>VWYP01008590.1:0-14053 GCA_013400435.1 Pycnonotus jocosus | reverse complement strand
TTTTTTTTTCTTTAGTGTGTTAATAAACTCTTTGTTTAGTTGTAAAAAAAAAAAAAAAAAGTGAATAGTGGCCCAAACCTTGAGAGAGAAGAAATCATCCAGATTCTCCTGGAAGTCGGCTTTGCCACCAAAAAGAGCAAAGTCAAGGGACCTGCCTGAGCGATACAGTTCCTAGGAATGAAGTGGCAAGACGGATGGCGTCAGATACCCACTGATGTCATCAAGATCACAGCAACGTTTCCACCAACCAGCAAGAAGGAAACACAAGCTTTCCTAGGCACCATAGGTTTCTGAAGGATGAACATTTCTGACTGATTACAGCCAGATTGTGAGTCCTCTCTACCTGCTTACCTGCAAGAACGATTTCCACTGGGGCCCTGAACAGCAACAAGCCTTTGCCCAGATCAAACAGGAGATTGCTCATGTGATAGCCTTTGGCCCTGTCAGGACAGGACCAGAGGTGAAGAAGGTGCTCTACTCTGCAGCTGGGGGCAATGGTCTTTCCTGAAGCCTTTGGAAGAAGGTGTCTGGTGAGACTCGGGTCAGCCACTCAGATTCTGGAGCACGAGTTACAGAGTGTCCAAAGCCAACTACACTCCAACAGAGAAGGGAATTCTGGCAGCCTATGAAGGAGTCCAAGAGAACTCAGTACTTAAAAGAGACAAACGATGTAACCAAGGAGGAGAAGGAGGGGTGCAGCTGGATGCACTCTCATAGCTGAGGGACTTTCTCTTGGGAAGGGCAGAGATACCACAAGATTTTGGCTGGGGGGTGAGTGGCTGGACTCCGCTTCTCTCTCTCTTGCTCTCGGATTGAAGGGGGAGACGGCCAGTCTGCAGTTGCTGTGAGACGAATTCGCTGCCACCGTGGAGTTCCATCTTTTATTGCTTCTACTGTGAGTGAGGTTTTCCTCGTAAGAGTGGCCGTTGAACTGGGACCTTATTGAACACGCGATCTCACTAGAAAATGACCCTCACCATCTACTCGGATGTCCCAGAGGAAAACTCGGGACCCAGAGACCCTCCCCCCTCCAAGGGAGCCTCTCCTGGCTTCTTGCAGGAGCCCGGCTGTCACTGTCCAGCCCCACTGTCTTCTGCTGCTGCTTCGGGATTTTTGCTACGTTTTAACCCTATACCCTGTGTCTGCCTGACCCCCCTGCGATTCCTCTTAGGGCTGCGGAACCTCTACTACATTTTGTTGTCCACCCCAGGGTCTGCTCACCTCTGCCATGCCAGCTGCTGCTCTGGAGTTCCTACAACAGTCCATTCTGCCATTCAGAGGGGCACCGGGAACAGCTGTCCCTGTGGGTTTGTAAAGAAAGCCCCTTTTCTATCTCTTCCACTGGCTTGCCTGCCATTATCCACATGCAGAGAGGTGGCTGAGCTCATGTCACAGTTTCCCCTGCAGCTGCGGGAGAATCATCACACATGCCCAACCGGGCTTGCAGCCAACAGCACCCCTGCCGGCTATGACCATAACTACACTGAAAGGGAAAGTGCTTGACAGCCAAGACAAAGCTGTTATTGGGTTTCTGGTTTTCTTTGTTGTTCCTGCTGTTGTCGTTTGTTTGCCTTGTCATATATATATATTCTGTTGAAGAACTGCTATTTCTTTGCCCATATCCTTACCTGAAAGCCCCATAATTTTAAAGTTATATAATTCGGAGAGAAGGGGATGGCATTTTCCATTCCAAGAGAGGTTGTCGCCTTCAAAGCAGGACAGAGATGAAGAACAACAACAAGGGATTTCAAAAGTACATAGGTCGGAAAACAAAGGGCAAGGAGAGTGTACACACCACCTCCCCATCCCCCCACCCCCAATAAATGAGAAGGGAGAACTGGTTGCAATTGATAGTTCTTCACCTCAGTCTTCACTGGCAGTCAGGTTTCTCCTGTCTCTCAAGTCCCTGAACCTCTAGGTGGGGGTTGGAGTAGCAAAGGCCCTCCCACTGTAAGCAAAGAGCAGGTTTGAGACCACTTAATGAAGCTGAATAGCCACAAGTTCATGGGGCCTGATGAGATGCATCACGGGGTCATGAAGGAACTGGCTGATGTTCTTGCCAAGCCATTCTCCATCATTTTTGAAAAGTCATGGCAGTCAGGCAAAGTTCCTGGTGACTGGAAAAAGGGAACCATCACTCTTATTTTTAAAGAGGGGAGAAAGGAAGATCCAGGGAACTGCAGACCTGTGAGCCTTACCTCTGGGCGTGCCTGGGAAGATCATGGAGCAGGTCCTCATGGAAGCAATGTTAAGGCACATGCAAGGCAAGGTAAGGAGGGGATCCAAGACAGCCAGCATGGCTTCACTAAGGGCAAATTGTATCTGACCAGTCTGGTGACCTTCTATGATGGAGTGACTGCAATGGTCAACAAGCAAAGACCAAGCAATGTCATCTATTTAGAATTCTGTAAGGCCTTTGACGCAGTCCTACACAACATCCTTATCTCCCAATTGTAGAGACAAGAATTTGAAGGGTGAACTACTTAGTGGATAAGGAATTGGCTGGATGTATGCAGCTAGAGTGTTGTGGTCAATGGCTCTATGTCCAGGTGGGGGCTGGTGGCAAGTGGTGTCCCTCAGAGCTGTGTCTTGGGACCAGGGCTCTTCAATATCTTCATCAATGACACAGACAGTGAGATCGAGCACACCCTCAGCAAGTTTGCAGATGACACGAAGCTGAGCAGTGCAGTTGACACAACAGAAGGATGGGATGCCATCCAGGGAGACCTGGACATGAGCCAACAGCATGTACTCATAGCCCAGATGGCCAGCAACAATCCTGGGCTGCATCAAGAGAAGTGTGGCCAGCAGGTCAAGGGAGGGGATTCTCCCTCTCTACTCTGCCCTCATGAGACCCCAGCTGGAGTACTGTGTCCAGGTCTGGGGTCCTCAGCACAAGAAAGACGTGGGCCTGTTAGAGCGGGTCCAGAAGAGGCCATGAAGATGATCTGAAGGCTGGAGCACCTCTCCTATGAAGACAGGCTGAAAGTGCTGATATTGTTCAGTATGGAGAAGAGAAGGCTCAGGGGAGAACTCATTGAGGCCTTCCAGTACTTGAAGGGGGCTTCTAAAAAAGATAGTGCAACTTTTTATGTGGATAGATAGTGATAAGACAAGGGGGAACAGTTTTAAACTGACAGAGGGCAGGTTTAGATTAGATGTTGGGAAGAAATTCTTTACTCAGAGGGCAATGAGGCACTGGAATAGGTTGCCCAGAGAGGCTGTGGATGCCCCATCCCTGGAAGTGTTCAAGGCCAGGTTGGATGGGGGCCTGAGTAATCTGATCTAGTGACTAACATCCCTGTCCATGGCAGGGGGGTTGGAACTAGATGATCTTTAAGATCCCTTCCAACCCAAACCACTCTGTGATTCTGTGGTAATCTGTGCTTGAAACCTTGTTCAAGTTCTGGGTTGTGATGGGGCAATGAGCCAAGTAGATTGATGTCAGGGATAGCTTGGAGATCTAGTGAAATTAGTGTGGAATTGTATAAGTCTGTAAGAATACTTGCCAGTGATTTATTAAAATATGGATATTGATCTAGTATCAATACCCAACTGTGATGGACAAAAGACTAACAGTTTAGGGTTAGAAAGTGTATGTTTAATGCGACGCCGGGCAGCGTGCGGGATAGCTCCCTGTCACAATAGGACACGAAAGGACGAGGCAGGGACAAGGTCCGGGGTCAGCAGGAATGCTCTCTTTCTTTTTATTATTTTGATTCCAACTTATATACAACTGTACAGAAGGACAAGAGATTGGTCAAAGGTGTCGCCACCTCTTCAATCTTGTTGGTGAACATCACCATCACTCAAGAAACTCCTCCTAGAGGAGAAAATATGAAAACATCTCTTTGTTTACAAGAGAAAGTGTCTGACTTTGACTCCAAGTTCTATAAACATCAGAAGGCAAAATGAAAACATAGAAGGCAAAGTAAAAACATGGAAAACCAAGGGTGACAGCTCCCAAATACACATCGCAATTTACAGATGATCACAGAGTCCTTTTATTTACAGAAGTATTGAATACCCAAAATACAAATGCACATTCATATCCCCAATACCTCCCATTCTCTGCTTTGTATGGTAATTAGCTAAAAACTGTTAAGCATGCGTAGTTTGTTCCTTGAAATGGGTTGGTGGTCCCTTTCATGGGGAGGGGTCCCAAAATGAGGAAGTAAAATAGTCTTCCTCGTTCTGACCTTTCTACCTTTTCAGTGCAGATGTGACAAATGATCCTCTGGTAGGACTCCTAGTTTCCTGTCTTCATGAATGTTCAATGGGTTTCTGAACACAGGAGGTTTGCAATTGTCCTGTGTTCCTGAAATCTATTTATCAGATTCCCTGTTTCTCATTACAAGCACAGCTAAACAAACATAAAAGTTGGCAAGCAATTAGTTTTTTTAGATCTGGGATAGCTATCCCAGATCTGGTTTCTTTCAACTAACTATTAACTTTTAATTTTAGCAAAGACTATCTATCTACTTTAATTAATTCCAGCAAAGCTTATCTCTAGCTAAAATCTTAACTTCTCTAAAATCCTTCATTCTTTGAAGTTTGTGTCTCACCAGGATCTTTGGGGAGGTGGGCAGGGGGGCTGCAGAGGTGGCTTCTGTGACAAAACACCAGAAGCTGGCCCCATGTCAGACAGAGCCAATTCCAGCTGGCTCCAAGACAGACCTGCCACTGGCCAAAGCTGAGCCAATCAGCAGTGCTGGTGGTGCCTCTATGATAAAATATTTGAGAAAGGGTAAAAAGCACTGTGCAGCACCTGTGAAGGAAGAGTGAGAAAAATGCAAGAGGAACAACCCTGCAGACACCAAGGTCAGTGAAGAAGCAGGGGGATGAGTTACTCCAGGCTCTGGAGCAGATGTTTCCCTGCAGCCTGTGGTGGACCACATCAGAGCAGCCCTGCAGCCTGTGGAGGGCCAGGCATCACAACAGGCTCCTGGCAGTAACTGCAGCCTGTGGAGAAATAGCCTATGTAGGAGCAGGTTTTTCTGGCAGGTTCTGTGGCCAATGGGTGACCCATGTTGGGTGACCCATGGAGCTGTCTGTTCCTGAAGGAATGTACTTTGTGGAAAAGGACCCATGTTGGAGCAGTTTTGTGAAGGACTGAATCCTGTGTGAGGGACCCCCCACTCTGGAGCAGGGGAAGAGTGTGTGAAGAATTAGCAGCAGAGATGAAGTGTTTTGAACTGACTGCAACCCCTTATTCCCCATCTGCCTGCACTTCTTGTGGGGGAAGGAGGTACAAGAATCATGAGTGAAATTGAGCCTGGGAAGGGTGGAGGGGGAATGTGGTTTTAGTTTTGTCTTTGTTCTTTTCTATTTTACACTATTTTTGTTTGCAATAAATTAATTTTCCCCATGTAAGAGTCTGTTTTGCCCCTGACAATAACCGGTAAGCAATCTCTGTGTCTTTATCTTGACCCATGAGCTTTTCCATCTTCTTTCCTCCCCATGTCCTGTTGAGGAGGGGGAGAGTGAGAGCACTTTGGTGGGCACTTGGTGGCCAGCCAAGGTCAACCTGCCACACCTGATCAATTATTTTAGTGCTTAGCAGCCTCGAAATGCTGTGAAATATATACTAATGAGAGGTTACTGGAGGAGCTTTAGTCATGGCCTTGAATTTTGAGAGACTTGGACCAGTATAGGGACTCATGTGAGACTGCTGGAAATTAATAAGACGCACTAGTGACTTTCTGCTTCACCTGTGTTTGTGTTTATGAGCCTAGTTGTCTCACTTCTTCTGTAAGTCAATGCACAATCTAGTATTTCTGAATGAGGAAGGTGAAATTCTGAATGGTGACAGTTGTATTGTTTTTCAGTTCCTAGAGTGATTCTGGGAAAAAATGCTCGTTAGATATAAACTTTAAAATGCTGAATGGGCACAAACATTGGTATGCTGTCCTGGAAAAGGGCAGAAAGCATTGCAATGGGTCTATTAAAGAACAGGGATGTGCATATCTAGTACTCTATAGAAATTATACTTCTTGGCAGAACAGCAAAAAAGTTCAGAGCAGATTTCCCAGTTTTGGTGTTTCTGAAAAAGAATTGCTGGCAGCGAGCCACAGACTCTACATGCTAAGTTGAGGATGCTTTATGATTTGTATTGTGTGGAAGCATATGGTTTTCTCACTGTTCCTGCCATTTTCAAGGAGTTAACTAGGCAAATAAGGTAATGCCATTTCCCAGGAAAATCATATTAAGAACTTATGTTACTTCTGTTTAAGTTCCTGTGGTGTAAGTTCATCTTGAGTGCTTATAAGGGTACAAGACCAAAACCCTCCAGCTACCTTTTGCAAAAATGTGAGCTGCTTA
Source organism: Pycnonotus jocosus (assembly GCA_013400435.1). Lineage (NCBI taxonomy): Eukaryota > Metazoa > Chordata > Aves > Passeriformes > Pycnonotidae > Pycnonotus > Pycnonotus jocosus. The sequence goes on along the minus strand of VWYP01008590.1, from coordinate 7,732 downwards.
CATGAAGTTAAGCTTTAAAATGCCAAGTCTGAGGTCTGGATAGATTGACTACATTTTAGCTTGAGGCTTTACTATTAGAAGATGATTCATTTAGCCAGAGGTTAGCTCCCCATATTGTTAAACACTGGTTCAGCTATGGCACCAATATCAACATAGGAAGTGTTAGTGTCACCGAGTAATTTTAAATTACAATATTTAACATAGATTTGCTGTGAGAGCACAGTGCATTTACAGTGATTTTACCTTTAATACAAGCTCACCTATGGTATAAACAAGGATGGGGAGAAAAGTAATGGTTCACCAGCACCATCAGACTTAGTTTTCTAACATTCAGGAGGAGCCATGTTGTTTGCTAGTGTAGAGATCACATAGTCTGTTTATTCTTTTGGAAGTTGAGTCATTGAACAGCTTTATAGTATTGGCATATACACTTTGTGCAGAAGGAAAATGTTTATTTTGATTAATTAATTACTGAAAATAGCAGTGTTTACATGTACATAAGCGTATATATAAAGAAGTTATATAAATAAAGTAATGAGCTATCCTGCTTGAAAATAAGTGTTCCTAAAATACCATCTTTTTTCAGATTTGTATTATGGTGGAGAAGCTTTCTCTGTTGAGCAGCCACAGTCCTTTACTTGTCCTTATTGTGGAAAGATGGGTTATACAGAAACATCTCTTCAGGAACATGTTGCTTCTGAACACGCAGAAACATCAACAGAGGTGGTAAGCTGCTTCAGCATTGTTTTTAAATTACAATGAAAGTATATTAAAATATCCAGAAAATGCGGTGGGTTTTTTCTTGAAGTATGAGATAATTTAAATGCTGACCAGGAAGGTATGTACCATACATACATACACACACACACATACACTATGCTGGTGTTTTTCCTATTGACTCCTTGAGCTATTAATGGTGCCTACATCATCACCTTTACCTCTCTCTAGAGTTTCTTCACAGTACTCTTTCATCAGTCTTGAATCAGTTTTGCAGCCCAGTCCCTGGATCCTTGGTGTGCAGGCCACTAATTCCTGGTGTTACAGAAAAGGTTAAACCTTTGTAAAAATAAAAACTTTTTAAAATATTGATATATTGATTTTCAATATATTGGATTTTTTTTCTAAAGTGGCCCTTGCTGTTTTTCTTTAACCCTTCCACCTAATTTTTCTGATGATTTCAACAGTAACCATTGATGCAGAGCAATTACATACCATAAAATAGCCTACTGCAACAGTTTTGCTTCTGTTTTTGTCAGTAAGCATTCTCGTCAAGTCTTCTCAAGTCTTTACATCTAAATGTTACTGTTGATTGTGCCAGAAGGTCTGAAAATTTTCTGAAATGCAAGATGACTTTTTTGCTATGGAAACAATAAAATAATGAATAATGGATTTTGATACTCTTAGAAATAGTTTGTTCTCAACCCTCATTACAGTGTTGAGAAACTACATGCTTGCACTGCTTTGTGTTCAGACAATTTTCTTTTTAGAAAAGTCCGTAGCCCTGTTTTTAGGTTTCCCTTTATGGTGTAGGTGTATGATTTGTATTTATTTCTAACATCCACTTCTCTTATTCAACAGTTATGTATGTTATCAATCCTAAGTTAAATTCTTGACCAACAAGTTTGGGTATCTTTCCAGCAGTAGGGAATATATTCATATTTGTGTATGAATACTGTTTATGCCTGGGAAATGTATGATTACAGAAGGACATTCAGGAAACTGTTGCCTAGTTGTTTTTGTTGTAGATCCCTATAAAAAGTGCATGTTTGAAGAAAATTTTTTTGAGAACTTATGTGGGAGAAGGAGAATCTCTCTCCTTTGCGCCTGCTGACGGCCTTATAACAAGGAGTAGTAGAATTAAAACTGGTGTAAGACCCCCAAAAACTCTCTTGACGAGCCTCTTAAAAGGGTTTACAATTTTTCATGTATTCTGAGTTGAATGCATGGGAGAAATACCATCAAGATATTCTCAAGAGGTCTAAACAACAACAAAAAAAACTTTATTGGCAACTTCAGAAAATCAGCGAACTTTGGTAAAAGTTCAGAGCAACATTCAATCAACATAAAGCATTAACTTCAGCCTATGTAGCTTAGCAAACTCCAAGCCCATTTGGTTTTAAGTTAGTCAAAACTCCAAGAAGAGGGAATTAGAAGAAGAAAGAGAGAGAGAGAGAATAAATATAGAAAAGAACAAACATAGCTGCCACTCCTGGTTCCAGCAGTGTTCAGCTGATAGTAATTCCAAGAGGAGGTGGGGTCAAGACGTGTGCTCGCCTCATGCTTCGATTTAAGTACCCTTTGGTTTTCCTGGGCCCTTCCTTCAGGTGGGACTTCTGGTCATCTGGCCACTCTGGGGCTTAGATTAAGGCTCCAGAGATGAGATGTGGAGCATTGCCTCCAGTGTGCCAGTGATTGGCAGCCATTGTGGGGTTGGTATACAAGCCCAGGGAGAGTGGGCTGTACGGGACAGTGCATTACCTCACCAAACACATGGCCCAACCTGCTCCTTCCCCTCACACACTCACCCAAAATGTTTTGAGCCAGCAATGTCCTCTAGTCTCTCACAACTGATCAGCCTGTTTTGAAACTCAAGTGTCTTGGTTTTCCCTATGATGGGGGTTAGGTTTTTTCCTTTTGTTTTTTGCTTAAGGAATTTGTTTTTCCCCATGGTTACTGGGAGACAAAGTGCCAGGTACTTAAGGGTGCTTGACCAAAACAAAGAGTTGCTCTGGGAGGGGGAGATAACTGAGTTTCAGGGGGCAGGTAAAAGACAGAGCTGGAGGAAGCTTGACTCTTCTTGCTCTCTGGCCACTCATCAGAGAGGACACGGTTCCACTGTCACCAGAAAAGCCCCGGTCCTGGGAAAAATCTTGCATCATCTGCTCACATGCCCGGGAATTCTGAGCTCCTCGGCTGCCCTGCCAGAGAAGAGCCAGCCCTGCCCTGCCACCGCAGCTCCTTCACCCTGCTCTTTTTGCTACAGTGTGACCTGCACCTCCCCCTGCCTGCCGGGGACATCCAGCCCCCTGCCTGCCAGGGACATCCAGTCCCCTGCCTGCCAGGGACATCTTGCCGTTCCCGGCTGCCAGCCTATGAAGTTGCATCGTTTCCAGCTCTGTGCTCCAAGGGTCCTGCAGGGCCACTAAGACCAAACTGTCCTGGGTTTTGGGAAGCAAGGCTTTCAAGGTTCTTGGTACTGTTTTGTTATTAATGCTGTAGTTGTTGGGGTTTTTTTGTTTGCTTTGTTATATATACTAGTAAAGAGTTGTTATTTCCTATTCCCATAACTCTGCCTGAAAAAAGCCCCTTTAATTTTTTTTTCTAAATTATAATAATTTGGAGGGAAGGGATTTGAATTATCCAGATACCTGTCTTTCAAACCAAGACACCCTAAAAACATATGATTTATTGGTGTATATTTTTTCATTTTTAGATTTTAAACTGGAGTAATTATTTGTCCATCAAATGATTAAGGATAATGGTCAGAAATGCGGGATATGTTCAGATGGATCTGGCTGGAATTATGATGATTTTTACTGTTGATACTGGGTTTCAAAAGCAGCATTGAGGTAGAGGGGTCTTTTTTAGGGTTGCAGCTCTGAAAAGTGTAAGAAATGCAATCAGATATATTTGAATCAATTTTCAGAATGAAGACATCACTTTTCTTCTACTCAGTCACACTTAGCAGATTCATTTTGTATTTACTAAGGCAGCAACTAGACTGAAGTGAATGGTCCAGGGTGGGTTGGGTTGGCTGGCTGCCAGATACCCATCAAGCTGCTCTCTCTCACCTCCCTCCCCAGCAACAGGATGGGTAGAAAATATGGCAAAATGATCATTGGTCAGGATAAGGAGGGGCATTACTCAGCTCCTTAACATTGTCTGCAGCTATCTTCACAGCACATCCACCTGATCTGATGTGGGGTCCTTCAAGGGCTGCAGGGGGACAAACCTGTGTCATCATGGTCTTCTCCACTAGCTCCAGGGGAATCTCTGCTCTACTGCCTATAGCACCTCTTCCCCCTCCTTCTCCACTGACCTTGGTGTCTGCAGGGTTATTTTTTCTCATATTTCCTCACTCCTCTCTCATAGCTGCTGCTGTGCAGTTTTTTTACTTTCTTAAATATATTATTACAGAGATGCTACCACCATCACTGATTGGCTCAGCTTTAGTCAGGGGCAAGTCTGTCTTTGAGCTGATTGGAACTGGCTCTGTTTGCCATGGGGACAGCTCCTGTTGTCTTCTCAAGCCAAAAAGTCTTTAATGNTCTTGGGAAGACAAACACTGTAACTCTGAATCATCCTCCTTTCTTCCCTGTTTTTTTTTTTATTGCTGAGCATGATGGTATATGGTATGGAATATCCCTTTGGTAAATTGGGATCATCTGTCTCAACTGTGTCCCCTCCCAACTACTTGTACATCCCCAGTCTACCTGCTGCTGGGGCAGTGTGAGAGACACAAAAGGTCTTGATGATGTTTGAGAACTGTTCAGCAATAGCTAAAACATTGGTATATTATCAATATTCCTTTGGTCACACAGCCAAAGCATAGCAATATATGGAGTACTGTGAAGAAATNGGAGCATGGCACAGATCAGATAAATTAATACTGAGAATGGATAAGTTAATATTATGGTCAGCAGTGGTTAAACAGCTATAATAATTCTATGTTCCCTCTGATGTTCTCTGGTCAAATCNATATGGAGTACTGTGAAGAAATTTAATTCTATCCCAGCCAAAACCAGGATACCTGTATACATCGGGAGGTGATGGTAATAAGGGAACAGATCCAGAAACTGTCAACTGTGATGTTTGGAGGCTAACTTGCTAAAGGCTTTTTAATAATATCCTGGATTTCATTCCAAGTAGTATGGTGATTTGTTAATTTTAAGGGATGTTAAGAGCATGACTGCCTTATCCAGCTCAGGACTCTCTTCTGCTCAGCTGCTGAAGCCCAGTCTGGGGACCTAAGGCCCATGTCCAGGCTGAGCGATGCAGCTGTCACTTTCCTGTTTGCAGGTTCAACCACTACTGAAGCTGAGTGCATATTTTGGAGACCTGTACACACACAGAGGACACTGACACATGGCCCATCACACAGATGACCACAGACAGTGCTGCCTTCAACAGCACCTACATGTAGGACTTGCATAAAACATAAGTATAGGCAGCCAAGTTCCCTCCTTCCTCTTCACCTAGTAGAGATAAAAGGTTGCTGCTAGTGAAGGTATGTGATGCTCTCTAGATTCACAAGCGCACATGCATTCACTGTGATCCTTTGAGTACTGACATGGCCCTCTTTGTCCAGTACCACTGCCTGGATCCCAGGCACTCTAACCTACTTCACAGGTCTCCTATTTGCCAGCTAGTCCAGCTTGATGCTCACTAGCAAACACTCATGCACTCATCTCACAAGCACTCCACATTCACAAGTCCCCCTGGGCATACTAGCACAGACTCTTGCCTGCTTAATACTCCTGCCTAGACTTGAGACTCTCTACTCATTTGCTAGGTCCAGATTGAAGTTTACTAGCCAATACACATGCACACCAGGTTTGGGGAAGATGCAGGCAACCACTCCCTTTTCCCCAGCAGCTGGCACCAGGCACTACATGGGCTGTGACTGGTTGTCCTGCTTCAGCTACCAGTGCCGGACCCCTCACTCATGCTGATTTCCCCTGTTAGCTGTGTTTTGGGACACATACTGTTCCTGCCCCAGTGGCTGGAGGCAGAGACCATGACTCACTCTGGTAGCTGATCTTAAGACCCCACTCAGTCCAGTAGCCAACACCACAGGCCAGGGGTGCCTGCACCTCTGGTCTGACTGGAGTAGCTGGCACCAAATACACTTATGACAGCTCCCCCAGTAGTGGGCACTCCAGGCACAAAGTTTGTAGTACCCACCCTAGGTCTAAAGAGCTATGGCCCCTCCAACTACTGATACTTGTTCCAGTAGCTGACACCACAGGCCACAGAGACACCTACAGCCCTAGTCTGACTCCAGTATCTGGCACCAAGTTTTGTTCATACATACACAGGTCTCAACAGTAGCTGGCACTTAGTCCTTGCAGCATACATGCACATGGGATAGAGTGTCATTATGCAGAGATTGTTAAAATTTAATAAGAAGATATAGGAAGACAGGGCAGACTGTGGTGATCACGCTCAGTCAGGCAAACATACTGACCACCTCTGTTTTACATGTGACCAGTCCACTTTATACACGTTTCTGTCTACCCTCCCCTTTGTTCCTGCTGGCTCTCCCTTCCCCCTGCATTTCTCTTCGTAGATTTGTATGGTTCTATTGATTCCCTCACCCCTCCCAGTCTGGAGTCTCCCCCCTAATTTACAGCCTTATCAGTTGCAAAGTCCAGGTTGATATCCTTGGAAGAGTAGTTAAGACCTAGCATATACTGTGTCAAAGTTTTTCCTTTCTGGCTTATTAACATGATCTATCAAGCTTGAAGGCTGGCCTGCAAAACTGTTTGTAGTGGGTCTAATGTTGGCTAAATGCCAATGCACCCACTGGAATTATTTACTCCTTTTCTGCTGCAAGATAGGATTAGGAGAAGAGCAAAGCAGGCTCAGACTTTAGAGGGTTTTGGTTTTGTCAGGCACAGAGGAGATTTAGCAGCTCCTTGTTGCATCAAGTGGCAACAGTGAACATCCTGTCCAGGGAGGTACAAGCTTCCGGGAGGGAAACAGACGAGACAAGTCTGTTTTGTTAAGCTCGAGAATCCATTTATTCCCCCAACCCCGGGCTGGGGAGGGAGTGAAGACAAATGAGGGAGCAGGGGCAGGGTTGTGGGTTTTATCGGGTATTGCAGGGGAGGAGTCTTAGGGTTTGGGTCAAGGGAGGAGATAACGTAAGGAGAGCAAGATCAGATTTCAGCCTTGTCAAAACGGGAGGACTCCATAGCTCCTCTTAGAAAAAATCATTTCCGTGGGTGGTTTCCTTCCTCCTCACTAAATGTCAATCAGTGCAAAACCAGCATACTGTTGCAAAGGACTTCTAAGGCATGCTTCTCAGGTGGTTACAGTCATTGAAGGAAAAAATCAAAATAATAAATGAAGATTGCTATGGCAGTAAGTGTCCCTAGACTTTTTTTAAATGTGGGTTTAGGCTTAAGAGAAAACCAAAACCATAATGCTATCTCTCAAAATACTTGGTAGGAATAAGGAGTTTCTCTGCCAAATTTCTACTTGTGTTACTGTGGTGGGTGGTCTCGGGATACTTTAATGAATATTCACTTCTGGTTTCATTCTCCTTCCTACACTTCACTAATGAGATGAATGAGAAGTCGCTTGGGGATACAAAGAGCAGTAACTGAACTTCATAATGTCATATGTAGGTACATTCAAGCAGTAATCCTGTGTAATTAGACCTACTGTCTGTGCTGGAATTGACATATAAAGACAATATTGAAAGCTGAAACATTGCAGATAGTATTTGAAAATTTTACTGTTTGGTTTCCATGGTATTATTAAAAGCATAATTACAAGGAAAAGTGAGACTTAAAAAGATGCTACAATTAACAGCTGTTTGAACACATTTACTGTTTTAAATTGTGTCTGTTTAGGTGTAAGATTAGAATATGATATTTAAAGTATAAGAATCCATGTTAAGTTATCAACTCTGAACTGTGTTTTGTGATTTGTGTAAAGTTGGTTGCTTGGGGTTTTTTTTTTTCACTTTGTTGTTTCAGATCTGTCCAATATGTGCAGCATTACC
>VWYP01008589.1:39169-56459 GCA_013400435.1 Pycnonotus jocosus | reverse complement strand
TGCAAACCTCAGCTTCCCCTGGCCTTGCTGCTGACCCTGCCTTGGGCATGACTAATTCCTGACTGATTCAAAGGAAAAGTCCCACTGCCCAAAATGCTGAGCCATGGCAGAGCCTGTGCTCCCAGCCCCACTTCTTGTCCAGCAAATCCCCCTCAGCCACCAGGTCCTGCCTGGTGTGAGCATCTGTGGGGCAGAGGTGGGAATGGGTGAAAATCTTCTCCTGGAGCTGCTCAGGAGGAGCTGGGCACTGCTGAGCTGGCCTTGGGCTGGTGGAAGAACAGCTCCAGATGTTCCAGATGTTCCAGCTCCTTCTCCAGCTCCCCACTTTCAGCTCTTTCTGTTTCAGCCACTCTGTGCATAGGGCTATAAAGGGAAAAATAAATAAATAAAAGGAAAAATAAACAAACAAACAAACAAACAAACACAAAAGAATAAATTAACAAATACAAAGGAATAAATAAATAAACCCTTTGGATTTGTCAATAACCAGGGTCTCCATCTGTGGAGGTTCAGGAAGGCCTGGAAAATTCACCTGCTGTGAATGCTCCTGCTTGTCACATGTCCCTGGATACACAAAGGCAGAAGGAAGGGACTCAATTCCCCAGAGTGATGCAGATCTGCATGAGTTTATTCTGGTTTTCTGCCCTGCTGATTGCAGAGACACTGGGAGGTTTCTCTAAAGCTCAAAGCACCTTCTCTGTGCAGAGGAGTCCCAAGTTCAGGGCCAGCCAGTGGAAGTTTTTTGTCTTTTCATGAAGTTTTTTGTGTTTTCATGAGGTTTTTTGTGTTTTCATGCCCCTCTCTGTCTGTAAATCCCACATGTCCCACAGAGATTTCCCCACTCCTCTGCCCTCCAGCCACCCCTGGAATTCTGGCACCTCTCCTGCCCTCACCAGGGCTCTGTTTGTGCTTGGGGGAAAAGTGGGAGTGGGGACAGACAGGATGAAGGAAACCAGGAATTGCTGTCTGGGTGAACTGCAGGAACCAGATCCTGAGCTATCCAAACCCTGAGCTGGGATTTTTTGATGGAGAGAGCCAGGGATGAGCTGAGTTTGGCTTGATGGGTGCCCAAACAGAGGGAAAAAGAGCAGGATGGGGGACAACAAACACCAGGAGCATGGTGAGGAATAGCCCATAGCCAAAAAACCCTGGAAACGGAGAGATCAGAGCACTGTGGGCACTGCAGTTTCCAGAAGATGACTTGTCACCCAGCAGGACCCCCAGAATATCTCACAATTAACGGATTCTTTCTGATGGAAAAGGCTAAAAACACATTTCCTCTTTGCTGCAGAAGTGACTGGCCAAGCTTTCGGTTCTCCATTCAGCTGAGGGCCGGATGGGACTTCTTACTGGATGCTGATGAAATACTTTCCATTGTGACTGGAATGGAGGATATTACAGAGAATTGCACAAAAGTGCAGCTCAGCAAGAGCAGGGAGAGCTGGTGTTTGATTCTGTCTCAGGAATCAGAGATAAGGAACTGGTCTGGAGGGAGAGTAAAGAAATGATTCGTGGTTTTGTTTCTCGTGCCAGGGAAGAGCTCAGTGAGCAGGTGACATTTGAATCCAGCAGAGGAGCACAGATTGGAAGGGGGAGGAAACAAAGGGAAAGGGAAACTTCAGCTTTACAGATGCAGATTTGGAAAAGTAAATTAAGAAAAAGCCCGTTAATTAGGTAGGGGAGTAACGAGCCAAAGGTGCCACTTCTTCTTGGCTTGCCTGGTTATGGTCCAGTACTCAGTGCCACTGAAATTTTGTGCACCCAGGAGAGAAAAGAGAACAAATAAGGAGGGAAGAGGCAGTTGAGGCAGGTACAGCCAAGACAAAAAGGCTGCAAAGATTCCCATGAATTCCTCCTGAGCCGGGCTGTGGCCACCTCACCACCAGGACAAACTCACATGGAGTGGGAGAGCAAACGTGGCACAATCTGATGATTTTGGTACTGCCTTGCATGAGTATCCCAAAGAAAAGGAGGGAATTAAGTAAAGGTTAATTAATTAAAATGCTCTCAGCCCNCCCAAAGAAAAGGAGGGAATTAAGGAAATTAAGGGAATTAAGTAAAGGAAGTTAAGTCTAAAATGCTCTCAGCAGCTGGGGCTGTGCAGAGGGACCATCCCTGAGTGAGGGCAGGACAAGGGGGAGCAGCAGGGACAGTGAGGGGCCAGGGCAAACCCCAAATTTGCTCAGTCCTGGGGTGAGGAACCTCTCCCTTAGGGACAAGAGGAGAATCACACACTATTCTGGAGCTCTAAGGGATCCACAAGGATAATCCAGTCCCACTGCTGACCCTGAGGCAGAGGGATGCTCTGGGCACCCCTTTCAGCACAGGGACCCCACATTTTGCAGCACCAAAGGGGTCAAAGCAACTTCTGCCTTCCCCAGGCTCCAGCCCAAGGCAGGAAGAAATGAAAGTCAGTGCCAGCACCTCGATCCCGTGCAAGGGCAGAGGAAGCCACTGGGGTTATGCAACATCCCTCTGGGAAGTGACAGTCATTGATAAAAATTATGCAAAGGGCTCCTGGGGCTCGAGGTTCCTTGAGGAAGCACGGGGCAGGCTCATGAGCTGTCCCTCAGCCTCGTGTGTGTGGTTTTGTGGCAGAAATTCTGCATTCAAAGCACAGTTCCTGCACCAGGCTGTGCTGGTGGGTTTGTAATTCAGATTTCTAAATGTTCCTTCCCTCTCTGAGGATCCTGTGGTAAAACCTCAACCTGGGACAGGTTTTCTGTGCTCCTGCATCAAACACAGAGTGGCTTTTGCACCAGAAAAGAAAGGTGAGGAAAAGAGCAGCCACTCCCAGGCAGGAGGCTGCAGCACACCTGGAACTGCAGGAAATCCCAAAGGGATCAGTGTCCAGGAACAGGGGGGTGGTTTGGCACTGCAGCCACACGTGCCTGTCACCCTCCTGCCACCCAGCACTGCCAGGGCCACAGGGACACTGAGCTGGTGGCTCTCAGCCCCACCCTTGGCAATCTGGANTGGGTACAGCCCTGGTCAGGCTCTAGTCCTGCCCAAGATGTGTCCTTAAAGCCTTTCAATAAATCTCTGCTTTATTTTCCAGCTCTGTCCATTCTCTTTTCCAGCTCAGCCTTCCCATGCCAGCCCTGGCATCTCCAGGTCATTCAGTGTTTTCATCATCTGGCAGCTCTGTGTGGGCTCCACCTCTGAGTCAGCATGCTCGGGGTGAAGGTGGCATTTGGGGTGGGATCCCCACCCCTGGAGATGTGACACAAAGATGTGTCATCACCTGGGGATGTGGTTTTAGTGCTGGGTTAAGGGTTGGGCTTGACCTTCAAGGTCTTTTCCTCAATGCTTCTATGATTTAGAGAACAAATTCCTGCCCTGTCCTTCACACATCCCAGTGTTCTGCTGGGTCCTGGGATTTCCAGCACCAAAGAGCAACCAGAAAAGTCTTGTTAATTCTCATTTTCTCTGCAAAAATGCTTTGATTGAGGATTGCAGTTACACAGTCCTTGGCAAGAATATTCCTTCCAATCCCAGAGCAGTTCCAGGTGGAGCAGTCCTGTGGGCATTGTGGCAGATTAATTGGCCCAAGGTCATTGATTTGTATGAAGAATGCCCTAAATGGGGTAAGATAAAGGGCAACAAATCTGGCAATGTGTACAAGGGTATCTCTAAGAGTGAGGCATGGCCTGGCTCATCAAAAAGATGATTCAAGTGAGTCACAGACTAACAGGGAAGTGGATAATGCAGATTATTCTGGAGAAAGTGTCTGCCCATGGCCTGGGGGTGTGCCCTGTTTGGGTGACAAAGTGCCCGATGGCCCAGGGGGTGCTTGGAAGGGAGTGACACCCAGCTGGGGCTGTCACCAGCGGTGTTCCAGAGCCAACCCAACCCCTAAACACCCCTAAACACCCCAAAGGGAATCTTCCTCCCATTGCCAGCCTCGCCTCCATCCCCATCCCACGGGCAGAGCATCCTCAGACCCCACAGCTGGGCAGGGGCTGCTCCACCTTGGAGGGGAGCTGGGCCCTTTGGGTCTCCCTGTGCTCCCTGGGGCTCCTGGGCTATTCCTGCCAAGGCTGAGCCTGGATGTGAGCCAGGATTGACACCTCACTCCAGCTGCAGGTGAACACAAGGGAGTTTACTGAGTCCATGTGGGGACGTGCAGAGCAGGGGAGGGGACGGAGCCAGCTCCGTAAATCGAGGAGTGACACAAAACCGCACAGAGATTAAAAACCACACACAAATAAATAGAGCTTTTGAGGGGGAAGGCAGCTTCACATGGAGGGGCTGTTTGGCTTCTTCTGCTTCCTCAGGTACTCCTGGAACCATCTCTCCTCCGGGTCCACACAGACTGACCCCTTCTGCAGCTTCACACTTTGGGGGAGAAGGAAAATCCCGGGTCAGCCTGGGAGGGGAGCATCCCACCAGGGATTCCTGCAGCGTCCTGCCCCCTCCTTTCCCTGCAAGTGCTGCCTCTTGGCCTGCTGGCAGCAGAAATGGGGGGATTTGGGGCTCTTTGGGTGAAGCAGGGAGGGAGGAGAGCGTGAGGACAGCCCCACCCACAGCGCCCTGTGCAGGATTTTGGGGAGAGCAGCTGGTGGGGAAGGGGGGTGAGGGAGGTGAGGATGGGGTGGTGGGGAGGAAGGCTGGGTGGGAGCTGGGGTTACTCACAGAACAGCCCTGTGGGTGCAGGAGGAAGGAGTGTGCTGGTAGCCCTGGATCTTGAACTCCGGGATCCTGAATTTCGGGTTTTTCTTACCGGGGAACATTCCCTCGGAGCAGCACTCGCCTCTGGAGCTGCGGACTGAGAGCAGCAGGGAGGGCTCAGTGCTCTCCCCCGGCTGCCACCAGGGCTGTGGGTCCTGCCCCTGCTCCTCACCCCACTGAGGGAACCTCCCGCAGCCCCAGGGGCGATGTTCTGCCCCAGGGTAGGAGCCCCCCGTTTCTCTGCTCCCCAGCTGCATCTCTGGGGCTGAACCAATCTTGTTTTTACTCATTTTGAACATCACCGTGCTCAGGCAGCTGGTGATGCCCCACAGCCCCACAACCCCATCAGCCCCAAATCCCACCAGAGGAGGAGCTGAGGCAGCTCAGAGGGGAAAATCTCCCTGTTGGTACTCACAGGACATCCCCTGGCTTCCAGTCCAGGCAGCTGCCAGCAGCAGGATGAGCAGGGCCAAGGAGATCTTCATGTCCAGCCTGAGGCTCTGCCAGCACCAGCTCCTCTGATTCTGCCAAGACCTGCCCGCCCTCCTGTGTGATTTATACCAACCCCAGCCAGGCTTTCCATGACAGCTCCTGTGGAAAGACCCGCTTGGATCTCTCCATAAAGGGCAAGTGGTGAGGGGAAATTCCTCCTGGCAGCCCCTTGGGCCACCGTGACACCCCAGGAAAGCGTGGGAGCGGCCGGTGCTGTGGGGCTGGGGCTCTATTTCAGGCTGGGCTGTGGTCAGCAGCAAACAGCAAACAGGGTGATGCTCACACTTGAGAGTTCCTGTGCAAAAATCACCCCTTGCTGTTGGCTGTGAGCCATCTTCACCCTCTGGGGTGGGTGGCTCGGTGGTTTGTCCTCGTGTTTTTCTCCGTCACCTGCTGCTGGCTGCTCATCCTGGTGGCTCTGCCACCGTCACAGCTCCTGTCACGTTTCCTGATGGCATCCCGGGGTTTGGGGCTGTGCCAGGCATCCCAGAGATCTCCCTCTAATGGAATTTGGGCTGTTATTTAGGACGGTGGGTGAGGAGCACAGGGTGTGCTGTCCCTCTGGTTCTTCCCCAAACCCTGATGGATTTGGTTTGGCCCCATTCACCCCTGGACATCCCCACAGAGACCTGGCTGGGGCTGCAGCTCTTCCTGGCTCCTTGCTGATCCCCACACCTGGGCAGGAAAGGCCCGGCAGGATCTGCCCAGCCCCGAGAGACTCGCACAGACAGATGTTTGCACGTGGGAATCGCTTTTAATTCTGTTCAGTGTCTACAAAAAACAACAGTGGAGCTGCTCCCCTTCACCCCCCGCCTGCTGCAGCCTCTCCATGGACCACAGAGGGTCTGGACACTCCGTCCTGCTGGGTTTGCCTTCAGGGAGGTGCTGAGGGTCATCGTGGTGGGGAGGATGTCCCCTGTGAGCTGCTTCATCCAGAAGTGTCCCCTCTGCCGTGGAGGTGTCCCCCGTGGGGAGGAGTCCCCGCTGTCCCCATCCACCCTGCTAGCTGGGGATGGAGAAGGAGCTGACCTGGAAGCTCTGCTGGTACCTCTTGACCCACGCCCTGCTGGCCTGGGTGCAGATCTCCTTCCCGTTCCTCACCCTGAAACTGGGGCACAGACAAGCTGGGGTCACCGGGGACCCCAAGGTGGGGCTCAGGGGCACAGGGGGTGGGGACTGGACCCACCAAAGCGGGGCAGGGGCTGTGGCAGGCTCCAGGGGGGGTTGGGTACTCACATCACAGCCTGGTGTGGGCACTCGGGGCTGGTGGGGTAACAGGCCACCACGTTGTCCCTCTTGATCCTTCTCGTCTGGAAGTTGAAGCAGCACTTGTCTGGCATGGCTGGAGCTCCTGGGGGACAGCACAAGCCTGGCTTAGCCTGGAGACCCCCAGGCCCCCTCAGGCCTCCTGCCATGGCAATGGCAGCTCCTTGGGGGCACCCAAAGCATGAAGCAAACCCAACCCCACAGCCCTGGGTTCTGTCCCTGTTCTCCAGCCCTGGGTTCTGCCCTTGTCCCCCACCCCTGGGTTCTGTCCCCATTTCCCATCCCTGGGTTCTGTCCCTGTCCCCCAGCCCTGGGTTCTGTCCCCCATCCCTGGTTTCTGTCCCTGTCCCCCATCCCTGGGTTCTGTCCCCATCTCCCATCCCTGGTTTCTGTCCCTGTCCCCCATCCCTGGGTTCTGTCCCCATCTCCCATCCCTGGTTTCTGTCCCTGTCCCCCAGCCCCGGGTTCTGTCCCTGTCCCCCAGCCCCGGGTTCTGTCCCTGTCCCCCAGCCCCTGGGGTCGGGGCAATGCTCACTCTGAGCCCGGCTGTGCCAGCACAGCGTGGAGAGGATGAGGAGGGCACAGACCACCCTGGCTGCTGTCTCCATCCCGGGCTGTGGCCGTGGCTGAGCCGCCTGTGCTGGGGCCAGGCTGCCCCGGCTGCTTTTATGGGGGAGCTTCCCCCAGGGCCAGGGGGAGGGCCTGGTCCCCTGCCACGTCCCAAAGCACAGAGGGTAAGTGATACTCATCCCCTCATCCCCTCCCCAGCCCTGGGAAAGGAAAAATGTGCTCCCAGGCCACGCTTCTGGCACCGATGGGCTCGGGATGTTTTCCTGAGCTCTGGCCCCCGGCGTTAGGGCTGATGGACAGGCTGTTCCCAAAGTCTGGCCCTGCACCCTGCTTCCCTGGGCAGGCTGTGGAAGGAGCCCCGGGGTGGGTGAGAGGGTTTGGGGGTGTCCTTTGGGTGGGTCACAGCGCCCTGCAGGGTCTCCCATGGTCCATGTCCTCTCCTTGCCCTGCAGGTTTCTATCCTGGCCCTGGGGACCACCAGGGGAAAACCTAGCCCCAAAAAACAGCCAGAGAGCAAACAAAGCTGTAAAAAAAAATCTCCAAACCATAGAGAAACAGCTTCTGCTGGGTTGCATCAGGCACATGAACTCCTCTGTGAGGGTTTTGGGGGTGTTTGTGGCTCAGGGGGGAGGACGGGCAGGTGGCTGCACTTCCCCGCTCTCGGTGCCAAAGAAGAGCTCATGTTCTTGGCCGTGCCGGGCTGGGAACGGCAGGGGCCAGCGAGGGGCGTCCCTGGTGGATTGTGCCTGGCTGCAGCTGTCAGAAAATTCCCTTCTCCCCCCAGCCCCTCCAATCCCAGGGTTCTTCCCAGCTGCCGGCAGCTGGCGGGCGGGCGGTGGGAAGCAGCGGGGAGAGGAGGGGCTGTGCTGGAGGATGGGAATGCCGACGGCACCCTGGGGTGTTCGGGACCCGGCCCTGCCTTGGGGGGCTGTTCCTGGAAGGGTCCTGCTCCCGTGGGAACGGAGAGCGCCTCGTTCGCTCTTCCCCAAAGGCGTTTCCCAGCAATCAGCCTCGGATTGTTTGGGATGCGGGTGTGGGATGGCAGTGGGGTGGGGGATGCGGATAAAGGGGTTTGTGTTCGTCTGGCAGAGCTGAGCACCTTTGTCATCACCCCAATTCCCGGGTAATCCCTCCTCGGGGAGCAGAGATGTCTCTGCCTCAGCCCTGGCTCGCCTTTCCCTGCCTGGATCCATCTTTTCCCTCTTTTCTACCCTCGCTGTGCTCCTGGAGCAGCCGGGGCAAGCGCGGCCCTCTAAGGGCAGGAAACATTCCCTGGAAAACAGCGGGAAGGAAAACAAAAGAGAGTTGATGGGTCTGGGAAAAGCCCTTTGAAAAACTCCGAGGGGAAACACTGGGACAGACTGGGACAGCCCAGGATAGCCTGGGACAAACCAGGACACACCGGGACACACTGGGACAAACCAGGACAGCCTGGGACACACCGGGACAGCCTGAGACAACCCGGGACAGCCCGGGACATATCAGGAAACACAGGGACAGACTAGGACACACCGGGATACACCGGGACAGACTGGGAACACACACCGGGACACACTGGGACAAACCGGGACACACCGGGACAGCCTGGACAGCCTGGGAACGCCCGGACAGACTGGGACAGCCCGGGATACACCGGAATAGCCCGGGATACACAGGGACACACCGGGACACACCGGGAATGCCGCTCGCCCCGGGGCAGAGCTGCTTTCCCAGCCGATTCTTGATCGATGCTGCGGCATTTCCCTCTGAGCCGATCAATACCCCCGGGGGCAGCCAAAGCCACGCTGCTTTGCCAGGTCAGGGCTGTTCCTAAAAAGGATTTGTTTGATTTCTCCTTCTCCCTTTCTTTGATCTCTTCTTCTCGCTTTGTTTGATCTCTTTTCTCCCTTTTCAAACCTGGTCAGGTCACCTTTTCCATCTCCTCGCCGGCGCTGACGCTGAGGTAACCACTGAATTCACACCCCGTTGGTGCCATTTCCTTTTTTAAAGTCCTTGTCCGGCCCCAGGCACCCAGGACTTCCCCAACTGCCGCAGAGATGGTTTCTGTCAGGGTGGGTCACCAAAAAAAGGTCCCCAAAAAACTGTCAGTATCACAGTGTCCCCTTTGCCACCCACATCCCTGCAGAGCCCAGCTGGATTCTGCCCCCCGAAAGCAGTGAGGATGTTTTGGGTTGTTTTTGTGTTGTGGTTTTTGGTTTTTTGTTTTGTTTTTGTTTTTGGTTTTGTTTTGTTTTGTTTTCCAATGCATTACCTGGCACCCAGGTGCCCTGAGACTCCTTCCTCCTGTGGAATTAAGGTGGAATGAGTGCTGCCATCCTCTTCCAGGGGAGTTTTCACCAGGAAAATCCTGGCTAAAATCAAATTTCAGACGTGGGAGGAATGCTGAGCATGCCACAGGTGTTGATGGAAGAAGCCTGTCCAGGCTTGGACCAGCCCATGTCGCCCTCACCTCCCTAATTCAGGCTCAGGGAAAGGCTGGGAGCGATGTTCCCACCTGTGGGAAGTGGAAACATCCTGAAAAACACAGCATTGTGTGCTTTTGGTGTAAATCTCCGGGGTTTGGGCTCCTCCCTTGGTTTTGGAGCTGTGTCCCCACACCCCAGAGGGAGAGCAGCCCCACAGGGAAGGGTTTGGAGCACAAAGCAGTGGTGGGGAGCTCAGAGAGGTGAAAAGTTCCCATTTGGGATGACAATCCCTGTACCCATTTCCTGAGGGCAGGGGGTTTGTGGTTGTGCCCTTGTCTCTGAGCACAAGGAAAGGAGTTTTGTGGTTGTTCCTTTGCCCCTGAGCACAGGGAAAGGAGTTTTGTGGTTGTGCCCTTGTCCCTGGGCACAGGGAAAGGAGTTTTGTGGTTGTCCCTTGTCCCTGGGCACAGGGCAGGGGTTTTGTGGTTGTGCCCTTGTCCCTGGGTGCAGGGAAAGGAGCTTTGTGGTTGTGCCCTTGTCCCTGGGCACAGGGCAGGGGGTTTGTGGTTGTCCCCTTGTCCCTGGGCACGGGGCAGGGGGTTTGTGGTTGTGCCCTTGTCCCTGGGCACGGGGCAGGGGGTTTGTGGTTGTGCCCTTGTCCCTGAGCGTTTCACGCTCTCCCAGCTGTCCCGAGCTGAACTCTCCCCCTTCCTCGACACACCTCCGGGTGCTCACTGACTCACTTCCCGTGTCCTTTGGCCCCCGGCATCCTGGCTGCCCCCGCACGGGGATGGCCCCGGCTCAAACGCTGATTTCACACCAACTCCTCTGCCTGAGATTGCCATCAGGGCTGGGCTGCTCCAGCCGAGCCAGCTCTGCCCAGCCCTGACCTTTGGAAAAGGCGAATTTACAACTGAAATAGACCCAGAGCCTCCTCTGCCTNGATGGGGATGAAGATGGGGATGAAGCTGGGGAAGAGGAAGGGGATGAGAATGGGGATGATGGAGGTGAAGATGGGGATGAGGAAGGGGTTGAAGCTGGGGATGATGATGGGGATGAGAAAAGGGGTGAGGAAGGGGATGAGGAAGGGGGTGAAGGTGAGGATGAAGCTGGAGATGATGGGGGTGAAGATGGGGGTGAAGCTGGGNCTGCACCTCAATTCCTGATCTTCACCCCGATTCCTGATCTTCATCCCAATTCCTGATCTGCACCCCTTTTCCTGATCTGCACCTCAATTCCTGATCTGCACCCCAATTCCTGATCTGTACCCCTTTTCCTGATCTTCACTCCAATTCCTGATCTTCACCCCAGTTCCTGATCTTCACCCCTTTTCCTGCATGTTCCACTTTTCTCATGATTTCCCAGCACCGTGGAAAGCCCAGAACGAGAAAAAGAAAAAAAAAAAAAAAAGGATAAATCCCAAAGCAGCAAGAAAGATGCTCATAAATTCCTCTGCACCCAGGTGCTGGGATCAAAACTAACCCCAAAAATCCACTCTGGGGATTTGCTGGGCTCTCTGGATTTTCTCCAGGCTCCAGCCCCAAAGCTGGACAGCACCCGTGGGATGCAGGAAGGTGGGGATAGGATCAGCATTACCAGGATTTGGAGAAGTCTCTTTCACCCCTCCCCGAGCTGTGCCTGGGTTCTCTCTGGGTGTTTTTCCAGCTATCAGCACCTCGGATCTGCCTCTGTGGCCTCGGTGACCTTTTTCACACGCATTTTGTGCCACCGCCTGACCAGGGGAGGAAAAGACACCCCAGGGGAGATGAATTAATTTCCTCCAGCCCCAGCCCGGGGTGTTTTCCTTGAGAATCCTTCCCCTGGCACAGCTCCAAGCAGGTGGGGTGAGAGGAGCCCACGCAGCAGCCCCGGGGTGGATTCTCCTTGCCCCATTTTGGAAATTCCCCTAAAATCCTTCCGCAGACATTTCCCGAGCTGCCCCTGGGGAAGGAGCTTGCTGATGGCCCCATGGGTTTGCTGCAGGGGAAATTCCGGATGGGAAGCGTTGGAATGGGACAAATCAAAGGGGATGAGGGGGGATGGTGGGGATGGAGATGGGGATGAAGATGGGGATGAAGCTGGGGAAGAGGAAGGGGATGAGAATGGGGATGATGGAGGTGAAGATGGGGATGAGGAAGGGGTTGAAGCTGGGGATGAGGAAGGGGATGAGGAAGGGGATGAGGAAGGGGATGAAGATGAGGATGAAGCTGGGGATGAAGTTGGGGATGATGGGGGTGAAGATAGGGGGGAAGATGGGGATGATGATGGTGATGAAGATGAGGGTGATGATGGGATGAAGCTGGGGATGATGGGAGTGAAGATGGTGATGAAGATGAGGATGATGATGGGGGTGCGCAGGGCTGGGGTGAGGCCCGGGTCCCTCTGTCATTTTTGGGACCTCAGTTCTTGCTCGGTGTTCCCGGCAGCGGCCAAACCCCGAGGTGTGTTTGTGGCAGCGGAGGAGCAGTTCCTGCACCCCGCCGGTCCCTGGGTGTTGTTTTCCCTTCCTCGGGCACAAGGTGTCAGTGCTGCCCCACGAACGGCTCTCGGTGCTGTTCCCCGCACGGCCCGCCCGCGTCACGGCGCTCCCTGGGGCTCCCCAAAGCGGGGTGCAGCACCCCGGGGTCCCGACGTGTCCCCCTGTACCCGCGGGGACCCCACCAGGGCTTCTCCCCGGTGATGGAGACACACCGAGAGCAGCGGGGGATGCTCGATCTCCCCTTTGGGGTCACAGACACCTCCAGAACCACGGGAATCGTCTCGGGAGAAATCCGGGAGGAGAGCGGATGCGGAGGGAAAAGAAACTCGGGATGAAAGAAGCCAAAGGCTCTCCCAGCAACACGTGGCGATGTGGGGGAAAGAAAAAAAAACCCTCAAAAGAGTGTTGACAAGTCTGGAGGCTTCTGGGACCTTGGGTGACCAGGAAAATAACACATCAAAGACCCCACGTCTGCCTGAAGACAGATAAAAACTCCGAGCCAAGTGTTCCATGAATATTTAACTACCATCAATATTTAATCAGCAGATAGAGGGAGATTAAGAGCAGGGGGATCCGTTCTCCAGCCCCGCTCTCGGCGTGCTGGGGGGCTCTTGGTGCTTGTGGGGGGCCTGGAGCCACACTGGGTGCCAAAATCGGGGTGCAGGGACCCCAAAGGAAGGGAAGGAGCCCCCCCAAAAGGGAAGGTTTTGTTTTCCAAGCCCCAGTCTGGGAGAGGGCAGAGAGAACTCTTGCATGAGCTGGGTGTTGCAAATCCAAACCAGCCATCCCAGGAAATGACTGAAAGTCTTTTTGGAGATTCAGGATGCTCCAGGAAAGCAGCTTTGTCCATCAGCACCACGGGGCCCAAGGAATTGGCAGCCGAGGAGCTGGAGAATGCAGAGGGTGGGGCAGGAGCCAAGCTCCAGCTTTGCCAGGGGGCAGGGAGAGCTTTGTGGGATCGTGGGGCTGCTGGAAGCGCTCACTTTGGGATGCTCTGTGGGGCTGACCCCGGTGGGGGTGAGCTGGAGGTGACTTCTCTCACTCTGGATCTTCTCTCACTCTTCTCTGGATCCACCCAGGTCCATGGATCCATCCTGCTCTGGATCCTCCCAGATCCATCACAATTTCACTCTGCTCTGGATCTGTCCAGGTCCGTTGATCCATCCAGGCCCATCCTGGATCCACCCAGGTCCATGGATCCATCCTGCTCTGGATCCTCCCAGATCCATCACAATTTCACTCTGCTCTGGATCTGTCCAGGTCCGTTGATCCATCCAGGCCCATCCTGGATCCACCCAGGTCCATGGATCCATCCTGCTCTGGATCCATCCAGGTGCATCCTGTTCTGGATCCCCCCAGATCCATCACAAATTCACTCTGCTCTGGATCCCTCCAGGTCCATGGATCCAACCTGTGTCCATTCAGGTCCATCCTGTGTCCATCCTGCTCTGGATCCATCCAGGTGCATCCTGTTCTGGATCCCCCCAGATCCATCACAAATTCACTCTGCTCTGGATCCCTCCAGGTCCATGGATCCAACCTGTGTCCATTCAGGTCCATCCTGTGTCCATCCTGCTCTGGATCCCTCCAGATCCACATTTCCCCCTTTTTGGGTTTCCGCTCCCCCTCCCGCCCCGGTGCCTGGGAACCCCTCCATCCCTGGGCCACATCCAGCGGGACAGGGCGGTGCCAGCCTGTCCCCAAATGTCCCGCAGCCACCCCCCAGCCTGTCCCTCCCCCGCCAGCTCCCCGCTAATGCTTCGCCCGCGGTGTTGAAGCCATATGGGGCCGGGTGTCTAATCCACCATGAATCCCTAATGACTGATCCTTTTAGGTGCCAGCAGCGCCTGCGGGGTGGCGGCAGGGCAGGGGAGGGGACACGGACCCTCCGTGTGCCGCTCTGGACCCTCCTGGGTGTCCTCATTGTCCCCTGGGTGGGGGGACACCCCTGCAGCCCCCCGTGCTGGGAGCTCATCCCGGGGTAGAGGAGCAAGGATGGAGCGATTTCTCTTCTCCCTCATCTCTCAGCAGCTCAGCCCGGGTTTAGAGCCCCTCTCTCCCGTATTTTTAGGGGATTTCCCTCTTTGAGAGCTGCCTTGGCTGGAGGGGCAGTGAAAGCCGAGCCGGGATGGGTTTTCCCTGCACCGAGGCCAGGACATGAGGGATGAGGGACAGGAATGTCACCACACCTCTGCACTTCCCTCCAAATTCCCCAAAAGCTCTTCCCAACCCCCTTCCCAGCCAAGCCATCGCTCGTGGCACAGGAACATTTCGTGGGTGCCCCCATGAGGGTGCCCGGCCCGGGTTTGGGATGAGGGTGTGGGGTTGGGATGGTCCTGGGGTCCCCTTGTGCTGTCCCCTCCTTCCCTCCAGCCCGTGCCTGTCCCCTCCTCCTGCACCCTGGGGACACTGTGGTGCCTTTTCCCTGCTGGCCTGGCTCTGCAGCCCCTCCCGAGCTGTGGATGCAGCCCAAAAAGGGACATCCCAGCCAAAAAGGGACATCCCAGCCCAAAAGGGACATCCCAGCCCAAAAGGGACATCCCAGCCCAAAAAGGACATCCCAGCCCGAAAGGGACATCCCAGCCCGAAAGGGACAGCCCAGCCCGAAAGGGACAGCCCAGCCCGAAAGGGACATCCCAGCCCAAAAGGGACATCCCAGCCCTGCTGGCACCACTGCACCCCCTGCTTTGCCACCAACCCAGGCTGGCCTTCATTTCCCCCTCTTGCTTTCCATGGATTTGATTTCGATTTTGATGGTAATCAATTTTATTTTTTTTTTCTGCCACAGCACCCAGAGCAGAACCAAACCTGGGTGACAACTTGGGAACGAACCTGGGGGAAACCCCACACCCATCCCAGAGAATCCAACCAGCCCCAAACCTCCTGGAACCACCCAGCCCAGCCCCCGCAGCCCCCGGGGATTCCTCGGGGTCACTGGGGTATAAAATCGCTCCTGGTTCGGGGAGGGGGAGCCGGGCGGGACCCGCCGAGCCCTGCCCTGCCCGGCTGCGGGATCTGGGCCATTCCCCACCACTGGAGACTGTGAGCGCCCCGAGCTACGGCGCGTTCTGCTGATGAGTTCTTTCTGCTCCAGTAATTACAGGGAGGAATTTGTCAGAAGGAGCTCTCCGAGAGAGCCTTCTCGGTCTTGTTCTGATTTTACCTGGAGTGTAAAAAGTCATTAGTACAGGAAAAACAGAGCCTGGGCTCGGGCAGCGAGCCGGACACGCTCAACATGCGCAAAAAAAAAAAAAATTAAAATAAATTTAAAATAAATTAAATTACTGGTTTTCTCTTCCCCCCAGATGGAGTTTTCCTTGATTGGAATTAGCAGGATGAGGAGCAGAGCGTGGCAGGTGGGCTGGGCACGGCGGGATGTGCAGGATGCTTTGTCTTTCCTTGCTGGTCCCCTCTGTCCCCGCTGTTGGGGATAATTCCTGTTTCACCCTCTGCCAGCAGCTTCACCGGAGAATAAATCCAGTGGAAAACTCAGCGGGTTGATGTCCTGGATCGCCCGGGGCTGCCTGCGAGCCCAGGGTGGGGAAAATCCCGGCGAGGCCTGAAAATAGCAGCGAGTCGTGGTTCCAAACCCTTCGGGCTCGGGTTTCAGGGACATTAACAGATGTCAGAGAGAGTCTGGGGAGCTCAGGCTTGAAATGAGCCAGGAGGAAAAAAAAATAAATCTCATATCAATAGCACAAAAAAAAAAAAAAAGGAAAAAAAAAGAGGACAGGAGGAGTCATGGAGTGGGTGTCAGCACCCTCCCTGTTCTCAGCAGGGAGCTGCAGCCCTCTGGGAAGGTGCTAAAAAACGTGGTTTTTAAACTTTCTGGCTGAAAAATAATCAAAATTTTGCAAAATATAAATGTGGTGAAGAGGATTTCTCTCTCCTCCATCTCCCTCCGTGGCACCACTTCCATTCCTGATGCTGCTCCATCCCTGTTCTGACTCTAAACTGGTGGGAACTTCTTCCCCCACGGCTTTTGGGGGTTTTATCTTGTGTTAATAGGTTTGAAAAAAAAAGAGACGTTTCTGTCTTGGGCCCCAATCAAAGCGGTTTGGGTTGTATTTAATTAAATGATAACTTTGAGGGCTGAAAGGAAGGGGTTTGAGGGGGGGCTGCTTGGATTTCAGGGTATTTCCAACATCCCTGAAGGCAGCTTGGAAGTGGGGAAGGGATTTCAGGACAAAGCCTCTCCCTCTGCCAATGTGAAACCCAAACTCTCAGATTTTCTCTCTCCTTCTCTCATGAACAGCTTGGCTGAGTTCGATCGAGCTTGGAAATGGTTTTAGGGTTGGAAATTTGGGTTTAGGGCCCAGAAATCCCTGGGATTGGGAGAACAGTCCCTGGAGACTCCCAGGTGCCAGGCTGGTGTTTGGCTGGGTAACTGGGGAACGATTTTAATTTTTTTTATTCACATGATTGATCCACACGCACAACAAATCCCGATTTCTGCTTTTCCATGTCCTTCCTTGAGGAATTTGGGAGTGCCAGGACCCGTTGTTCCCTTTGCTGCACCCCAACTCCACACTGCACCTGGAATTGCCCTGCCCTGCAATGTGCAGCACCCCTGCCAAACATTGATTATTCCCTCTGGTGAGCAATGAGATTCCCTGGGTAAATATTGATTATCCCCTCTAATTAGCAACGTGATCCCCCCTATCGGTGCATCCTGGGCGGGCAGGGCTGCCTCGTGCTCTGCTCCCGGGGTAAATGGCAGGGGAATGAGATTAGGAGCTGAGCCTTAAGTGGCAATTCCCAGAAAAAGGCAGGGAAATAATTCAATATCGTCCGTGCCGTGCCGCCGGGCCGGAGTCAGGCTCGGGCTGTGGGGCAGGGAGCCCCCAGAGGGATCCTTGATTCCATCAGCACCACCAGGAGGCTGCAAACAGGGAATGAGGAATGTGAATTGGGAGATTTGGGAGAGCACTGGGGATGGGAAGGGGCTGCTGGATTCCCTTTCCTCCCCAGGCTCCCCTTGCACTGCTGCTGGGTGTCCCCAAAATCCACCTGCAAATCCTGCCTGCCTCAAGCCTGGCTGTCACCCTGAGCTCATTTGGGGTATTTGGGGTGCCTGGCTGTCACCCTGAGCTCATCTGGGGTATTTGGGGTGCCTGGCTGTCACCCTGATCTCCTTTAGGGTATTTGGGGTGCCTGGCTGCCACCCTGAGCTCATTTGGGCTATTTGGGGTGCCTGGCTGTCACCCTGAGCTCATCTGGGGTGCCTGGCTGCCACCCTGAGCTCATCTGGGGTATTTGGGGTGCCTGGCTGTCACCCTGAGCTCATTTGGGATATTTGGGGTGCCTGGCTGTCACCCTGAGCTCATTTGGGGTATTTGGGGTGCCTGGCTGCCACCCTGAGATCATTTGGGGGGCCTGGCTGCCCTCCCGAGCTCCCTGGGGGTAT
>VWYP01008589.1:6751-31058 GCA_013400435.1 Pycnonotus jocosus | reverse complement strand
GAGGGGGTGTCCCCCGTTCCCCCCCCGACTCTTGTCTCCTTAATGCAGAGCTGCTTTAGCGGCAGGATCAGGGCTTTATCCGCTATTATCCACCCGCTGATCCCCCAGACCCGCACCCAGACACTTGTCCCGGTCTGTGCCGAGTTGCTGGGCGAGCTCTGCCCGGGTGGCAGCGTTTTGGGGTGTGGGTGCAGCTCCTGCCACCCCTCTCCCTCATCCTCCCACCCCTGGGCTTTGGGGGGCCTGCAGCCCCTTGCCCTGAGTCCATCCCCATCGCTGCCGTGCCAGCACAGGGCTGCGGTGACATCCCGGCCTGGCCCGGTGACAGCACCTGCTGCTGGGGGCTGCTGTGTGCCAGCGAGGCCACTGAGGGGTCACACACCCTCAGGGACACGGGGCTGGTTCCCGTGAATGATTTTTGTGGATGTTTCCCGTTTAAAATCATGGATTTTCACCCCGGCCGGAGCTGCTTTCCCAGCCTGGCCGAGCAGGAGCGGGGGATGTTTGCAGCCTGGGGGGGCCACCTGGCCCTGGCCTCGGCCTCGGGGTGTCCTGGGGACACTGCCCGGCTCAGATGGCCCCTGCAGGAGCTGCAGGGATCCCTGCACCGTGCCCGGCTCTGTGTCACACCGACAGCCCACGGCCGAGTCACTTGGGGAGCTCAGGCAGGGCTCTCTCAGCATCTGCAGCACCCGAGGGTCTTGGAGGAGCTTCAGGAGGGATGAGATGAGGAGGAGGGGAGGTATTTGGAGCATGGAAGGGGGCTGGAATGGGTTTTCCATGCTGGAAATTCAGATCCCAGTGGAGTAGCAGGGATGCTCCGGGCTGTGGAGCCACAACTTTCTGTGGCAGCCTCGGGGGTGGCAGGGGCACCCCTGTGCCCACCCCCGGAGCGTTCCGGGCAGCGTTTGCTGGCAGAGCTCTCCGGGAGCAGCAGCTCAGGGCTCTGGCAGCCTGGAGGGATGCAGGATCTCTCCCACTGCCCGCTTTCCCTGGATCCTCTCCAGCTGTCTGGGTCGGCTGCGCTGGCGGCTGTGGGAAGCATCCCTGTGGGAATGATCCATCGGGAACGGCCTCTGCTGCTCGGCTGGACGTGACCCCCTGCTCCCCATCCCCTTTCTGAGCCCCCCATTGCTGCTGGGACCCCACAGACCCTCTGGGTCAGGCCTGGCTGTGTCCCCGGGGCTGGGGGATGCGATGTCCCCGTGTCCCCGGCGGGTCACACTGCCAGGTGGGCGAGGGTGGCCCGTGCCCGCCGAAAGGGAAACCTCTGCCAGGAGTTTTTATTCTCCTTTCAGGACGCGCAGCTGCCCTCGCTGGCCTTTCGTGGACAAATAAAGGTCTCAGAGGGAGCCGGAAAAAGGCGCTGAGAGCTCCCGATCCTCCAGCGTTCCAAATTCCTTACAAACGGCTCGGGCTGGCGGCGGGGTCAGCCCGTGCTGAAGCTGTGCCCCGCTCTCCTGCTCCGAGGATTTCATTCCCTTTCTTTCCCCCCTTTTCTCTTGTTTTTATATTTATTTTTATTTAAGAGCAGCCCTCCGTGCCAGCCTCGCTCCTGCTGCGAGCTGCTTGGCCGAGGCCCCAGATCAGCTGCTTCCAGAAATGGGGGTTGGTTTGGGGTTTTTTTGGGGCATCTCCAAGGTAGGATGACCCCAGGGTGGCCCCGAGGGCTGGCAGGATGGACAGATGGACAGATGCTGGACAGATGGACAGCTGGCCATGTGGATGCTGGTGGTGTCTGCCCGGTGCTGTTGTGTTGGGACCTGTTGGGATGGAGCAGGGGGGGGATTTCTGGCTTTATGGGATGATTTGAGCTGTGTCTGTAGGGTCGAACAGGCTCCTGCATCTCCCCTCAGCTCCCTGCAGCCTGCCTCAGTTTCCCTGCTCCCAAAGGAGCCTGGAGGCTCTGAGGTGCCCCAGATCTGCTGGGGTTATCCTGTCCCAGCATTCCGGGCAGGTTTGGGGTGCTGTGCTGCATCCCACATCCCATCATCCCATCATCCCATCATCCCATACTCATCCCTGCCTCCCTCCACCCCCCAGAAAAATGGGATTAGGAATGGAGGATGGGGGTGCAGGGCTCCATCCCTGCCGGGGTTGGACACCCCAAACCCGGCGGGGGACACACCCCAGCCCCCATCCTGGGGGCTCCCAGCGCCTCCCGCTCGGGGTTTCAGGCCAGCAGGTGGAGATGTGCCACAGCGCGCCGGGAGCTGCCAACCCACACCCGGCTCCGCTCCCGAGCCCCGGGAATGAGCCCCGGGAAAACGCTCCCGGTGTGTGCCGGGCTCACAGCGCCCAGCCCGGGCTGGCATCCCCGCGATGGGCATTCCCTGGAGCGGGGAAGGGGTAAGAGGATTTTTGGCAGGCAGGTGGAGGGAGAGGACCCGGCCTCTGGCACAAGTTTTCCCTTTGGTGCCACAGAAAAAAACGGGATGTGCAGGGATATTCCTGTTGGATTGTGGCTCTGGAGTGCTCTTGTGTGACCCCAAGGGCTGCTCCACCTCCCCCAAACCCCAGCCCCATGCTGGGATTTAGGGCTGTGAAATTTGGCACCCCCTTGGGAAATTGGCTTTTCTTCTACCCCTTTTGCCCTCTTGGTGGTTTTGAGGGAAGGGAAAAGGCTGAGGGAGATCCTCTGAGAGGTGATTTTGGGGAGCACCAGCCACAGGGTTTGGTCCTCATCCAGACTCGTCCTTTTGGGGGAAACTGAGGCAGGGGAGGGGGTGGCAGCACCCCCTGGCTGGGGATTGCTCAGGAATTTTTGGAAACCTGGCTATTTCCTTGAGAATTTTACTTTTTTTGAAGTGCTCCTCTCTAAATCACTCCAGCTGCTGAGGTCTCTCTCCCAGCTCCTCTGCATCCTATAAGAGACAAAAAAAAAGGAGAAAAACTGAGGATCCTTGCAGAGCATCCCCGAGGTTCCATCAGCACATCCCAGCTCCAATTCCTCCTGTGGAGGGAGTCAGGGGGATGTGGCTCCATCCTGGGGGAGGGAAGGGCTGCTTAGACAGCACAACATGATTTTATTGAGCTCCTGCATTGCCTGGCCACGACAGTGTTTTGTGTGTTGGGTGTCCCCTCCCTCCTGGCGCCTGTCACTGCCACCGCAGGAGCGCCCCATCCATCTGGGAAAGGTCACTCCTGCTAATCTAATCAGAACCTTGGATCATTAAATACAGGGCTCTGCTAATGAGCAGCCCCCTGGGGCAGGGAGGCAGGGAGGGGGCTGCTCCTGGGGTGGGACAGGCTGGGATGGGGTTGGGGACACCAGTGGTGGCTCTGGGGGTGAGATGTCCCCTGGAAGTTGTGGTGGCAGAAGGAGGGACGGTTCAGTGGGTGCAGTGAGGAGAGTCCTGCTGCCCATTTCCCAGGGAAAAGGAGGCTGGAGCTCACCTGCCTGGGAATGGGGAGCTCTGGGCTCCTCCAACCATCCCCACCAGCTGGCCTGGGGGGTGTCTGGGCTGTCACCAGCACCCCGGGGCTGGCATGCAGTGTTTATTCCTCAGGATGTGCCTCTCCCTCCCTTTCCCTTGAGCTGTCCCCTGACCTGTTGCTGCTCCTGGCCTGTCCCATGTCCCTTGTCTCCTCTCAGCTCTGCTCTGGCTTTGGGGAGGCCACCACCACCAAGGCCAGGTCAATCTTCTGATGAAGCCACAGTCACCTTCTGGGGAGCGTTTTCCCACCACCTGGATAACCTTTGTCATCCTGGATCTTCCCTAAAAGCCCAAGCAGGAGCTGCTGGGGTGGCTTTGGTGCTGTCACCTCCTGTCCCCTGCAGGAGTTGGGGTTTGCTCTGAGAACCAATTCATTTTTTTCCTTTATTTTCCTCTAAGGAAAAGCTGTGTTTTCTCTCTGGGAGATAAATCAGGCTGGAAATGCAATCCCTGCTGCTGCCAGCTCGGTGCGGCTGCGGGATCAGCTCCTCTCCAGGAGCAGAGGAAGGGGATGAATCCCAGCCGTGTTTGAGCTGGTACCAGTTCCCAGCCCTGCTTTTGGGGGCGTCTGGGGCTGATGTTGGACCCCAAACCTGAGATGTGGGGCTGGATTTCCCTTGGGTGCCTCTGGAATTGAATCCGGCCCCACTGTGAGGGATAGGAATGGATTGGCATCCAACCATTCTGGAAGGTGTTGGGCACAGCCTGGAGGGGCTGGGCACAGCCTGGAGGGGCTGGGGAGGGCAGCCTGGGGGGCAAATTCAATGTTCCGAGGGTGCTGGGAGGATGCTCCTGCTCCTGGCCATGCTGGGAAGGGATGGAGAGGGGCTCCAAGGAGGACACGTGGCTTTGGGGATGTCCCACACTGGGCTGCTGGGGCTTTGTCCCTCAGGAGCTGCTGTCCCTGTCCCTGATTGCCATTTCTGGCTCCCCAGGGTGGTTTTTAGGAGGATCTGCTCCCCCAGCATGGGGATCCCCCAGCCCAGCAGCCCCCATGGACCATTCTGGGGCTGCCCCGTTGATCCCGGGATATTTCCCCTCCCGTTGCTTTTTGGCCATTCATAATCAGCCACTTCCCTGTCCTTCTTTTAGCCCTCCTTTTTAATTAATTTCCTCATTTTCCTCCCTCCTCTGGAAAGGCCTTCTCCTCCCTGTCCCCCAGCCTGTCCCTTGCCGTGATTTGTGGAAATTGCTCTAAAGTAGCTGCCGTGTAAAAGCCTTGCTGGCTCCAGGAATTTATGGCAGGCAGTGCCTCTGCACAGCACATCCCATTTAGGCCATATTTATTTATTCCTTTAGGTCCCTGCCTTTTTTTTTCTTTTTTTTTTTTTTTTTCTGTTTTGTTTATTCCCTCTTATTAATTTCCTGGGGGAAGCACAGCCCTTAGTACTGCTGGGATAGTTTAATTTTGCTTGGTGCTGCTTCTCCCCACCCCAAAAAAAACCCCAACTCCCAGGATGTGTCCCACCTGTGTTATTGGATTTTGTTGCTCCTGCTGGTGGAAAAGCCAGGCTGGACTTTTGGGAGAGGGAGGAATCTCAGGGGTTTACAAGAAATGAGCCCACCAAGCACAACCCTGTGCTGGAGAATCCACTCTTGCTGCTCCCAGGAATCCAATCCCAGGGCTCCATATCCCATCCAGCTCCCACTCAGCTCCTACTCCAGGCTGATTTTGGGAAGTTTGAGCCAGTTTAGCCTCTGGTGCTGTGGGAATTCGCAGCTCATCCCTGCCCTGGGCAGATCCAGGAGCATCCCTGCATCCCTGCTCTTCCCACGCCGCGCGCCAGGGGAAGGTGACTCCACATTTGTAACAATTATTCACTTAATTGAGTTCCAATTAGCTGGGACTGGAGATGGATGCATCAGAGGGAAGGGGGAGCTTGTTGTCATTTATGTCACCAAAACCAATTTCTGAGGCTCTGCCTGCAGGGAACGTTTTGGAGAATTCCATGAGGGGAAATCTCTGTATTTTCTGCTTTTGGTTTGTATTTAATTCCTGGCTTTTTCTTTTTTACCTTGGGAGTGTGGAGTGGAGAGGGGCACATGTTGGGGCTGACTGAGTTTTGGGTGGAGGCCTGGGGGTTTTTCTCTCTTTTGATTGGTTTTTTGGGGGTATTTGGAGGTGCTGACCCCACTGGGGTGGGAGTGTGGGGTGGCAGGGGTTGGTGCTGTGGGGTGAGGAGGGGAGGGATTCCCAGGAGAGGCAGGGAGATGTCTGAGCCTGACCCTTCCCTGGGAGCTGGGACCACCTCCAGCTGTGGGAGCATCCAGATGTGGGAGCTCCAGGTGTGGGGGCTCTCTAGAAGCTCCAGATGTGGCACAGCCCAGGTATTTGGGGCCGCTGCTGCCCCTGTTTCCCCTTTGTGCTTGGTCCCGGTGGATGGGGTGGCAAAGCCCAACCCAGCAGATTTTGGGGCTTGCCCTGGGATGCACAGGATGCTCAGGGGAATGGGCTGGAAGCAAAGAGAAGTGAGAGATCCATGCTGGTGTCCAGTGGGGATTAGCCAGGCTGGATGTCACCTTTGGGGGGCTCCTTGTTCTTGGGGGTTTGGGGGGATCCATCACCCACTGACTCCTCTGGGCATGTCCTGCCATCATCACCCTGCCCAGGGCTAAAATCATCACCTTGTCACCCTGGGATGGATCTGGGGACAGGGGAGCACTGGTGGGCCTGGGGACCAAAACCCCTCCACAGGAGCCCTGAGCTGGGCTGGGATCTGGGGTGGGAGGGACAGTGACACCCCCTCCATCCCTCCCTGGGGATTTAGGGAGGGTTTATCACTGTGGCACCTCCAGTCACTGCTTTGGGGACAGCTCTCCTGCCTTGTTCCACGCTGGGACTGCCATGGAAGCCTGGCAGGAGCTGTGAGAGCCGGGACTGCTGTCCAACATTCCTTGGAGCTGTGTTCAATCCATGGATCCCCCGAGCCCCCAGCGCCACCCATTAACACCCAGAGAGGTTTGAACCCTCCTGGGCTGACCTCAAACTTCCCCTCCCTCCTCCCCAGGGCTTTCCCTGGGTGTTTTTCCCTCCATAAGTGGGGATATAGCCCCGGGAACCCCGCTGTGTCCCACGGGATAAGCCAGGATAAAGATCCCGCCTGGAGAGATCCCCACGGAAACAGCTGGGGCTGGGCTAAGCTGGGGCTCGGCTCTGCTGGGGCTTCTGGAGCTGAGACAGGAGGAGGAGGAGGATCTCCAGCCTCGGGAGCGGGGATGGTGGGAGCAGGATGGAGAGGAGCGGCTGTGCCTCATTTCAGGGCAGGAGAGGAAGGTGATGGAGTTTGTGGATTGAGATCAACCCAGCCTGTCCAGCAGCCTCCTCTCTGTGTGCCCACCGAGCCCAGCATCCCCTGCCTCGGGAGTGATGATGATGATGATGATGATGATGTCCTAAACCCAATGTTTGGGGGATGTTCAGGGGATTTTGGTGCCATTTTTCCAGCAGCCAGACCCCTCGGGATTTAAGGCCAAGGCTGGAGGGCGCTGCCCCTGTCCCCACGTGCCCTCCCTGCCCCAGAACAGCTGGGCACATCTGGCCCCGTGTCTGCGGCCGGCACGGGGCACATCTGGCGGGGCAGATGTGGGGCTGCACAAAGGGGTCAGCGGTGGTGTGTTGACGTGTCCCTGTCCCTGCCCAGGCTGCGGGTCACCCCCAGGGGACACACGGGGGTCCCGCCCTGTCCCGCTGCGGGGCTGGGGGCGGCTCCTCAGCCCGGGGGGCTCGGGCAGCCCCCAGGCCGGCGGGGATCTGGCCGGGCACACGGAGAGCTGCGCTTTGGCTGAGCTGCCGGGGTGGAAGGGCCATATGGGCCCCTCTGTGCCGGCCTAATAAAGCCGGAATGCAGGTCAGGTGCTGCAAATCCCGCTCAGCACAGCGGCAGCAGGGCTGCAGAGCACAGCCAGCCGGCAGGGCTTAACCCTTCTGTGCCCCACACCTGCCCACAGGGGGACCTGAGGCCACCTCCCCTCCCGGGGGTGACAAGGAGGCAGGGCTGGGGACAGTGGACTGCAGTCTGCTGAGCTGTGTCTGTCCGTCCTTCCTGTCTCCTTCCACGCACCTTCCTTCCATCTCTTGAGCTGTTGGCCTTCCCTTTCCTTCCCTTTCTTTCCCTTTCCTTCCCTCCTCTCTTCCCTTTCTTCCCTTCCCTTCCCCTTCCTTCCTTCCTTCCTTCCTTCCTTCCTTCCTTCCTTACTTCCCCTCATCCTGGAGCTGTTCTCTTGCTGTCCGGCCACTTTTAACCCACATCCCTCCATCCTTTACTCTTCCTCCTTATTTATTTATCCTTATTCCCCTTTTCCCCATCCACCAGCTGCACCCACAGCTCCACGCACCTCCTGCCTCCCTTCTCCTTCCCTCCTGTCCCCGTGGCTGCGATTCCAGGCTGCTTTAGACCCTCTCCTGGCAGGATTAATTCAGGGCCAGGGAAAGGAGGCGCCGCTCCCGAGCCCTCCCGGCCATAGATTAGAGCATCATTTAAATGCATTTTGTCTGGGGAGGAAATCGCTTCCCCGGGTGCCGCCAATCCGCCGGCGCTCCACTAATCACGGCCATCCCATTAATCTGCAGCCCCACCTGGCTCTGTCCCTGTCGCTGTCCCCTCCTCGGCTGGCACGGCCGGGGTGCGCAGCTTGGTGACAGGGCCACCCTGCGTGTCCCCAAAACGGGTTTGGGAGGGGCTCTCCTCGCCCTGCAGCACCCAACCCTCATTATCCATCAGAGGAGGAAGGAGCTGGGTGCTGAGGGGCCAAACTGCACCCAAACCCTGCGGCTTTGGCTCTCCCAGTGGGTGACAGAGGGTGCCCCTCACCGCGGGCACTGGGTGCTCCCCGGGGTGGCACAGAGCTGCTCCTGTCCCTCACCCAAGGGTGACACCAGCAATTTTGCAGCTCCCCGGGGATGGATTTTGCTTGGGGATGTGCTGGGGTGGGTTGGGTGGGTTTTGGGTGGGTTTTTCCCTGTGGAATGTCCTGATCCCACTCCGAACCCTGGAGATTTTGAGGGGATAAAGTCTGGTGCTGTTTCAGCGAGTGGGTTGAGCAAAGCCCCTTTCCTTGTGCCTCACCCAAGTGGGTCCAGCTCGTGTCTCTCCAGCTGCTGGATCCTTTTCCTCAAATAATCTCATGCCTTGGGGGGGGAAAAAAAAAATTCCCCTTTTNACGGCCGGGGTGCGCAGCTTGGTGACAGGGCCACCCTGCGTGTCCCCAAAACGGGTTTGGGAGGGGCTCTCCTCGCCCTGCAGCACCCAACCCTCATTATCCATCAGAGGAGGAAGGAGCCGGGTGCTGAGGGGCCAAACTGCACCCAAACCCTGCGGCTTTGGCTCTCCCAGTGGGTGACAGAGGGTGCCCCTCACCGCGGGCACTGGGTGCTCACCAGGGTGGCACAGAGCTGCTCCTGTCCCTCACCCAAGGGTGACACCAGCAATTTTGCAGCTCCCCGGGGATGGATTTTGCTTGGGGATGTGCTGGGGTGGGTTGGGTGGGTTTTGGGTGGGTTTTTCCCTGTGGAATGTCCTGATCCCACTCCGAACCCTGGAGATTTTGAGGGGATAAAGTCTGGTGCTGTTTCAGCGAGTGGGTTGAGCAAAGCCCCTTTCCTTGTGCCTCACCCAAGTGGGTCCAGCTCGTGTCTCTCCAGCTGCTGGATCCTTTTCCTCAAATAATCTCATGCCTTGGGGGGGGAAAAAAAAAATTCCCCTTTTCCACTTGTTGGAGGTGGCAGGAGGATCCAAACCTTCACCTTTCACAGCAGAAAACAACTTCCATGAATCCCAAGAGCAGAAATTCCCTCAGTGCCGGGATTGCTGAGCAGAGGGGCACCCATGGGTGCTTTGCAGGGTTTGGCACCTCTCCTGCAGCTCCTGAGAGATGGGAAAACAGGCAGAGGGAGCAGGATGGGGTGGCAGGGACTGGAGCTGTGCCACGGTGGCATTCCCAAACCCCCGGGAATTCCCAAACCTGGCTCCGGGACAGCTCCCACCCCGGGCTGTGGATTCTGCCTGTCCCGTGTCCTGTGCTAATCCTTTTATCAGCCCTCTCAGCTGCTCCGAGCTCCCTGTGCCCCCAGCAGAGACCACCCCGGCCGGGTCAGGGCTTCCCGCACCCCCGGAGCCCCGAGGAAAAAGGGTCAGGGGCCACTTTCAGGGCTGGAAAAAGCCTCCATGTCCTGGCACTCTCCAAAACCCCCGTGGGGAACCGGGCTGAGTCATTCCCGGAGCGGAGCCGTCACATCCCCACCTTTCCCCGCCGTTTGACACCGGTAATTTGGGCTCCGCCGCTCGGGAGCCGCTTGGGAGCGGCTGCAATCAGCGCCGGGAACGGGGGATGCGGGGAGCCGAGGGGAATGGGGAGGGCAATCCAGCCCTCCTGGGAGTTCCTGGCAGCTGCTGGAGAAGGCAAAGACCTTGAGATGTCTTCCAGGCTCCGGCAGCTGCCAGCACAACGCGTGCCGGGCGCCGGCTCCGCGCCGGCCGCCTTTCCCAGGAAGATTTCCGTGGATTTTCCCTCTGCTTGCAGTGGGGTAATGGGATCTTTCCGAGGGGCTCGGGCAGCTCTGCCCCTCGGCTGGCAAGGTCTCCTTGCTCTGCCAGTCCTGGAGTTACTTTTTTTAAGGCAAAAATGCTCAAAATGAAGGGGAAAAGGGGATTTCTGAAGGGCCCTGGGCGCTGCTGGGGTTTGCACGAGGTGGCACCAACATCATCCGTGCCACCTTTCCACCAGCTCCGGGAAAATTTGGTCTTTATCACATGGGGACAGCACAGTGTGGGTGGCACACCTGGGTGACAGACTGGTTGTGACACCACCCTGAAGGCAGGTGTGGGGACACAGCAGGTCTGGGGGCTGATTTAGCCACCTTCCCTGGGTGTTCTGGGAGCTGGGAGCAGAAGGAAAGCCTTGATGATGATAATAAATACGTGGTGGGATCCGCCAGCCAAAAATTAACCTGGATGTAAATTTTGGTCACAAGCCTCGGGAGAAATTCAGCATCTGTGCCTTGGGAAGCAGGGATGGAGCTGGGGTGGGGCCAGCCCTGTTTCTGTAGCAGGGTTTGTGCTGGTTCAGGCAGCCCTGGGTGGGTGAGCAGTGCTTCAGGCTCCCCAGGGACAACACCAGGCTGGACGTGGCTCCAGCACACCTTGCCCACCCCATCCCATGCCGAGGGTGGCTTTGGTGAGGCTCCTGCCACCCCTCAGGAGGCACAATCATGCTCGCAGTCCTGGGATCTTCTGCATTTTGGGGCAGAAACCCAGCCAGGCTCTTGCTGCCCTTTTAGAGGTTTGGGGGCTGAAACTCCGACTCCTCCTTGCCTCACTCTTGCCTGGATCAGTATTCCCTGCCCAGCAGCTGTTCAGAGGGGGCTGCCCCATGCTAACCTGCACTCTCCACCCTCTCTACAGCCCACTCCAAGAGCCCAGCCCCCAGCCCCGAGCCCGCCGAGCCCCCCGGTGCCATCCTGCTGCCCGTGAGCTACCGCCTGTCCAACACCCGCCTGGCCTTCTTCCTCAAGGAGCTGCGAGCCAGCCCGCCGGGCAACGCCTCCTCCCTGCAGCGCTCCGAGCCCTTCGTCGTCTTCCAGACCAAGGAGCTGCCCGTGCTCAACGTCACCCTGGGGCCCTTCAGCACGGGGCTGGTGCTGCCCAAGGAGCATCTCCAGCCCTCCAGCACGCTGGAGGTGCCCGACCGCCTCACGGTCAACTGGAAGGTGCGAGCCTTCATCGTGCAGCCCCGGCTGCTGGCCAGCCAGCCCGTGGTCCAAGTGCTCTTCTACGTGGCCGGCAGGGATTGGGATGATTTCGACGTGACGGACCGGCTGCCCTGCGTGAGGCTGCACGCCTTCCGCGACGCCCGGGAGCTCAGGAGCTCCTGCCGCCTGCGGGGCAGCCTGGCCATGTGCCTGGTGCAGGCAGAGCTGCCCCACGCCTGGTTCGGCCCCTCGGCAGCGCCGCTGGGCAGGAGGAAGAGCGCCGAGAGCCTGGAGGTGGTGCCGGGGGAGGGCCAGCAGGCTGAGCTGTATTACACGCTGCACTCTCCCGACGGTGCGGGGCAGTGCCTGGGGGATGCGGGGGCGCGGAGAGGGGCGGGCGGGGCGCGCACCGAGGGTCCCACGCAGCACCCGCTGCTGCGCATCGGCAGCGTCAGCCTCCTGCAGCCCCCGGCCGGGCCCGCCCTGCAGGAGCATCAGCTGGACGGGAACGTCTTCATCCGCCTGCCCGACAAGCCCCTGAAGCCGGGAGAGGTGCTCAGCATCCTCCTCTACCTGATGTCCAACTCCACGGTGGAGCACTTCACCCTCAGGTGAGGCCCGGGGGATGGGCCCGCTCCCTTTTCCGAGGCGGGGGTGTGGAAAAGCAGCTCTGGAGGGGGTGGGAGGGTGTGGTGTGTGTGGGATCTGCTGGAGGCTGGGGCAGGTCTGGAAGCAGGGCCAGAGCGATACATGGAATGTGGTTTTGCAGTGGTGTTCCAGTCAGTTTTTTGTAGTGGTTTTCCAGATGGTTTTTTGCAGTGCTTTTCTGGTTTGTTTTTTGCAGTGCTTTTCTGGTTTTTTTTTTTTTTTTTTTTGCAGTGGTTTTCTGGTTGGTTTTTTGCAGTGCTTTTCCAGTTGGTTTTTTGCAGTGGTTTTCTGGTTGGGTTTTTTGCAGTGCTTTTCTGGTTGGTTTTTTGCAGTGGTTTTCTGGTTGGTTTTTTGTAGTGCTTTTCCAGTTGGTTTTCCCCTCCTGCAGGAAAGGGAAGTGCGGGAGCTCAGGACTTCTGTACGACCAACCAATATGATTGAGCAGAAGCCATTTATTTACATTTCACTTTACGTTAAGCTGTATTTCTACATTCTCACACCAGTGTTCACACAATTGTGCATTATTTGTTTGGAACCTCTATCTTGTCCACACATTCAGCGTGCACCTTTCAGGAAATATGATTGGTTACAGCCCGTCACTTCGTGGGCCTCCTTTATCCAGTTCTTGCACTCTTGGTATTCTCCTTCTCAGCTTCTTCTCACTTATTTCAGCACTGTTTATGTCTCAGTAACCTCGATGAATTCCTGAGAGTTCTGATAAGAATAGCTGCAGGTGTTTTGGCTGGAGCACGTCGTGGCCTGAGCTGTTCAAACACGTTGCTACAGGGAAGGGCTGTCCATGGTGGGCATCTCGGCACTGTGCACTGCTGCCTCTGCTCTCCCAGTGTTCCCAGTTGCACTGGGATTCTGCCAGCAGCTGTGGGTTTATTCTCACTTTGGAGACAAAGTGTGGAGTGAGGGGGGTCCCCCATATCCCCTCCTCCTGCCCCAGAAGCAGGTGAGAGCAGAATGGGGTGGTGGGCAGGAGGTGCTGAGAACCCCAGTGCAGGGAGAACCCCCAATTGCTGTGTGCTCCTAAAGATGGGGACACCAGCCCTAGCCACAGCCCTTCAAAGGGCACTCTCAAGTGTCCCTGTGGGGACACAAAGATGGGGACACAAGCCCTGGCCACAGCCTTTCAAAGGCCACTCTCAAGTGTCCCTGTGGCCTCTGGGCCAGCAGGGAGCCCCTGGAATGGGGGATGTGGTGCTCCAGGCTCTCTTGTCCTCCACCCCAAGGATGCCCAATGCCACAGGGGTGTTACTGCCCTGGGGATCCAAAATCCTGCTGGAGCAGTGATTGGAGGGACAAAAAGCCGTGAAAAAGGAGCTGGAACGGGCTGTTGCTGCCATCCTTGGTGGTGCTCCCCACAGTCTGAAGGGATCAGGGGAAAAACTCCTCCTGCGCCATGGCAGGGTATCCAAGGGGATCCAGGGGTGCCCAAGGGTGAGGATCCATCCCTGACTGTGTCTCTCTGTAGGGTGAAGGCCAAGAAAGGCGTGAACCTGCTCAGCACCAAGTCCAGGAGCGGGCAGTGGCTGGTGAGCTCGGAGCTGCTGACGGGGGGCAAACACTCCACTGCCACCATCGACGTGTCCAGGGTGGAAGGGGCAGGGCCCAGGTAAGGGCTGCACTCTGGGAATGCCAGGGTTTGGGCCTGGATTTGCCTGGGAATGCTGGGATTTGGCCTGGAGCCGTTCTCCCTCTGCCCCCCCAGCCAGTGCTGCAGTGCCACGTTGCCACTGGCAGGGGAAAATGAGGATTTTAGGGCTGAGTTGTGAAGCCATGGAGGATTCCTCAGTCTGGGGTGGAAAAAATGTAATTTTTTATTAATGCTGTGAGAAGCAGCAGCTCTTTGCTGCCTATCCTGGTGTCTCCTCTGGGAAGGAAGGGGAGC
This sequence comes from Pycnonotus jocosus, assembly GCA_013400435.1. Classification (NCBI taxonomy): domain Eukaryota; kingdom Metazoa; phylum Chordata; class Aves; order Passeriformes; family Pycnonotidae; genus Pycnonotus; species Pycnonotus jocosus. The sequence goes on along the minus strand of VWYP01008589.1, from coordinate 17,389 downwards.
AAGGCAAGGTCCCACCTGAACCATGAAGTGATGGATGAGTGTTGGATGGGGAGCAGGATCCCAGCCAGCACCTGAGACAGGCAGTTCTGCCCTGCTCACTCATCCCTGGGACTCTGGGAAAGGCTCAGATCAGCTGAGGAGAGCCCTGGAGATGGAACTGGGAATGATCTGAAGGAGAAAGTACCCACAAGGCCAAGCTGAAACCCCAGAGGGTTCTCAACCTGAAGAAGGGGAGATGTGAGGCTGGCAGGAGAGGGTAGGGGGTGGGCACGGGGTCAGAAACAGCAGCAGGAAAGATCCTGAAGTGCTGCAAAACAGCAGTGAAATCTCTGTCCCTGTGCCCTGGGAAAAGGGACACAAGTGTCTCCAGGAGCTGGGTTGGAGCAGCTTGATGTGCTGGAGCCATCCCTGTCCTCTGCCATGGAAATCTCCCCACATCTCTGTCCCCCACCCCAAAACTGAGCAAAGCTGGGGCCAAACTCTTGGGAAAAAGAGCTCTGGTGTGACCTCCAAAGCTCTGCAGAACCCCTTTCTTACGAGAGGGAGGATTTTCCTTCACCCCATCCCGCTTCTTCCAAAATACACCCACAGCATCCAAACCCAGGGCCCCATGGCTGCCCCAGGAGTGTCCCCAGGGCCACCAGCCATCCCCCTGTCCCCTGCACTCCCACCCCACAGCAGGGAGAGCGGAGCTGCCAGCATCAGGATCCTCTCCCCCTTCCCCCTCTCCCTGCTGCCAGCACCGCTTCCAATCAGCCTGCAAAGGTTAGAGACGGGGGAGGAATTTAAAGTGATTACAATCACCTTTTAGACAAACAACTCCATCAAATATTAACGGAATGGAGAGGATGAATGACTCCAAGCCGTGTTCCCCTCCGGGCTGTGCAAACAGAGGAGTTGCTGCGCTCGGGCTCTGGGGGCTTTTGGCAGCGCTGGCTGTGCAGGGAGGGGCTGAGAGCCCTGAGATTTGGGGTCAGAATGGCCAGTTTGGGGTGTTTTGCACCCCAGCAGCTGCATCCTTAATTGTTCCCCCAATGTGGGCAGCCTGGCTCTTGTCTCAGCTGGGAGCAGATGATGCTGGGGGAGGGCAGGGGACGGTGGCTGGGTCTGGCAGAGCTCCTGGGACACCTCGGGGCACCCCATGGCCAGGAGTCCCATTGCCGTGGCACCTCTGGCTCTGCTTTGCCTTTGGACCAGCCTCTTCCCAGCTGGGTTTGATACTGCTGGCATTGGAAGAGCAGCCAGACCTGCTTTTCGCACCCTGTGGCCTTTGGTGACTCCCCTCGAACCCCAGAGCTGCCCTGGGGCAGAGCGAGGCTCCAGCAGCCCCTGTGGATCAGCTCCAGGGCAGTGCCCATCACGGCTGCTGTGGGATCAGGGGGAAGGGAGGAGGGATCGGGGCTTGCCGTGCCCTGGAGCAGCTCCAGCTTCTTGCTCTGCTCTCTGCCTGCTCCCTGTCACTCATTAGCTATTGATTAGAGAGAAACCCAGGCTGTGCCCTGCACCCCCAGATCAATGGGACCTCCTCGGTTGCTGCTGCACTGAGATGAAACTGGAGCCAGTCCTGGCTTCCTTTCCACTGGAATTTCACTTTTCCTCCCCTCTTTGCTGGCTCGGGGGCTTTTACCACTGCTGTGGTTTGTGGGGGCTCTGGGGTTTCCTCCAGGGGTGTTGAGTTTTTGGGGAGCAGAGATGTTTGACTTAGGGCAGGGTTGAGCCCTGAGTCACTCCAAGGGTTTGCAGGGCTGAGGCAGAGCTGGGAGGGCAGGATCAGGTTTGATTGTAGGGATGGGGTGTAGGAATAATTCACGCTGCTGCTGTGAGGTTGTGCCCAAGCCAGGATGCAGATGGACATCAACCTGTCCCTTAGTCTGGCACCACTGTGCCGGGTCCCCTCCACCCTGTCCTGCCTCGGGGACACCCCAGAGGTCCCTCCCTGTTGTTTAGCTCCGTGTCCTGCTGTCCTCAGACATGGGATTCATGTGCATTTGCTGAGCTGATGGAGGGAGGGATGGATGGATGGACGGAGAGATGGATGGATGGATGATGGATGGATGGATGGATGGAGAGATGGATGGATGGATGATGGATGGATGGATGGATGGAGAGATGGATGGATGGATGATGGATGGATGATGGATGGATGGATGGATGATGGATGGATGGATGGATGGGTGGAGGGATGGATGGATGGAGAGATGATTGATGGATGGATGGATGATGGATGGATGGATGGATGGATGGAGAGATGGATGGATGGATGATGGATGATGGATGATGGATGGATGATGGATGGATGATGGATGGAGGGATGGATGGACGGAGAGATGGATCCAGGGCTGTTCTCCCCTGCTAGTTCCGTCCACCTCCTCTGTCCCCTGCCCATCCTCCCTCACAGCCTGGGGGAGAGCCCTGTCCTGTGTCCCAGCTCAGTGCTGTCCCACCTGCTGTCTGCACTGGAATTTCTTTCTCCAGTGACTCAGTTTCCCCATGAGATCCCCTTGGAAGGGGCTGTAAAGCCAACAGCTTGGGCTGAGCTCGTGTGTTGACACTTATTTGCCATTCCTGAGTGCTCTGGGTGTGGGACACAGGGATCTGACCTGTGGGACACAGGGATCTGACCTGTGGGACATGAGTGTCCAGGCAGGAGCACTAAATCCATCCACTTAGCTGGAAAGATGGAGTCAGGCAGACAAGGCCAGCACCTGCAGCCACCCACTGTCCCCTAAGGCCATGGCCACACGCCCACCCTGTGATGTCACCCAGCAGCCCTGGCAGAGCTGATGAGGCTTTTTTTATCCTGCTGGGAGAGGTGGTGAGAAACACTTCTCTCTCCCACTGAGGAGATTCCGTGGGAATCTGCAGGATCCCATGGGAGCAGCCTCTGCAGAGGTGGGGTCAGGGTGGCTGGGTTTGGGTGGCAGCCACTGCACAGTCCCCCTGGGGACACCAAGGACACCTGCTGGGGAATCTGACAGCCTGGTGCTTGTCCCAGGGTGTCTGTGGGACCTGGGACAGCCAGCTGACCGTGTCCCCTCCTCCTGTCCCCCTGCCCAGGGATGGGGACTCCTCGTCTGAGATCATGCAGCTGGATTTCGAGATGGAGAACTTCACAAGCCAGTCGGTGACGCGCCGCATCATGTGGCACATCGACTACCGGGGCCGAAACCCCCCACCCGACCTGGAGAAGGTGGTAACGGAGCTGACGGTCATCCAGAGGGACATCAGGGCCATCGTGCCCCTGGCCATGGTGAGCAGGTTCCTGCCCTCAGCTGTTACCTGCTTTGAGGGGTTGGGACCCCCTGAGGGACTGACCACCTGCTGTATAGCACCTCTCCATCCATCCATCCATCCATCCATCATCCATCCATCCATTCCTCTATCCATCCATCATCCATCATCCATCATCCATCCATCATCCATCCATCCATCCATCATCCATCATCCATCCATCCATTCCTCTATCCATCCATCATCCATCATCCATCCATCCATCATCCATCCTCTGTCCATCATCCATCATCCATCATCCATCCATCATCCATCCATCATCCATCCATCATCCATCCATCATCCATCCATCATCCATCCATCATCCATCCATCCCTCCATCTATCATCCATCATCCATCCATCCATCCATCCATTGATCCATCCATCATCCATCTCTCCATTGATCCATCCATCCATCATCCATGCATCCCACCCACACCCAGGTCCTCCTCTGCCCCAGATGGGACAGGCTGCCCTCTGACACGATGCTGCCCTTTCCGTGCCACCCCCAGGACACAGAGATCATCAACACAGCCATCCTGACGGGGCGCACGGTGGCCATTCCCGTCAAGGTCATTGCCATCGAGCTCAGCGGCGTCATCGTGGATGTCTCGGCCATGGTGGAGTGCAAGTCCAACAACGAGGACATCATCAAGGTGGGTGTGGGTGAGAAGAAGGGGCTCCTGTGATCCTCATGAGTGGCTGGGGTTCTTCCAGGAGTGCTGATCCCAACAGCACCCTGTGCTGGGGCTGGTGGCTGAGCTGATGGGGCTCACAACCCCACCCAAACCAAGCGTCCTCCCCTGGGTGGCTCCAGTCTGTGCAAGCTTCTCCCTGGGGTCTGTTGGGAGAAGGACACTTTGTCACTGTCCCCAGGGAGGCCACGGGATGTTCCCACGCTGGCAGCAGCAGTGACTGTGGGTTATCACAACACTTAGTGCTGATAAGGGGAAATGTTGTCGCTGTGGGCTGAGCTGCGCGTTCCCATCGGTGCTGCCTTGCAGGGACATTGATGCCCTGATTGGATCAGATGCTGGGCTGGGGACGGGTGAGACGGGAATGATGGAGGGAGAAGAGGAGCTGAGGGGGAAGGTCCAGGTGGGAGAGGTGCTGATGGGGCCAATGCCAAAGGCTCCCTGCCCCAGGCACTGAGGCAGCCCCTGATCCTCAAACCCTCCAATTTTCCATCATCAGCCTCGTTCATCCATATACATTTTCCTATCCCTGAATAAATCCATCTGCCCACCTGCCCTTGTCACTCTGCCACCATTTCCATCCATCCATCCGCCCCCAGACATCATTCCCTTCTCCTGAACGCCTCCCACCCCTCTCCCTGCGTGCACCCAGCCAGCTCTCCCTTTCCATATTCCCTCTGGGGTGGGCAGAGGCAGGGAAGGGCTCTGGATTCTCCTCTTTGCCACAGGGGTGAGGGCAGATCCCTGTCCCAGCTGGGATCTGCTGTCCATGGGGCCCTGTCACCCACCATGGGGGACATCCCATGCCACAGAGTGCTTACCCAACTTCTTGACTAAAACTCAGATCCTTGGGATTTACAGGACTGGCTCTAATTTATGGCGCCCAATCCTCCCCAGCGTGATAAAACACTGGAGCAATAATACACTTCAGGATGGACTCCAAGACACTTAAACTGTTTAATGTGCTGCCTTTCTGCTCATAAATCTATTGACACTCTGTCCCCAGCCCTGGGGGGGAGCAGGCACATGCCCAGGAGCTGGGATGAATAATGCAGGGAGCAGCCCTCCGGCCCCGGCTCTCATCCTGCTCGGAGCCCTGCGCAATTTCTCGCTGAGTTATTTGGTGTTTGTGTTGGAGCTTCATTTCCGAGGGAGCTCTCAGTTACCTGCTGAGATCGGGGAGTATGATTGCGGTGTCAGGGCTCTAAACCTGCTCCATAAATCACAGCTTACAGAGTGGGATGTGCTATCTGTTACTGTAAATAATTTAACGTGAGGGCGGGCTGGGGAGCTGCTGTGGCTCCCCGGTGGTTGCTCTCTTGTGTAACGTGGAATTTGTCCTGGGCTTGGTGTGGACGTGGCTCTGAAGGATGTGGTGGGAGAGCATGAGTGGGCGTTGTCATGCTCATCCCCTTCTGTGGTGACACAGGGTGACGAAGGCATGCAGGAGGACATCACCACTCAGGGTGGAAATCACCCTATTTTTAAAATGGGTGCTGACCTTGGGGACTGTGGAGGGACACACAAGGGATGGGAGATACTCAACCTCACCTGTGTGTGACCCTTCTGAGAACCCCACACTCCACATCCCCTGGAGAGCCCCCCAGGAGCTCAGTGGGACTGATCCTGCTCACCCACAGCCACCACCAGGACCATGGTGGCTCTCCCAGCTCCTGGGGGCCTTGGAGAACATGTGTCCCCTCGATCCCACACCTGTCCCCGTGCCAAGCCGGGATCTCCTGGCCACAGCAGCAGAGGCAGCCGTGCCTTGGCTGGGAGCCCAGGCAGCCCTCAGCCTCTCTGCTCCTGACACCTCGCCGTAAATCCAGGAAGTTTCCCCCAACGAGCTCCATTTCCGAGCTAATCTGCAGTCACTCCATCTTCGGGACAGGCCTGGTGTGCAGGGATTTTTTTGTTGTCGTAGTTTCAGCCCCCTCCCGGCTGCAGAGCAAGCGGTGCCCAGAAGGAGGTGCCGGGGGCTTTATTAGCCGAGGTAATGCAAGCAGAGCCCATCGTGTTTATTGTGATAAATGGCACAATATCCAGAGATCCTCTGCTGCAGGATTCACCCGGGAGCTCATCTTTATTCAGGCGCTGCCTCGCCACAGATGAGATTGTCTTGTCAGGCTTGTTGAGCTGGTGCCTCTGATAGGAAGACAAGGAGCAAACCCCCCTGAATCGCCCTTCCCTCCTGTGCTCAGGGGTGTCCCCAGGAGCCCAGCTCCAGGGCTCTGCCTCCTCCACCAGCCCCAGGGGACCATGGACACCGTGCATCAGGCTCCTGGAGCTTTTGTATGAGTCAAACCCTGCTGTGGGCTCAGAAATGCAAAATTCTCTGCTTCTGGTTGCCCACAGGTGCTCGAGAGAGCCAGGGATGCTGTCACCTCTGCTGCCAGCCACCTGCAGCCTGGCCTCAACCCTTTAGCAGCCATCAGAGAATCCAGGGATTCTCCATTGCTGGAAATCAGCTCTTCTGTGCTCTTGAGGTGCTCAGTGCTGCTGGCTGAGCAAATGAGTTCTGCTCTTCTCCAGCATCCAGCAAATCTGCTGCAATCCCTGACAGGGGATGGGGTTGGGTCGTGGGGCTGCAGATGAGAGGTTGGAGTCTCCTCCTGGTTGATTTCTGCCACTCTGGCTGGGAAGGAGCTGTTGACTGGTGACCTGAGCTCACACCCCAGGAGATGCTGCCCTGGTGTCCCCTGAGGTCCTTAATTGGCTCAGGCGGGCAGTAATGAGTGACCCCCTGCAGGATGGATTTGTTTAATAGCGAATTTCACTAATGGCATTTGCATAAGTGGGAATTAAAAGAGGAGGAGCGAGAGGAGGAACAGGATTCATTCAAACCACAGGAATCTTGCTCTGGAGTGAGCAGGAAGGGCAAGGACAAAGCACTGGTGGGGACAGCCACAGGGGTCTGTGTTCTCTGCCTTCTCTGGAGGAGACTTTGGGGTGAATTTCCAGGTTGAGCAATTTGGAGCCTCTGTGAAGCACCCATGGGTGCCTCTAGCTCAGGGACAATTCTGTGTAGAGGCCAAAGAGAAACTGAGGCACCAAGCGGAGGTTCTTGGTCAGATGGGAGAGAGTGAGGGCTGGCTGGGGCACCTGAGTCAAGGGACAGTTTGCATGGTGGACATGGATCTGTGGATCTGTGCCTCGGGAGTGCTGGAATCCTAGAAACTTAGAATTTGGGGTTTTAGTGTATAGCAATACATATGAGTCAAGAGGGAGAATTTTGGATGTTGTCTGGATCCTTCTTCTACTTCTTCTTCCTTCTTCTTCATGGTTTTGGCGTTTCCTGAGTATTATTCATCCTGACTTTGGCAGAGAAGAAAAGAAGCTGAAACCTTTACACAGGAGGACCTGGGTCAGGGGACATCGTGCATGATGGACATGGATTTGTGGATCTGTGCCTCAGGAGAACCTGGGTCAGGGGACAGTTTGCATGATGGACACGGGGTGTGGATCTCCCTCTGAGCAGAATCTCCATGAGGAGGGATCATCCCTGCTCCAGGGGCCACCATGAACTGGATTGATGCCTGGGTGATATTCTGCTCCTCCAGCCTGCTGCCAGGATCTCAGCTGTGCCTACAGCACCATCCCCACTCTTTCTTGCCCCACAGGTTTCCAGCAGCTGTGATTACGTCTTTGTCAGCGGGAAGGAGTCGCGGGGCTCCATGAGCGCCCGGGTCACCTTCACCTACGAGCACCTGTCGGCCCCGCTGGAGATGACGGTGTGGGTGCCCAAACTGCCCCTGCACATCGAGCTCTCGGACGCCCGGCTGAGCCAAGTCAAGGGCTGGAGGGTGCCCATCCTGCCGGACAGGAGGTGGGTGCTGAGGAGCTGGCCTGGGGAAATGAGGTGGAGGTGGTGGTTGTGGGTTAATTGCCCCGCTTGGCTGCTTTGTGAGGAGGTTTTAAAGGTGGTGGTGGAGACAGAGGCATCTCAGGGTGGGAAGGGTCATGGATGCAGGTAATGGGGAAGGAAAAAATTTCACAGGTTAGTGGAGAACATCCCTCCTTGGCAGTGGTCAAAAGTTCCCTGGATGGAACTGGGAACAGCCAAGCTCCAAAGTCCCTTTTTTGAGGTCTAGAGACCTGCAGGTGTCCATCCCAAGCAGAAGTACCTCATCCTCTCATTTGTTTAGTGGGCAGAGATGCTGGTGATCCTGCTGTTACCACTTCCTGCTAAATCCCTTGAATCCCTCATGGACAACAGGCATCTTTTGCCCAGCAGACACCATTTTTTGGTAACATTGCGTTTTTCCCTGATTGGCCACCTTTCCTGGGAGGGCTGAGGAGCCATGGTGTGGGTAGCTTGGCAGCACTGCCCACTCATTGCTTCATCCATCCATCCATCCATCATCCCTCCATCCACTCATCATCCATCCATCATCCATCCATCATCCATCATCCCTCCATCCATCCATCCATCCATCATCCCTCCATCCATCCATCATCCATCCATCCATCCATCCCTCCATCCATCATCCATCCATCATCCATCCATCATCCATCCATCCCTCCATCATCCATCCATCATCCATCATCCATCCATCCATCATCCATCCATCATCCATCCATCCGTCCATCCATCATCCATCCATCTGTCCATCCCGCAGGTCAGTGCGGGACAGCGAGCACGAGGAGGACGAGGATGAGCGGAAGCAGAGCCGGGGCTGTGCCCTGCAGTACCAGCACTCCACACTCCAGGTCTTCACCCAGTTCCACACCACGGCGGCCGAGGGCACGGGCCAGGTGGTCACCATGCTGGGGCCGGACTGGCTGGTGGAGGTCACCGACCTGGTCAGCGACTTCATGCGTGTGGATGACCCGAGGGTGGCCCACATGGTGGACAGCTTCACGCTGGCCGGGCGGGAGCCGGGCACCACCTTCTTCAAGGTACACCTGGCCACCTTTCCCCGCTCTGCTGGCCTGGCTGGGGGTGGCAGGTGGTGACAGGAGCCTCGTCCCCTGCAGGTGGTGTCCCCGCTGGTGGAGATGGTGCTGGGTGAGACGCTGGTGACGGTGGCGGAGGAGAAGGTCAGCATCACGGACCTGAAGGCCCAGGTGGTCTCCAGCCTCTCGCTGTCCCTCCACCCCAGCCCTGGCAACAGCCACACCATCATCGCCCGCACGTCCGTGCAGCAAACCCTGAGCTTCTTCAAGCAGGTGAGGCCTGGGGGGGCAGCCAGGCTTGGGGTGCAATGCCCTCCTCCCAAATCCTGCCCACACTCCAGCCCTCACAGCACCCACTGTGCTCATGACACCTCATGGTGACCCCAGAACACCTCAGAAACCTTCACAGAGACCTGTGATCCAAGCTTGGGGAAAGGACACAACCATGGGGACAAAGGGAGAGGGATGGAATCCTGTACAGCTCCTGACCCAGCTCTGGTAACCACATCTGGCACCGCTGGGGTTTGGGTTGAGCCTGGGCAAGCACAGGGAACATGGAGAGAACAGGCTGAGGAGAAAAACCAGGGAATGGTTGGAACAAGATGGATTATGGAGGGATAAAGGGCGAATTGTATGGAGAGGTGGATGGGGGGATGGACAGAGGGGTGCAGGTGGGACTGGCCTCCTGCTGGGCAACCGGTGCCTGTGTTGGTCCCGCAGGAAGCGCTGCTGAGCCTGTGGATTTCCTACAGCGACGGCACCACGGCCCCCCTGTCCCTGTACGACCCCAAGGACTACAACCTGGTGGTGAGCAGCCTGGATGAGAAGGTGGTGTCGGTGACCCAGGACCGGGCGTTCCCCTTGGTGGTGGCGGAGAGCGAGGGCGCGGGGGAGCTGCTGCGGGTGGAGCTGGTCATCTGCGAGAGCTGCCAGAAGACCAAGCGCAAGAGCGTCCTCTCCACGGCCTTGGCCACTGTCCGTGTCCACTTTGGGTCCGAGGAGGACCCCACCTACGACTACGACCACGTGTCCAGCAGGCCGGGGCTGGGGGAGGCCGGGGCCAGCACCACCCTGCGGGCAGAGGTGGACAGGAAGGCGGAGCCGAGCCAGGACAGCCGAGTGTCCGGCGCGTCTCACCCCACCGAGGACTTCCCCACCATCCCCACCGGCTTTGTCCAAGTGACGCGGGGGCTGACGGACCTGGAGATCGGGATGTACGCCCTGCTGGGCGTCTTCTGCCTGGCCATCTTGGTCTTCCTCATCAACTGCATCGTCTTTGTGCTGAAGTACCGGCACAAGCGCATCCCTCCGGAAGGCCAGACCAACATGGACCATTCCCACCACTGGGTCTTCCTGGGCAACGGGCAGCCCTTGCGGGCTCACAATGACCTCTCCCCGCAGCCCGAGAGCCCGGGCAACCCGCTGGAGAACGTGCAGACCTGCTGCCACGGGGACCACCACAGCAGCGGGAGCTCGCAGACCAGCGTGCAGAGCCAGGTGCACGGGCGCGGGGACGGCTCCTCGGGGGGCTCCACGCGGGACCAGAGCGAGGACCCGCTCAACTCGCCCACCTCCAAACGGAAGCGGGTGAAGTTCACCACCTTCGCCACCATGCCCTCGGACGAGCTGGCCTACAACTCCATCCCCATCGCCGACGAGGAGGACTTGGAGTGGGTGTGCCAGGACATGGGGCTGCAGGACCCCGAGGAGCTCCACAACTACATCCGCAGGATCAAGGAGATCGCTTAACGCAGGGGGGCGGCGGGGTCGGGGCG
>VWYP01008588.1:85362-200684 GCA_013400435.1 Pycnonotus jocosus | reverse complement strand
AAATATTGAACAGAGCTGGCCCAAGCACACACCACTGAGGGACACCTCCATTCACCACCACTCTCTGGGCCCGGCCATGCAGCCAGTTCCTGACCCAGCACAGAGTGCTCCTGTCCAAGCCACGGGCTGCCAGCTTATCCAGGAGTGTGCTGTGGGAGACGGTGTCAAAAGCATTGCTGAAGTCCAAATAGACAACATCCACAGGCTTCCCTGCATCCACCAGGCGGGTCACCTGGTCATAAAAGGAGATCAGGTTGGTCAAACATGACCTACCCTTCCTAAACCCATGCTGGCTGGGTCTGATACCCTGACCATCCTGTAAATTTTGTGTGATGGCACTCAGTATAAATATTAAGAATGTTAAGAAGCTCTCTCCTTTGCTGCTGTTTCTCATAGTGGGACCATGTTGGCCATCTGTTTGTTGTTGTAAGCCACAACAGCTTACCTTTTGACCATGCTCATCTTCTAGAAGGGCAACAGGCAAGACTCTCCTGGACACCTGACAAAGATGCAAAGGCAGAATTACTGCTGGAGATGCTTGAGAGATATCTGTGACATCGTGTGTGTTTTGAGACTGCTTTCTCCGTTGCTGTGAGGAGGCTCTGAGCCCAAGAGATAGCTGAATTAGTGACATTACATTATATTACATTATATTTGGAAGCAAGGCCTTTGGGTGAACATCTCTACAGTGAACTGCTCCCTGACTTTCTAAAAGATCACAGCATCTTCCAAGCACCAGAACATTTGAGGGAGAGGGTGCCCAAGATGTTTGATTTTACTGCTCACTGACTGACGACTTAAGAGTGGGAAAATCTACTGCAAGGAAGATGGACAACAAAATGTGCCTTGGCAAATTTTGCCTGGCAAAATCTGTAAGGTTGTGTGGAACCTATCCCACCACTGAGTCCTCAGTTTCTAGCGCTGTGAGCACCTGTGACTCCATCAACAATAAGAGTTTGATATTCTTATTGAATGAGAATTCCTAGATTTTCGCAGATGTACTAACTGACCTCACTGGCCCAAACTGGGACACCCTTCTTTGCACCATCCTCTGTACAAGCAGATCTTGATAGTGGGAGAGACCGGTGCCCCTCTTTTCTCCAGATAAATAAATATCCAAGGAGAGTGGCTCCCTAAGTGCACTCTGGAAAGTTGTGTCACAGTTGTGGCATAGGGTTATGAAAAGATTCCATTTATCCACCATACTGCACACTGATGAATCTGAGAGCTATGTAGCCTCTCCAAGAAAACAAACAAACAAACAAACAAACAAAAACAAAACAAAAAAAAGTTTGAGTAAAAGGAGGATACAGAAGGCTTAGGAGGAGGAAGAGATGGTGAAGCTTAGAAACATCAATAAGCATAAAGGCTTCCTTAATGTAACCCAGGAGACTTGCAAGGACAAGGGAGGGTCTGTAGCACCAGTGCCAATACAGATGGGAGAAGGGGAGAATTTGATGGTGTACGACAACTTTGGTGACTGATGACACTCTCAGAAGGCAAAAAGTCAGATAATAAACTCATACACATTGGAAGAGACCCAGGGAGCTCTGTAGTTCAACCTCCTGCTCAAAGCCTGGTTCAGATCCAGCCCACTACCTCCTCTCAAACAGCAAATGCTCCAGCCTGGGTGCCCTCCACTGAATTTGCTCCACTTCATCAATTCCTTTGCTGAGGGTGGGACAAGCCTGGACACAGCACTGCAGGTCCTCGTGCACAATCAGTCCCCAAGAGTCAAAAGATGTCAGTGTCCAGAAACAAAGTGTCAGGAACCAAAGATTTTGTAGAATGAGGTGGTTTATATTATAAGACCAGAGGATGAACAAGAATGAGGAATTGATAAGCTTAGAACTCCAGATATTTGTGTATAAATGCAGTAAGTGCAGGAATATACAGGAAGATCCATAAGTGTATGATTGAAACTATAGCTACAATGGCATAACCAAAACACAGTTCTATTTATTTATTTACTGGTTTTGAACATTAACATATACACGTCTTTTTTTCAAATTCAAGAGAGTAGATGCTTTGTCAGTGAATAAGGCAGTACATTTTCTCTGAGGCATGGAAGACGGACTGATTGAGAATGCATGGCAACAAGTTGGAAGAGACCAAATGCAGTCATCGTGGTGAGATTTTACCATAGGAAACTTTAATGGGGAAAAAAGTCTAGAAAAGGAGTTGAGAAGAGCTGGCAAGTCCTCAAACAAAATTGCACTATGGTAGATGTACAAACTATCCCAATGTGGAGGATCAAGAGCTCATCAGTGCCTTCAAAAAAAGGATAAAGTGCACTGAAGGCTCTCATTGTTAGCAATAGACTTAAAATAACAGTAGAACACATTGAAATAAAATCAAGGCAAGTAACAAAATTAACTATATTACTGAGAGATACTGATTAAAAAAAGAGATGGTCCATTACTTCTCAGAGAACAAAAGCTGTAGACAGTGTTGCTGAAGAGTATTCAAGCTTAGGACATTGTTCCTAGACTTAGGTAGGAATAATCAGTTACACAAATACCAGATGAGGAGAAATTCATTAGGTACATAGAATTTTACTATTGTTGCCACGAAGATTGCTAGCCCTATTCTAGGATCAAGGAACTAGTAAAATAACAGCAATAATAGCAATAGAGTTCAGATTTGTTATCTTATCAGACCAATTTATGACAGAAGGAAAGACAGTGGGCACATTAGAGGTAGGATCTTGGTGGGGATAATTATCCCCAAATGACTACTGGCAAGAGGTGAGTATGGAAAGATGATGGTGGAGGCATCTCAGAGGGGAATAACATCTATTGATCATATTTATCAAACACAGTGAGCTGACCACAAGATCCATAATAGTATATTGGCTCATTAGAGTACAAAACATATATTAGTTCTAACATAGATTACACCTTTACTTTTAATCCCCACCAGCGCTGAGGGAGTCATGAACTTCCAGCAAAGGAGAGATGGGGAGAGAGTAAATAAATGGTCTTGCAGAGAACCTGCCAGCTGCCACATCCCATGGAAATGGATGCTGGGAAACCAGCAGATAAAGCCCATTTTGAACATCAGTTGCTGCTGTTTTCCAGTTGCACTCTTCCTCTTTTCAACTTCAGAAAGCATCCTTTAATTTTAAATGTTGCCTACACTGGTTCATAATGTTATGATTCAGTGGGTCCTGTACTCCTGAGTGATTTTCAACCCTATTAAGCTTTATTCCAAGTTTCCTTACTGGTACTAAGAAACTCTGATTTTTGGGGAGGTGAGAACCCAAGGTCTTTACTAAATAGGCTGTTCTTAGGCACCATCTTAGAATCAAAGAATAGCTTGGGTTGGAAGGAATCTTAAAGGTCATATAGTTCCATCCCCCTGCCATGGGCAGGCACACCTTCAATTAGATCAGGTTGCTCAAACCATCTTCTGTAGTTTTTTTTCTCTTTTTGATACTAGGAACATGATGCTGCTCAGAATATCCTTCCATCACCCTCTTCAGCTGAGTTGGAGATGTCCCAGCTGGAGCTGCAGACAGTGCCTGTGCTAGGGAAGGGGGCTGAGTAGAATTCCCTTTCCCTAAATACCCTGGCTTTGAGTTGGGAGGAAGAATCCTAAAGGCTGCAGCTCTCCTCAACAGCCATAGCTCTGCCAAGTTACCAAGACCTAGTCCTTTAATTTCAACATCCCATCCTGGCAAGTTATGGAAGCTTCATAGCAAAAGTTGAGTACTTCAAGCCCTGCCAGTTAGAGTTCAGTCCTCATTCCCACATAAACACAACCATTTTGCAAACATGATCTGATATTAATTACCCCCCTGGCACCAAAAGTCAGGATTTCCTGATGCAGCCTGCTAATGTAAAATGCATTAGTGAAAATGCTGGCTCCAAGGGGTTAGGTTCTCTAAATAAACATAGCAAAGTTCTCTTTTATTTGCAACTCCCAGGCTATTCTGAAAGACTCATTTCTCCAACAAGAAAAAAAAAATAGACTAAAATCATCCTTGGGTTTTTAATAGGTTATAAAGGCCTTTTTTCTATTCAGTTGCAGGAACTGAATGTCAAGTTGTAGATCAATGAAATCCAAGTCTTTGCCTTAGAATGAAGTTTGTACAGGCTCCTTTCTGCAGTTTTGTGCTTTGCGTTGTGTCTTTCAGCAGATGGCTGAGGATCAACAGGGCAGGACTGCAATACTGAGTTTTGGGCTAAGGTGACAACACTACTATTTGTAGATAGAAAAGGGAAAATTGTGCGAGAGCTAGGGAAGATTATAATGTAAAAGAACCCCTAAAACTTAATTTCTGAGGCAGTGACTTAGAATTATTTTTTCTTCCACTGAAAATCAGAAGTAGGACTCAAACAAAGCCAGCTTGCAATGAATGAGAAACGTTCAGCTCTGTTAACAAAACATGGCTGTGAGGCCAGTGATTTCCATCTGAGAAATTGCCCATGTCCTCATTGGCAGTACCAGTTTAAGGCACTACCGCCTTCTGCCAGTACTGCAGCGCCTTGCCTTCACATTTGTGCCAGGACTTGGACACGATCTGGAATTTCATCTGGCTTGAGCAGAAAAATAAAACCTTAAAAAAAACAAAACCAAAACAACAACCACAGAATCACAGAATCACAAAATTTCTAGGTTGGAAGAGACCATCAAGATCATTGAGTCCAATGCATGCCCTAACACTTCAGCTAGACCATGGCACCAAGTGCCACATCCAGTCTTTTTTTAAACACATCCACCACCTCCCTGGGCAGACAAATACAATATTTTATCACTCTTTTTGTGAAAAACTTTTTCCTCATATCCAACCTATATTTCCCTTGGCACAGCTTGAGGCTGTGTCCTCTCGTTCTGTCCGTTGTTGCCTGGAGAAAGAGACCAATCCCACCTGACTGCAACCACCTTTCAGGAAGTTGTAGAGAGTGATAACAAGATAAATCCCTCAAGCTATTGCCAGCAGTACTGTCCTGGGACATCTGACAGGCAGAGAAAGGCAAGAGTAAGAGACAGCAGACACAGGGGATCACCCAGACAGGACTGCCCAAAGCTGCCCATTGCTGAGCTGCTGCTGCTCCCCAGGTGCCAGCAGCAAACAGCTGGGGCTGGAGCCTTGTGGTTTGCAAGGCTGTAGCTATGCCTGTCCTGTCCTGCACAGGGGCTGGCATGCTGGGGTTGACTGGGGGAGATCCCAGTGTGGGCAGGAGTGGAAAGGATCAGGGAGGGCTGTGCTCTGTTTCTGGAGAGGTTCCCCTGGCTCTCTTTGGCTGAAGCTCCTCCAAAGCCCCATGCTGTAAAATTTCCTCACTGGCTTATAAAAGCATCCCTTAAAAGACTGTGAGAGATGCTACAGCAGTCATACACCAGCAAGTCTGGGCACCTCTGTTTCACTGGGGGCCCCCCATCCTAACTTGTGCCCCAAGTTTTAGAAGGGTCTTTGGAAATTAGACCAAGGTATCCATCCTTGTTCTGCTTCTGTTTGTACAGCCTGTTCTTAGGGATGAGAGGAGTGTGTTGAAGCCCTAGTCTACCTTCTTATGTGGTAAAATGAGGCTGAAACAGTGGTGGGGGTTTCAATCCAGAAGCATGTAGCTAGTACCATATAACTGCATTGTTAAAAAAAAGTCTGCTTGGTCCTCTACCCATTCCAGAGCAACTGAAAATATGTGCACTGGTACAATAAGATCAGGTACCAACACAAGCATGTCATCCTCTCCTGATTTGAAACACAAATGCCTGTTTAACATCACTGCACTGCAAATAAATTTGTATCTGAAATGCTGTTCAGCATGTATAATAGAGTCTATTCAGGTAATGGTCCCTTCATATTTATAAGAAGGGCTGAAACCTTCTTATATGTTGAAAGAAAATTCAATTACAATTTTAGAAAAATACTTTTCCAGGTCAAATTTTGTTTGAATCATCTAATGGGGCACACTTAATCACTGGGAAACTGCGGTGATATTTTTTAGACCAATATTCAAATGTTAATTCGGAGAGTAAGTTCCTCTTTTTATTCAATAGTTTATCTTTGCCATGTTTGGTTATAAATTTAATTTTCTTGATTTTAGCTAAAACAAGACCCCTTTCTGTTTGTTGGTCTAACCTTGGATATTCTGTTCTTTCCTTGATTCACATCCTAGAAAATATTTTAGTTTTCCATGCTTGTGGAGGGATGAGTGAAATGCCAGCTTCAGTCTACACCAAATTTTCTTAAAATAATAATAAAAAAGTTTGCTGTACAAGTTTTCTACCCAGGTCAGGATCTAGGTGAGGGGGTAGAGGATTCTAAAATTTCAAAACTAAATACCTCTTTTCTACCCAGAGTTTTCAGAATTCATTCTTTGTCTTGCAGGTCCAAAAGGTTAAAAATAACTGTACCTCCTGAGACTTCTCCCTGGGCTGTGCTCTTCCCTGGGATTCTGTGAGCTTTTTCCACCCAAACTGGGTCAGCCTCGTGCCTAATTTTAAAATCTCTGGGATCCAACACTTTATAAAAATCAATGAGAACTTTCCCATTATATAATCCCAGCAGTCACATATGATATGCTCTTGCCTGATTCTGCTTAAGCTTGATTTTATATATTGAAATGATGATTATTAGTTTAAAAGAGCTGCAAGCTTCTCTTGAAAAATGATGGGGAAAATTCTTCATGTGTGAAATCTTTTCTCTATCTCTTCTTGCAAACTCTTCCCTTTTCAAGCAGGAAGACTACAGTTAAAATGAGAATGTTTCCTGATTGAACTTAAGAAATTGACTTTTAAACTAAAGGTTGAGAAAGTACATTTTCTTATATTTGCTCTGATTGTGTTTGTGATCTCTTTTACTCTCTGAAAATGTAATTACAAGAAATATTGATGGAGATTACAAATACCTCTACAAATCTGTTTCTCTAGACATTTTGATACTGAAGTTATTCCTGCAGCTACCCTGCAAGGTCTGAGAAGAACTCAAGTAGCATTAAATAATATAGGGGGCCATAACTAGCAGATCAATGAATAAACCAAAATAATTTCAGTATTTATGTAAAATACCTCATTGTTTTTTCAGTCTCTGCTTGGACAGACTCTTCTTTGCTGTGATGCCTACAAAATATGTGACAACTGTTTGCTTGCATGCTACACCAGTGTCCATCGTACCTGTTGGTGTGCTCTGGCTTTCCTGGTAACATCCAGCTGTTTCTAGACTTAGTCTGGGTACTGGAATAAGAATTTCTTTGATCTTTTATGCAGCACCTAGCACAGTGTCATCCTGATGCATGGCAGGAACTAGAAGATGCTCCTGCAAAGCAAATTAGCAGTGTCTTTGGGATTTGGAAATGACATGAAGAATTATTCAAGATCCAGCTCCAGCAAGTAAATCACTAAGTCAAATTGTTAACGATAGCTGTGATAGCAATGCATGGTTTGGAATTTTATTGGAAAGAATTTGACAAATGCTTTAGATAATGAACAAAGTAATAAAAAAATCAATGTCTATTCCCAGATAATTTGTGAAAAGGAAAAGGAGTTTATTTATCAAATATATTGTTTCTGCAAATAGTTCACCTCATGATTTCAGAGGGGAAGTAGGTAAGAAGAGAAAATGAGCTTAACAAAACAAACATTGGTTTATGTGTCAATATTCATGTAAATGGCAATGACAAAAGGGAAATACAGCTAATACGATATGGGAACAAAATAACTTCTAAAATGAAAATTTTGTTGTGACTTTTCTAAACCTCACCAGCCCCATAACAACAACAAATCCAAGAGATACAACAACAAATCCAGAGTACACCTGGTGTACTCTGTTATTGAACATGGGGCTGCAGGAGAGCCCTGGCTATGCTGCTCCAGTAGTGCTTCCCAACTCTCCTATTCTTTCAATCCCTTACTCTGTTTGTCTGCAGCAAATGACTGTTTGGGAAACTAATGGCACATTTCTGTATTCCAGGGGAACAGCAGGCTGACTTACAGCAGATTTCCTTATGACTTTTTAAGGACAACATTAATATCATTTATAGTCAACCTAATCATTCCCTTTGACAGAAACAACCACAGAAGAGGGAAACCTCTACTGAAAGATTGACTCTGCCTTGCTTGTGACTTCTCCCTTAATTAGGAAGCCAGAGGTGTATGTCTGAAACCTATCTAGCATGGAGCTGGGCAGGTTTAAAAACCCCAGGACATCCATCAATTCAAGACCCAGCTACCCCCCAGCTGTAGCCAGGGTGCAGGCATGTCTGTGTGACCTTCTGTCACATCCCTTTGGTACTGAGTTTCATGGCAGCTCCCCTCCCCACCTTCCAAGGTTTTAATTTCAGTCTGATGAATTCCTATGATGGTTTTGGATGGGATAGAGTCAATTTTCTTCACACTAGCTGGTGTGGCTATGGCTTGGACTTGTGCTGTTAACAGTGTTGATAGTTCATTAGCCATTGCTGAGCTGTGCTTACACAACATTAAGGCCTTTTCTGCTCCTCACATCACTCTTCCAGTGAGGAGGCTGAGGGTGCAGGAGGAGCTGGGAGGGGACACAGCCAGGACAGCTGGCCCTAACTGACCACAAGGGTATCCCAGCCCATATGGGATCATTCTGAGCAATAGGAGCTGGGAGATGAAGCAGGAATGGGGGATGTTCAGAGTGATGGAGTTGGTCTTCTCAAGTCACTGTTAGGTGTGATGGATCCCAGCTTTCTTGGGGATGGCTGAACACCTGCCTGCCCCTGGGAAGTGGTGAATTAATTCCTTGTTTTGCTTTGCTTGTGTGTGGCTTTTGCTTTACCTATTGTACTGCTTTTATCACAACTGAATGAGTTTTCTCACTTTTACTCTCCCAAATGTCTTCCCCCATCCCACAGGGAGAAGTGAGGGAGGGGCTCAATTGCCAGCTGGGGTTTGCAGAGGGGAACAGCTGCTCCAGAAAGGTACAATAACTTATTTTGTTCCCAACTGGGGTCATCTTGATTTTTACGGCTTATTTTTAGTCTGATCAGATGTGGGAGAGGAAACAGGTAACACCATAGCAGAGATCAGGATGAAAAACAAAGCCAGGGGAGTACAGAAAGCACAGCTGAGCTCAGTACCCCACTTGCCTGGAAAAAACACAAGTTTATGACCTGAGAAAGTTGTGCAGCCAAGTGTGTGTGTGGATATGTGTGTGTGTGTGTGTGTGTTTGTGTGTGTGTACATGTGGGTGGTTTGTGGGCTCCTGCCAGTGCCCATTTGCTCTCCCCTCGGTGCAGATGCTCCTCCTCACTTCTGTGGGAAAAAGAAGAGCATGAAGTTTGGGGTCTGCACTTTCAGGTCCTGTGTCCTGCCCCAGGGAGGGCTGCTGGTGTTGCTCTCAGAGGGATGACAGCCCCCAAGCACAGCTTGGCTCTGCACCTGGAGAAATCCCATCATACAACCCACCATGGAGGAGCAGCATGGGGCAATGGTCTTCTGCTAGTGGATTGACACATGGGAAAGTGGAGCCCTCGAGGTGCTCCTGGGTCCTGGAGAGCTGGCAGGTGAAAGGAGGCTGTGGTCAGGGCTGGCAGCTGCTTGCTGTGCTGTCCTCACATCTTGGGTTTCAGCAAGCACTGCTTGTTGCTCCCCTGGGCATCTCAGGAGCAATCCAAGAGCTGGCCTCTTGAGAGGCCACCCCTTACTCATCTGTGTTTTATTCCCAAAAGCAGAATCTCATTAGATTCTAGTGTGGGAAACACTGTCAGCACTCTCAAAAAGGATTATTCTCTGCCAAATACCAGGACCCTAAAGAATGCGACTGCAACTGGAGAATAACCTGAACCACCCAGGAGGTCTCTTCTTTCCCATTAAAGCCCTAAAGCCAGGCAACATGTATCTGGGAGTTCTATCTTCTTCCTTCCTTTCCATATTGTTATCTTCCATTAGTAGTTATAATCTTTTAGAGATGTGTTTCCCTTTCATGACTATCCTACTAAACAGAAAGACAGGTAAGCATTTGAGAGACTCTGTTTGCAATGAGGGAAAATGACAGGTGACACTGAGCTCTCCAGCCTCAGCTCCACATTTGCTCACACCTCAGCAAATAATTTTTCTGAGGATCTTAGACAGCAGGGAGAGGGAGGGAGCAGTTTCACAGCTTAGTAAGAAATGGCAGCAAAATTCAACTCACTGTGGGGTGTCAGATGGATTTCTGCCACTACACCCATTCAAAGTCAAGATATCCTAAATTAGGGAGATGAGCAACAGTGCTCAGGAGCAGACAGCAGGCACTGAATGCTGCTGTAATCAATGAAGGTTTATGCAATGAGTGGCTTTTAGGAGTATTTAAATCTCAGATGTCTGTGGAAAACATCAACTCGAAGAACTTTCTGTCCTCAGTAATTTAGACTGTGTTCATTGAACACAGAGCATCAAGTACACTCAAGTTCATTTAAAGCCTGTGCTAAGTTATGGCCTCAAACCCATGTTTAAAGTACTAGGGAAGAGGAAACCTGACTTGCAAATAGTGATTGTACATTCTAATTTTAAAGGCAGTAATGAAATGCCTATGGAAGGGAACTGTGTATTATTGGTTTCAGACATATTCCTTGGCTTGGAGAAAAACAAAAGCAAAAAAGTTGGGAAAGTCATTACAGGATGGATTGGTTTCAGTTTGTCAAGGTTAGAAGTGTCTCACCCTGACTGCTTTTGTTCTCCAGGAGGCAAAGTGCTTATCGTAAACATCAGGGAAGCTCTTCATGTGCAGCAGCCACTCAGGCAGTAGCAAAGATACAGTAAGGATCTTAAAATACAAAAAAAACCCCAAAAACCAAAGAAATGCAGTCCTAGTCTGCCCAGAAATTAGACTTTTATCTGACCCGATTTGTGGAAATAATGTTTGCAATACTACAGTTTTCCTTCTGAGATGAATGAAGTACCTGAAGGGAGCCTACAGAAAAGATGGAGAGAGACAATTTACAAGGGCCTGGAGTGACAGGACAAGAGGGAATGGCTTCACACTGACAGAGGGTAGGTTTAGATTAGGTGTTAGGAAGAAATTCTTTTCTGTGATGGTGGTGAGGCACACAAACAGGTTGCCCAGAGAAGTTGTAGATGCCCCATCCCTGGAAGGTTTCAAGGCCAGGTTCAACAATGCTTGGAGCAATTTGGTCTAGTGGAAGGTGTCCCTGCCCTATGGCAGGAGAGGTTGGAACAAGACAATCTCTAAGGTCCCTTCCAGCTCAGACAATCCTATGATTCTACGAATTTCCTTCTACAGATGCCAGTTCACCATCTGTGCTTTGCTTTTCCTTGCACAGTCTGAATTTACTTTTCCTGAGGATCAATGAGCACAAAGACCAAATAGTACAGTGCAAGAGAATCTGGCAAGCCTCATCCTCCTGCTGGGTGAAGTACAGCATCTCACTGTACCTGATGGCAAACTCCATGTTTTGATAGATTTAGACGTGAAGCGCCAGTTTAAATGGTGGCACAGACTTTCAAACATCTATAACCTATTGGAAATCACTGAGTGGCAAAGTCTCTTTATGCTAAATCTCAGGCTCCTAGGCAGAGAAGTCTGGCCTTTCCAAACAATTCTAAAACTTTTAATTCTTTGTGCATTCTTAAAATTATTTTTGAAGTG
Organism: Pycnonotus jocosus; assembly: GCA_013400435.1. NCBI lineage: Eukaryota > Metazoa > Chordata > Aves > Passeriformes > Pycnonotidae > Pycnonotus > Pycnonotus jocosus. The sequence goes on along the minus strand of VWYP01008588.1, from coordinate 189,124 downwards.
TTTGCTATGCCAACAGCCGATGTGGAATCCCAGCTGTGTAAGATGCAACTCTCTGCACCTGCAGCAGCCCTTCAGCTGAGCTTCACAGCCTCCTAGAAGATCCACAGTGTCTGGTGCTGGTGTAGGATGGTTTGATACAGTCAGTCAGTCAGTTTGGATGTCTTTCTGCTCTGTGTCTGGGTGCCCGGACCACTCCTGAGGCTGATGCCCTGGGTATGAGTGACCCACGGCACTCACACTTCCTGGCTCTCTGCAGCACATCCTGGTATTGGCTCCTCAAAGGGGTTTTGCAGTTAAACTGCTGTAGATCCCCTGGGAATGATGTTAGCTCCCTGCAGCATGAGCTGGCCCTTCCCAGAGCCCCACCTCCTCCATATCCCTGTGTTCCGGCTTTCTGCTTTGCTTACACTGGGGTTTGAATGCACAGGTAAAGTTGACAGAAGGTAGGAAACCCAAACATTCCTTACAATGGCAGGCACAGAAACAGAACTCACCTCTTTGCAGGGAAGCTTTTGCCATCTTGCTTTGACCTGCCCTTGCCCTGGATGTCCTCTTGCTAGAGGATGCCTCCCTACCCCTAGGGCTGTAAACCTGGAGGGATCAAAAGTCATGAGTTGGATTCCCTCAGCAGAATCAAAGTGAAAAGGCTGCAGTCTTAGATTATTAAAAAACAAACCAGCAAGATGTGCCTTTGTTTTCTTCAACTGATCTCACCCTGTTTTGCATTGTTTGCACATCAATTTTATTTAAACCCCAACATTTAAGATCTCTGGAAATTAACACCTCACCTTGCCTGCTCAAGTAGGGAATCTGCACGTGCTGAGGACAAGGGAAATCCATATCATGCAGCAGTTTGGACTCCTTTCTCTACCACAGCCTTGTCTCTCCCCTGTACTTGCTTATGTGTAAGCATTCTTGTATATGAAGATGGAGGTTTATTCTTTATACACCAACTGAGAAATTATTTTTCAATACATATTTATGTGAATTGCAAACATATTTAAATGTAAAGTTGTCATTACAGTGTCAGCCATCTTTCTAACTGCTGGAAAACCCCTAACCTAAGCAATGCTTTTTATAACTCAACACATTAATTATATTTAGCATCCTTAATTATCTCTTTTCCATAGTCGACTCTAATAAATTCCAAACATTTAAAAATAATTTTCAATAATGCTGCTTTCTTTGCATATTTTCAATCAACTGCACAAATATCTAAATTAGCTGGTAATTATATGACATTTGGTTTACTTTAAAAACTGGTAATTAATTGCCCAGTGCAACATTTTCTTTTTTCGTCTCCATTGTCCCTCCCCCTCACATCCCTGGGACTGGGGTGGGGTCCAGGCTTTCCTTTGCCCACTGTCTCTTTGCTCTGGCTGCCTGGAATCAACAAGTGGAAATATAAATGATGAGCAGCAAAATGTTTAAGACTCAGACATGCACATATATTAGCCTTTTTCACTTGTACACATTGGTAGTGTGTACATTTAATTAGTCATTCTAATTGACTAATTGACCAAAAGGTTGTTTTTCTAATTGAAAATATTCACTACAAGTGTCTTCGAATTTTTTGCAAACTTCTGTTGTAAAATTGTCTTTATATAAATTGTAATTTACCGTAGTATCTTTTTTCAAATATTAAAAAGGAATAGATTAGTTTGGTTTATGTTTGTTTTGTTGTTTTTCTTTGAAAATTGACCCTCTCAGATGTATTTTAACTTAAAAACCTCAGCACATCAACATATGCTTTATTAACAGTTCTTGTGATGCTCCAAAATTTTCAGTGAAATAAAATTCCACCTAGTAGAAAGCTATTGGGAAAAAGAATAGCATCTCAGATTAAAAAAAATAAGTGATTTTATATGTCTGACCATTGTTTTAGATAATAAGCTGGTTTTTGTTGTGGATCTTTTGGTGGGAGGGAGACAGAGGATTGAGGGAAGCAGAAGAATAAGAGGACTAGGAGTGTGCAGGGAAAAATTTTCAAAGAAAAGGGAAAAGAACATCAGAAAGAAATGATAATACTCAGCTGATTTTCATTGATAACCTAATTTCTCCTGCTTTAGTGGTGCACGTACCACAGCACAGCTGCATAAAGCATCCACAAATAAAGACTCCCCATAGAGAAAACAGGTGATGCTGTTGAGAGTCTTCAGAGAAATAAGACAATGGCATGAGGAAAGGAAAAAAATCAATGTAATTTCTTTCTAAAAGTAAGAATGAACAACTCATTCTGGACAGTTTTGGATTTGTTAGAAAGAGCTTCTCTTCCTTAATAACCATTGGGATTTTTTCCTAGAGGACTTCCTGCAGCAATCTGCTCAGGCAGGTTCCGCCTTTCTACCTAGATCTCCTGTTTGTGGTTGCTTAATGTATGGATTTAGTAGCGTTTCCTGATGGGACAGGGATGAGGAATCACAAGTTAAGTGTACATTTGATACATTCCATTGTGTGCTGGGACCCTCATCACCTTTGTAAAACACTTTGACAACTTTGGACGAAAAAGTAGTGCTTTTATTGGGAGGTTGCTCTGTGCTGGCTTTGTGGCAAAAAAAAAAAAAAAAAAAGAAAAGAAAAAAAGTGATAATAAAACAGGGACTGAATTTGCCCTTGGGATGAACAAAAGAAGATGAACATTTGAAGACAGTTGAAGAAATATTTTCTGGCAGATCATCTCATGTGAAAGAAGGGAAGTGGAAGCAAAGGGGAAATATGCCTAAGAGGAAAAGAAAAGAGATTTGTGTCTTGGGACTTTCCTTTCTGTGCCAGGACTTCTATGATGCGGGTCTCTCCCTTCTTACCATCCTTTATATTGCTCTCTACTGGGGATTTCTTACTGTGTTTGAAGACTCTCACAAGGATTTGCCAGAACAAACTCTCTCAAAAACTGACAGGCCAGAAGGCCTCTCTGGCCCCTGTGAGTGGTGAACTTGGAGCAATGCTGAAGAGAGCCAAGAGCCAGAGAATGAAGGAAATTGAGCCACACGTGCGGGCAGATGAGGAGAAGACAAAGCCTCTCAAATACTGTCTTGACATCTGTCTCCTGTGGCAGCAAAGAGGCAAAAAACAGCTAGGAAAAAATCTTGACTTACTGGAAAATTCAGTATAGATACTTTTAAGGAAGAGGATGAAGCAAACTGGTGATTAGAAAGAAAACAGAACCTGTCATGACTGTGCACAGTCATATTTCTACTGAAAGGACTGAGGGTGAAAGTAAAGGACCAGAGTATCTACTCTAGAAATAAAATCTATTTAATCTCTGTAACCAGAAAGGAAATAGTGCCAAGAAATCCTTAAGCTTGTTCATTACTATGAGAAAAATAATAGCCCCATTTTACAGAAAGGTAAACTAGTTGCCAATGGAATTGAGTTTCTTGCTGTCATCACAGAGTAGATCTAACTCATACCTAGGCATGGATCACATCAGGTCATTCACCTGTCAATTTGTGTGTCAGCTAACAGGAAAATACTTTTGATTTGAAGAAGGACTGTAGAATTCACTCAGCAAACAATGATGGCAAGGCACTCATCGCATCCTTCTCTAGCTAGTCCATGGCAACATTAATCTGTCCAGGCAAGGAGTTCCCAGAGGCTGGCATGTGAAATCTTTATTCACAGCCTGCAAAAGACATTCTAAAAACTCTGATTGTATCCCGGAAATATCTTGTTTCATGTCCCTCTCATGAAGGAAACTGTAGGTACACCATCTGTTTGTGCTTTTCACACTGTGTGGCTACTAGCATCTGCACAAAGTGGGCAATGGTGGGAATATTACTTTCTGGGTTTTTCACTGTTTTCCTTGTGTTTTGAACTCATTCTACACTGTGTTAATGGCAAGAGACAAGGCAGCAGAGACTTAGACCAGCTGACTACCAGTTCACGTAAGTGTATCTCCACATGCTGCTTTTTCTGCCTCTGATTCCTATAAAGTGTTTTTTCCCTGAGGGATTATATTTTAAGTTGTGTTATAAAGCCAATGCACATTTCCCCACTACCCATGTTATTTGCACTGGTTTGGAGCTATAGAGAAAACTCAAAAGGTAGAAGTGCAACTAAACAATTCAGACGAGACACAGACCACCACAAAATATATTATTAAATAAAATGATGTTTGATTTGTAGCTGTGAGACCAACCCCTTTTGACATTCAAGGGAGCACAGCTATGGGCTGTCTTGAAAGCCTCCACACATCGATAGTTTTTCTGTTGCTAGGAGGAAGGGTTTTGAAGTGGGAGGAGAAGCAGAGACCCTCTAGTCAACAGAAGGATCCTCATGTAAGGGTCAAGAGGGAGCAGAACTCAGAGAGAGAAAAATATTCAGCTGACCATACTGTACTATTCTCTATTCACTTTAATACCTACACTTAATGATATGCTTTAAAGCTAAACCTCAAGAATGTCAGGAGTCTTTTTCTCACGGTGACATCCCATGTAGGCAGAATCTCTTGAGTTCTCCCTTTAAAACAGAAAGATGAATAAAGACTTGCCTTGGAGAAATTTCCTCTGGATTTGAGCTTGTTGGTGTGTTGTTTACTCAAATGATTTATGGACTGGAGATTAGTGAAGTCATAGCAACACAGAAATTGCCAAGTGAAAATAAAAACAGCCCTGTGTATCCTTATTGAACATAATCAAGGAAGCAGCTGACAAACAAGGCTTTTTTTCCCCTGGTTTGCAGAGATTTGGTATGAGACAAAGCTGATTTTCGCCTTTCAATACTCTGAGCAGTGTCTGGCATTCTAATAACTGTCATGATAAATTTGACTTTACCAAATAATGGGGTCTTTTTAATCTTGCCCTACCTTATATATAACCCTCAAAGACTTATTTCTTTCTGAAGAAATTACCATGTCCTTCCAGGAGGCAAGGGCTGGGAAAAGACTCATTCCCAGTACTGCCAGACTTGCTCTCAAGTCACACATGGTGAGATTTGTCTTTCAGTCTAACTAGTGGAAAACCTTGAGTCTGAGCTGAGCTCATTTCCTACAACCTCTGAAGACCACAGAGAGGACTTGTGCACCTCTGAGCAGCGGCAGCTTTTCCATCTTTTAGGGTAAGATGAAGGCATCTGGAGGACTGCAGAGGGACCCCACAGGAATTCCTTTTGCAGATAGGTTCAGGTCTTCCCCCTCCCCTTCTGAAGACTCTCATTTCTTTTTTAACTACAAAAGTGGCACAATTACTATCACTGAATGTTTTATGCCACTGTAGCACATCAAAATGAGAGTGCTGCCTATCCCTGAGGAAAAACAGGGCAGAATAAACTTTACCTGGTTACTCTTTTTGTGGCTTCAGCCACTGTATAAGACTTTTTTGCTGGCCCTGCAGAAGAGAACTGCCTCTTATTTTATTTCTTCTGGTTTTGCATGACGGGGTACACAGTAGGGTGATGTTTGTTATGGCTGGACATTCCTGGTGCAATGCAGTTAAACAGCTTGCTCCAGAGAGACCAAGCTTGAAATCTGACCTCAGGAGATTTTTACCTTGGTGTGACAGGGAAGTGACAACTCAATAGCATCTTTTGACACGTTCATGAGTGGCCTTGTGAGAGAGCTGCAAGGCTTTGGGATCACTTAGACTATGACAGAATTATTTATTTGCTTGTATGCAAAGAGAGAGATTCCCTTTACTTAAATTCTGTTCAGACAAGGTAGGTAAGTAGAGAGGAATGAAGAGTGTCTATGGGCCTGGAAACCAGAGAAAGAATAAATAATGCCATCCATGAAAGCTGCCAAACTCTAGCATAGAGCAAGATCAGGGGAGATGTATGTCAGGACCAGTGAGAAGAGCAATTTGTTGAAGTGGCAATTTAGGGGCAGAGAGATCAGTCTGAGAACTAAATTGAAAATGTACATCAATATCTTGCTGATCTTTCTATATGCAGCTGAGTAAAAGCACATCACCTGAAAAGGGGAGAGGAAGGATAATACTTTTGACAAGTTCAGGGTCTACAAAGATTTCTTCAAGATGGACAAATGCTGTGGTTCTTTGGGGGACAGTCAGAGCTTCAAAGTCAAGAATTCAGTTGAAAGCTGAGAATCCAGTCTGTAGGCTGTCAAAGACAGAACATCAGTCCTTGTGGGGATGCACACAGCAGATCACCCGTAAGATGGCAATCTGGCAGAGATGTGGGTCTGCTGGTAGGAAGCAGAAGCGAGTGCCCAGGCTGAGCTGTATTCAGACAGGTCACCTTGCGTGTCCTAAAATCCCCATCATATAAAGCAACCAGGAGAGCTCTCCTCTGCTTTGTTAACCTCCATATGAGCTAACAGGTCCTCTGATGTGAGGCTCCTGTGACACTGGATTATCCCCACTCTGACCCTGCAGTGTTGTCTGGGGTTCAGTTGTTTCCTCTACGAGATGCAGCACTCCTGACCCCACTGGGCCGTTTGCAGCAGAAGCTGGTGTGCACAAGGGCTGTCCCAGACGGGTCGCTGGGAGTTCATTTCCTACCACGCAGCATTTCCCTGTCTCACACTGTGGTTGTTTTGATCTTGCCGCCTCTCCGTAGGTGGAGCTCAGAGAAGTGACACTGCCTTTACCCAGTTCTTATCATAACAAGAAAGAATAACATCTTCTTTAACTCAGCGCTGATGCAGTGGAATACTGCCAAACCCCTGGAAAGCCTCCAAATCAGCACATTTCTCCTTCCCATTAAAAACTAATACAGTACTAGCAAAAGAGAAAGCACTGGCGACAAAAACCATATTTTTCCCACACTCTGAGATCCCAATTTAAATGTAAAATAAACATTGAATGCAGATTCAACTCACTTTTTACATCTTCTAACAGTGTATAATAGGAATAATGCCTCTTTTAAAGTAAACTAGAAAAAAAAGGCAGACTTTCATGCTCTGAATTAAGATCTCAGCTCACAATTTTGGCTTCCTCGGCACACAGCACCAGTTTAGTTCCTAATTTCCTCTCGAGTGACTTAACGGTGCTATATTGCTTAATTATAGCAGTTGCAAACTCCATCCTCTAAGAAGTATCACTGGGACCCAAACATCTGCAAGATCTTGAAGGAGGAAGATACCACATAAAATACTCATTTTTGTATTATTTTGTGTTTATTAGTCCGTCACACAGCATAGCTATTAAGCATTCATTTAAATAAGAATTAATGATAAGGAAATATAGAACATAAAGTTTCGTGAATGAACTCTTCTCCAGAGACTCAGGCTACAGAAAAGGGCACCTGCATATAACATGAGGTTTTAAACAGTAAAATACAGCTGGATCAGAGATCCTAAAGGTGTCCTATATCTAACAGATCACCCTACCTCACTCCTGCCCTGGACAGTAAGCATTGTTCTCAGCTGCTTATTTACTTCTGTTTTGCCACATCTTCTTTTAAATGTCCCAAACAGAATTTCCCTCAATACAAAACTGATTTTGATGAGAACAAAACAGAGATCACCATGAGGAAATAGCATTTGCCTGATCAGAGTCTCCACGATGTTTGAAATCTTAAAGCCTGATGAGTAGGAAGAAATTTCAGAATGCTATAATGTAGTTGCTGTTGCTATAGAAACCATTTCCCGGGCACCCATACACCCTATGCACTTGTCTCACTTGGTCCCTGGCCACCCAGGGAAAGAGGGCCCATGGGGCTGGGAACAGAGTGTGGGGGAACTCATCAGAGACACTGCAAGACCCTATTGCTCTGTATTGCCTTCTCTGGAAAAGGTGTTTAAAAACAGACAACTGGGGAGCACCAGCCAATTACCAATGGAAGAGAGGAAAAGAAACATCAAGATCCAAAGATCTAAATTAGCCCTGATGGAGCTCCAGCAGACAAAGGAGATCCAAAGTGATTTGTGTTTTGCTGTCTGAAGAGCTTCGTCTGTGTGATCCGCCTGTCCAGATATTTTCTAAAGGCACCAGTTTTTTCAAACTTCGTTATGAAAATTATCAACCACTGATCTTAAGAGTTTTGTCTGCACTTTCTGAAAGTGATCAAATAGACAGCAGCTAAAGAACTCTTCGATTTTCTTGGGTTTGTTCTGACTTTTGGAATAGTTGGATGACAAACTCATGGAAGAACAAGTGAAAGGATGTTGGTAATAGAGAAAAAACTTAGCCCAATGCACTTCCAGAATTTTGTCTCTCCTCACTGTGTGTTTTGTCAAACTATTAAAATGTTAAAACTGAACAGATACTGCTTCCTTTTCCCATCATCTTCCCCAAGCACAGCTTTTAAGTGGCCTGTTTTAAAAGTGGATTTTTTTTGTCTGAGCTGTGGGTATGCAATTGCAGCATTGAGGTCAATGAGAGGTCAGGCAATGCCAGTCAGCCGGGAGGTCAGGCGATTTCTTTTCTGTTCCCTGGAAAGAAAATACTTACCTCTCAGCAATCATATTTCTTGTGGGAAGGAAGAGGAATCTGAATGGGGAATTAGAATTTATGCATGCAGCTCTTATTAATTGTTAGGTTGGGTTGTGGGTATTAAAATTTGCCAAGACTTTTTAAAAAGTGCACACTGCTGTCAATAGACCAGCAGGATGATTTTCCCCTTTCAAAATGCAAAAATGTCATAAATAAACACACAAATCCCCTAAAATAGCTGATGACATCTAACCCCAGTTGGTCTTCTCCTTTGCCAAAACTGTCAGCTAGACATAAGGAGCCTGTTGCTGCTGGTGCCTCTGTGTTGGTCTTTTTGCCTCCACTCTTTTCTCCAAAGACTTTCTCTGGAACAGCAAACTGTTAGCATAAGACATATTGAATAACTGTCTTCTGAAAAACAGTTTCAATTCTCTTTCACTCCTTAAGAAAACTCACTATGGTGAGGAACTTACATGCAGCCCTTTGCATTTTTTAATGAAGACACTTAAATGTTCTCAGCATTCTTCAGAACTGGGCTCCTCTGGGAAGGAATTTAAGATTATTCTGCCTTCACAAGAAAATATTCTTATATATCATTAATGAAGTCTTTAATAGAATTTTGCTACCTTCTTGTTGCATGTGTCCTTCAGGCATCTTGGCTGTTTTTCCCAGTGGCTTTAAAAGGACAAAGGGAAAGCTTGGGTTTAGAGACTTCCAGTTGAATATTGAGAACCACCAGAAGAGCTAAGAAAGATTTTAGGCTGAATGCTTTATTCACTAAATAATGCTATTTCTGTTTGACCAAAGCCACTCCATAACAAAGCTGAGATTGAAGGAATGAATTCAGCCAAACAAATCTGAAATTTTTAAAGACCTGTAAGTCAAATGTCTACCAATTTCCAGCAGAGTACTTTCAAGAACCTTGAAAGTGAGCATGGCATCCTCTCTGTTAGATTGTGTGCTTCTTCTGGAGATTGTTCAAAATCATGATAATGAACTGTTATTGTCACTTTTAATCCCATTAAAATGAGAGGAAGAGGGTGCTACTTGCCTCTAGACTTTTTGCAAAAGTAGTCTGATATTTTTATGTGGTGTTTCTTAAAAGCCATGCAAGTGGCATCCTGAAATGTGTCTTGCAATGAGGGAAAAAAAGGGTTGTATAAAGCATAGGCATAATGAAATACTAAATGTGAATTTCTAGGTGTTCACACTTTTCTTTCATTTCACTTGATACATAAGGACAAGGATAAATGTCTTACTCATTTTTTTTCTGGAGATCACCTCAGCGGGCTAAAGGAGAACACTTCAGAACAATCAGATTTATCAGCCTTTAATTTAGATGCTGAATAACAGAGATCTTTTCCCCTAGCCAATTTTGGGTATGGTAAAGAGATTCTACCAAAAAAAAAAAAGGTAACAGCTTTAAATCCTTTAAGAAGAAGTATGTTACCCTCATTTTTTCAGGTTTTGTTTCTGTCATGATTCTGACAGAAATACCAGCTTTGCAGTCAGCTGCACACAATCCTGAAAAATTAAGACAGACACAGTTTACCCTTCAGAACAAAAATTTAAAAACCTTTAGCCTAACCCACCTTACTAGTGGTTTATAGGGGTAATAGATTTCACATCATGAAAATAAATATATGGATTTAACCCCCTCCATACACAAACACACTTGTTTTGTGTTTTCAGGTCAGTTTCTACTCTATTTCTAGTTCCCACAATAAATACATATTGAGTGCTCAGTGCACACATTTAGTGTTTTTTTTCCCCTCTCCCATTCAGTCTCTTGCCACTGACTTTTCTTGGTTTCCAGGTTATATTAAGGCTTTTGGCTTCGTGGCTGTAGGGAGAAATCTCAGCACAGACGTGGAGCTTAGCAAGGGAAGGCTGTGAATAGAGTCAGCCAGAAATACTGACAGCAAGGCAGAGGTGGGCAGCAAGGGACAGGAGAAGCAATTGACTACTGGCAAAGCCGAGGATTAAAAGCATATCATTGGGAAACAAAACCAGCAGAATATGAGATTCTATGAAATGCTCTCTGACGTAAAATCAGAGCCCCAATAAAGACTGAAATAAAAAAGTTCTGACTTGCTCTGTTTTATGTAAAATTCCCTTTTCACTTTTCAGATGCAGATCAGGTACGGGGTGTTTCCTCTCCTTCTGTTCTTTAAAAGCCAAATTAAATCCATGGTTGTTTTATAGAGAAAAATGTAAGCTAGGGGGGTTTATAAAAAGATTCACAGAATGAAAGTTTTAGTCTTTTGACAGAGAGCTAACAGGAGTGCTGCACAGGCTCAGCTATTGCAACCTTTCTCCTGCAATAATTTTTACTGACCTCAGCTCCAATTTTATGCTCATTACTCAGGTGAACGGCTCATTGTTTTCACTGGCAGCTCTCTCTGAGTATGAAATTCAAGAGGAAGCTTTGAAACTGCAAAGACATTGGAGAAATTTGTAACCATTGGGTTGATTTAAAGCAAAAGCTGGAGCAGTGATACTGAAAGGTGTCTGAGAGCTCGGAACAGCAAAGACTTCCATGGCCAGACATCTGCCAAAACATGTCCAGGGCTGACCTGTATGTCCTGCCTAAAATGCTAGGAGATGCCTGTGACATTAGGAGCTATGTGTTAAATGACTTTGCAACATGAATACAGGCTGTGCACGAGTAAAATCTGCAATAAATGAGTGCCATGGCGTTCCTGAATGTAAAACAGTGCATTGGGGCATAAGTGATTTGCATCTGAGAAGATGTGTCTGGCATAGAAAAGAATGTAGTAAAGGATTGTTCAACAGCTCCACTCGAGTTCAAGAACCCATCAGAGAGGAAAGGGCTGGGGCCAGAGTGTTCTCTGAAGCTTATGGATGAACAATCTTCCCAGCACTTATGGATTTTGCAATTTTTTAAGGAGCAGCTGTTAGCAGAGATACGTCTTGCTTCCTTGGCTGGCACTTGTCTTAGCTCCTCTGAAGGAAAAAAGGAGCTGCAGAGAGAGAGCTGGAGCTGCAGCAAGGCCAGAAGAGACCACTGAGCATCCTCCAGATGCAATAGGCTGCAGGGAAAGGGCCATGCCAGAGGAAAAGCTCAAGTGAGAAACAGGGATGTGGAAAAGCTTTCAAGAGAAAAATAGAGTAGGGAAGGGAAGCAGCAACAGCAGCATAGGCACCACTATTTTCATGGCTTTTTGGTTTTTATTTTGAATCAAAAATTTCATCACTGATCAGGCTCTTTGTCTGTCCAGGGATCACCTCGGCTCATCCACACACTGAACCAGGGGTCATGGAAAACAAGGACTTGTCTGGTACAAAGGCATAAGCTGGTGCTGCAGCTCAGTTAGGTTAATTTGTGGGGTGGGACTCAGTGCCCCATGCCTGCCCAAAATGTAGGAGGAGCAGAAGTAAAACCAGGACTGGAGCTTGTGGTTGTACATCCTCTCCAGCAATGCCACTATTAGGTGGCAGGATCAGGCTCCTTTTCGTCTGTTTTTAGCTCTTTGCATCTTGTAACACAGATTTCCTGTCCTGTTTGGGGCTCCCAAGAACTTAAGGGTGGTACAAAGGAATACTGGTAGGAAACTGAGGTGACAGGAAACATAGTGTTTTTGAGAAAATTGCCCAGATCTAGCAGGGAAATATGAAGAACCAGTTGTTTTCTGCAGGAATGTGTCAAGGCTGTAGCATGGCATTTTCCCATGAGGGGAGAGCAGTTCAATTTTTCTGAATAGTTGTATCCAGGAGCAAGGAGCAATATCTGCCTCAAGTATCCTGGCCCATCTCTTCAATTGAAACAGTTTCTCCCTTTATCTCCAGCAGCTTTCCAAAAGCAAAGCCAAAAACAGCAGCACTTCCCCTACAGACATTGCTTTAAGGAGCTATTTTATCAAAACCTTTAGAAGAGGAGGATCCTTTTCTCTGCACCACAGATCATAGAATCACAGAATGGTTTGAGAAGGGACCTTTAAAGACCATCTAATTCAATTTCCCATCATAAGCCACCTACCATCTTCAACTAGATCTGCTTGCTCAAAGCCCCGTGCAACCTGACCTTGAATGTTTCCAGGGACAGGGCATCCACCACCTCTCTGGGCAACCTGTTCCAGTGTTTTACAGCCCTCATTGTAAAAATCTTCCTCATTTCTAATCTAAGTTGATCCTCATTTAGTTTCAAACCATTACTCCTCATTCTACCTCAACAGGCCTTGCTAAATGCAGAGCAGATGGCTTTTCTCGGGTTCACATGTTCACCTGCAGTGTGGTGTGTGAAATGCCTTCTCCTGTGTCCAGCGCCAGCTGCACATCCTTTGGGGTAGTGCAGGGAAGGGATCCAGCCAGCACCAACCAGTGGGATGGCATTGGGAATGGGGCACACGGAAATGCACCTCCTCCACAGGCTGGGCAAGGGGAAACCATTTAACACTCCTGTGTGAAGAACATGAGAGAAAACCAGATGTAAACAGAAATACCAGCTGCAGGGGGGTACTCCACTTCTGCAGTTGTTGTGGATATCCTACTTTTCCCATTTTTTCCATTTTTTAAAAAAAATCAGAAGATAGGACTTAAAGGCAAAAGGCCATAAATATTGTGTCTTTTCTTGAGTGAACTCAGACTTGCTTTTACTGCTATACCTCTATTCTGAGCTTACCACCAAGCCCTACAAGTGCTGTTCACTGCAGTAGCAGATTGAGTGACTTCGGGTTAATAATTGTAAAAAGTCTATCAGCTACCAGGCCACATTGCCCTTGGTGGGACAGTGATTTCATATTTCATCATAAGGCAATTCAATTTTTTTACTAGTGACTGCTGCTATTTACTCTCTAATAATCTGTTCATAGGCTGCTGGAAAACTGGGAAGAATGTAGAAACCAGCAAAATGTATAAATGTTCAAGATGGCCAACAACACTGTCTTCTACAAAACTCCTACTTAAAAGTTTTCAGTGTTTGTTTGTTCTTTCTGTCCTTCCTAGACATCAATTTTCTCCCACATGCTCTTGATTTTATTTTCTGTATGCTTTGATGTACTTTTGCGAGCACCTACCACAGCTTCTTAGACCTTAGCTTCTTAACTAAAGCCATTTATTGATATAGTACATCTCTCAGTGAAGTAGTACATCAATAAATTAAAGATTAGTTCAGTGTGTCAGCTCTCCCAGAGCATCCTGGGAAGCATTTGCCACTCTGGAAGACCGTGGAGGCCACACAACATCCTTGCTCAGACAAGACAGTAACTCTGGGAGATTTAAGGGTTTGCTCCATGACATCTCCTGCTAAATATTTTTGAAAGTCACCTTTTAAACAAACCCATGGATTCTGCTTGCTACTGAACAAGCAGTTGGCATTAAGTTTGTAGGCTGTCCAAACCAATTTTCAGCTGTCTCTTACCACATTTTGTTTTTCCTGCTCTCTGATCTGATTTTATGCAGGCTACTCGTAGCAGTAAACTGTTTTGGCCTGTATTTATATGCATCATGTTCCCTGTGCGGCTCAAGCTCCTGCTGCACTCCCAACAAATGTGCCTGCAAACTTTCATTGCACCTAATTGTTTGCAAAGGCATGGCCTGAGGTGCATTGCTGCTGAAGAGGATGTCATCAGGCTTATATTAGCCATTTATGGGAGGCACTTAAAGGCTCTTTTATTGCTATTTTTGCATTGGCACTCCTGCATTCGTTGGTGTTTGTTCCAGGATTTTGCACTATTTGCTTGCTAAGTTTTATGCCTTGACCTTGCAGTCAATTTACAGGATTATACTTCAGACAAGATTTCAGAATGGGGGGCAAAAAAGTAGAGATCAGAGCCAATATGTGCATCCCTAGACAGATGTTTTAGCTACAAATATTCTGATAGCAGAGCAATTCCCATTAATTTGCTTTTGGAGATGCAGGGTTGTCTGCAGTATGGCAGATGAAATCTTCCATTTTGGCTTCAGTCCTTTCAGCATGAAAATGGCACCTTGTTCTTTGAATAAATACCCACTCCATTGTGCATCCCTCAATGAAAATGGACATGGGATGGCAAACTAGACGTGTTTTGGGCACATAAAACCCTTGGTTAGAAGAAAAATGGTGCCCATTGATTCCCTCTGGTATTTTCAACCAGTTGCTTGAGGAACATGACTTTTTCTGTTTTCTGCCTGCTGGTGAGACAATACAGATTTCTTCTGAGGCAACACTAGGATGGTGGCAACTACTATGAGGGACCAGGGCTTAACTATGTTAGGTGTTATTATAAGAGGGCATTTGTGGTTTGGGAGAGGTTCCCTTCTACTATGATTATTGGTGTTGGCTAGTAAGCAGTCACTGAAGTCTCTTGGCTGGGTACATTTGAAACAGAGGAATGAATGATTTGTAGTAGATAGGCCTTGTTAATGAACATTTTGCTGTGCACAGACACCCACATTAACACATGAATGTGGCCATTTGTATGAAGAGCAAATCCTTCTCCAAACTTTCACAGGGAACAAAATCCTGTGTTCAAAAAGGCTTGTGAATAATGAATATAAACAGGGACATGAAGAGAACTCCCAGATACCATGGTGATGAGTAAAGGATAATGGTACACACATGGCCAGATGGCTTTACACAGAAAATTAGAAATGAATGAATGAATGAATGATTCTTGATAAACCTTTCCCAAAAACCTTTCTTGAGTGCCTAGCCCAGGCTGTACAAGAGATAACCTGTAAAGCCACCTTAGAAAAAGCTCTGTAGCTATTAAAATATTTTGTGGCAAAATCATTAGCAGAAATGCGTCACTCAGGATTGGAGCCTCTGGGAGCTGTATGTTTTGGTGAAACTTTGGACTCTAAGGATTATTGTTATTATTATCCGTATTGTTTGTCAATCACAACCTGATGATGACCAGAGTGCCTCAGAGAATGGAAGCCCTACATGCCCAAGCACATGGTCATACAAAGTTTTTGACGCAGTCACAGTGACTGAGGTTGTTGTACTAATCCTCAGCTGCTGAGGAGTTCTGGAGTCTTAGGGACCAGCAACAAAGAAGAAATCATTTCATTAATTGCCTACCTAGCATTCAGCAATGGCCAGGTTTTCTCCCATTGCTAATGGACAAAATAGCAGAAAATTACTTAAAAAGGATGAGACAAATTATGTTTCTGTCATCCTTGCACACAGAAGAGAAATACCTGATGCCAGGAGGTAGTTACTTGTGCACTTAGCTGTGGTGGGATGAGACAAATTCATCTCAGCTACGGTGGGGAGTTTGCCTTGTGAAATTACCTCAATTTGTAGATAATCTTCATCTGGTTGAAACTTCTCTGAGCTAAATTTCTCCGCTGAAAATGAGGATACTCATATTGATAATGTAGTATACATTTTGGTCTAAATCTCCAGGGAGATGTTCCTGGTTTGCCCCAGGTGTCATCCCAAGGATTGAGTGAAAACCCTTGTGTGTGACCCCAGCAAAGCCTGCTGTACATTCTCTGTGTGTAGACAAGAAAGGAATTAGGGAACTGTTAATATCTGCCTCTCAGAGAATTACCCATACTAGCCCTGGTATTTAACTCTGCAATGTTTCCCAAGAAATACAGCAAAGAACAATACTTGGGCCTGTCTTTCAGCAAAGCCGGAGTGCAGGAAAAATGAGTAGCAATAGTTACATGCAGTGCTGACTCCTCTGCCACTGTGCAGCTGTTTGCTGCAGACATTTTGTATGTACTCACACCCCTAATTACATAATTAGGATGTAGACATTTAGATGTTGGGCTTTGGAGATTTATCCAAGTAGATCCTTCTGCTGTGTGGTTAAACATGTAGTAGTTACCAGTTACTAGGAACTTTCCCCTATACAGGCCATTGGTGAGCTTTTGTTAAAGCAAAAAGTAAAATGTAAAATGTCAAGCAACCACCTCTGACTGACACTTGGGAAACTCAGCTGCTGCTGATTAGTATCCCATTTACAATTAAAATGTGGACTCCTTTCCTAATTTTTGTTGACATGCTGTTGGTCTGTGAACTCCTAGTAGACAACCTGGATTTTTAAATAGTCCTTGCTTTGACTTCCAATTACCATACAATTAACAATTCCAACAATTCTGCCTTTTAATTTCACTGCTTGTATTCGTTTTTCTGTGTGCTCCTAATTGCTGTGCTGGCATGTCACTTTTGGACTCTGGTTTAGTATATAAGATGTCTGTATTTCTATTTAAGACATAGAAGAAGCCAGTTTACATATCTGTATTGTATCTATTCTCACTTCTGAACAAAGGAAAGCTCTACATGGCTTCACAAGCTACTCTTCCTTTTCCTTACCTGGCTACATTCACCTGGAAATACCATGCAGTGATTTAATCACGGTGGTTTTGGGGCAGAAAGACCCTACTGTGGGAGTCTGTGCCAAAGGTCCCAGAGTCCTGAGCTGGTCCACATAAGCAGAGCTGTGCCTTTGTGGGTGAAATTGCTCAATCAGGTATCTCAATCTGTGGTGTGCAGCTACTGACTGTCCCCTTCTGTATCTCTGGGGACAAAAGATTTCAAAAAAACTCGCAAACCCAGTTCTTTCTTCCTCCAAAAAATTCAGCAAGAAGGAAGATGGCCCGTTACAATGGAAGCCGGTAAATTTTTCAGGACTTTCAAACTCTTACAAGATTCTGGCCCTTCATGTTTGATACAGTTCTAATAGCCTCGAGACTTTAAAACAGATGGGGTGTGAGGAAAGCCATGGGGATGTGGAGCTGAGTCAGAAGCAGCAACACCTCACGTAGACCTGTGCTGCCTCTGGTGCTGCCCAGCAGCACCTTGTCTCTGCAAGGGAGATAACTCCCTGCAGGGCTCACACTAGGCAAACAACCAGCAGCATGGTTTGGGAACAGATGTCTGGTAAAAACAACAACAAAAAAAGGGACAAGACCTTGGAAATTGTTACAATATTGCTTCTTCATTTTAAGAAAAGAATGACGTAAATTGTTGTCTATCACCACCCAGATCTGCACTAAATGATCCAAGGGATCCCTTCAGCACCATGTTTCCATGAGCTGCAAGAACAGCCAAAATCCACCGTGGAGAGTGTTCCACTTATGATTCATTTGGGTTTGTTTATTGCTGCATTTTCCCAGGCCGATGCTATGTTACTTTTTTCCCTAATGCTGTTCTTGCTTCATACAAATAGAGCTTTCAAGAAGAGAAGTATTACCTATTAGTGTGCTCAAGAAAGGTATTTAGCAATCCTAGGTGCTTAAACTGGTAATTTGACTGGTATTTAATGGGTGGATGCTTAGACTGGTAATGTTTGTTTATTTTACAAGACTTCCCCAGTAAACCTACCCTTCTTGCTGCTTCTAATCCCTAGCAGAAGGGGTATGAGAAGATTACAAAAACTGCCAATAATTTTCAGGACCAAAATTCAGTCTCCTGGTACCTCCCTGATCTCTTCATTGCTTTGTTCCAGCAAAAGGCCCTTGGTAGCCAGAAGGACAGTGGTTCCTGAAAGGAATTTTAAAGAGTGCCTAAAGTTGATATCTGCTTAGAAGTAATACAAAACAGGAGCATCTGCCAGAGACAGGAGCATGTTGCAGGCTTAGTAAAACAGCAGGGGAACCTGCTGTTGACCAGATTTGTCCATATCAGTGCAGGTGTCTCTGCAGTTAATAAGAATTACTATTTACACTTGTTTTCAGAGATTTGGAGACATGGGGATAATATAGATAGCCTGTAAGTCATAAAGAGCAAGTAGATACGACACATGTTCCCATTAATGTATAGTGTTACTCCTTGGAGTTTGTGATATTGAGACATTACGAAGCATGGTATGAAATACAGATGGCTCTGAATCTTGACTGTATTTGTTTAATTATAGCAGAATAAATTCTGAGATAGATTTTTATCCTGTTTTCAAGATGAGAAAAAGGATGAACAAAGTTATACATAAACGAAATATGTTCAGAATTACCTGGATGTGGCAGCTGGATGCAAACAGGATTTACTGTCTATCTTCAGGAAAAAAACCCCAAAGTGAATGTTGATGCATAAACAATAATTTTTTCTTTGACAAATTGTGTTTTGATTGGTCAATAGGTGCACAGGCATTTTTTGGTTGGTGCAAATGAATCTCCCTCCATGCATGTTGGCACCACAGAGGCAGAGGCAAGGCTCCCAGATGAGTCTGCCTGGCTGTTCTGGCCCTGAAGGGAGAAATCAGAGCAAAGTTTTGGGCTGTAATAAGGGAAAACCCCTCAAAAGAGGAACTCATGGATCTTCTTATTGCTTGGAACCCAGAAAAGTCAGGCAACAGCTAGAGGGTCTAGTAGTGGCTATGTTGCTGTTTTTTCTTTTACATCTTGGCAGCAGTAGCTTCACCCTGCATGCTCTCACCATCCTGGCTTTGCTGGACTCTGATACAGACAAAGTAGTAGACATGGCTGGACAGTACAGAAGTGGAAATATAGGTGCATCTGCATGAATTTGCCTCCTACTGTGCTGGGACAAAAAAACCCCACCCTAAAAACCAACAAAAAGATGTTATCAGATGTGTCCAGTTTCTATGAAGAAATAAACCTTAGTGACTATTCTCCTTTTGGCTCTACTCTCAAGTATAAAATAGGATCATTTCTCCTAAACAGCACCCTTTGCGACAGGCTGGCTGCACTCTTGTTCTCCAACACAAATCGTTGTTTTTCTTCACGATAGCAGGTGGGAGCAAGATAAAAACTTCCTTCTGGGAAGCTGTATACTGTATAATCTGTAACTCTTCCATGGTTTCTTACTTTGTGGTTTAAATCCCATCCTACCAGCGAACACACACAGAAGAAAATTCCTGGGTAGGCTACACAGCTGGCTTTTGCCCTGGCAGCACAGAGGTTATCTTAACATGTGTGGTACAAGTGGCAAGAAAAAACCTTTGGTTTGAGACTCTCACTGGTTGGTCCCCACATGATCTGTCACCTAATGGGGGGTCTTGATCCCCTGGTGCTCCCTTCTTTCCTCCTAGCTCAGGGAAGTTGGAAAGGGGAAAACAGGAAAAAGGACAGTCCAAACGAAACAGTTTGTTTTCCATGATAAGGGTGGCAAGAGGGAGGGTGAAAGAGGAAATCAGGACAAGGAAAAGTGGGTCTTCCAAGAGTGGACCAAAGCAGAAATGGATCTGGATGGGTTTATGAACATGAAGATTTTTACACCTAACTCACCTTTTGACTTGGGAAATGGCTTTAAAAAATAAATATTTTAGAGCATGTGAGCATGTGTCTGTGTGGAAGAAGGCAAAGGGTCAAGAGAGAAGCCTGGAGTACTTTGTTCCGTTTGGATATTTACTGCTTCAAAATGCTGGAAAGGGACGACATCTTTCATACTTGATTTTTTCTGAAGTACAAAGCAAATCCTCTCTGTATTAAACAGTGAAGAGCATTCTTGAGAGTAAGGACCCTTAAAGACTCTTGTGTTTTGTTTTATTTTGTTTTTTTCCTTCTGGGCAATGAATGACTAGTCCCTTGACACCCCTAACTGTTTATGTAGGAAAGCTAATTTCACTTCTGCCAATAAAGTTCTCTTGCCAGTCTGAGTTTCTCATTAAAATTAATATTCTTATTGTATGTCCCTGTCCTTTCCCTTGCTGAGAAAGAAGCTAATAATCTTTCATTCAGGGCCAAATTCCCACTTCTTCTCCATCCCAAAGCAGAGCAGGGGGAGAAGGTAATTGCATATGGAAAGGCACATTGGCAGGAACACAGTTCTTCGGAGATGTGCCTCATTTCATGGCAAGGAGAAGTATTTCAGTGGCTGTAGGAGACCTTAGTTTACTTCTCTACTGAAAAAAGCTTCAAGCTTGTATCTCATGAGGGAATACCATAACTAACAGGCCTGGGACTGCAGGGGATTGTTCCCAATTTGTCACCAGTGAAGCAGCTCAATTTTGTAAGAGAGAATTAAGTAGCCAGAGAGAGTAAGTATGGAGGCAAGGCAGGGGGATTAGGACACTCACTTGGGATGTTTCAGTTCCTGCTCTACTTAGTATGAAAACTTCATGGAGTCTATAGATGAGAAGAGGTGTTATTTCCCCCACTTGCTCTGCCTGGTGTGATGCTGGAGCTGTTAAGGGAATACTTGCTGGAGCATTCATCAGAGGTGGAGAGGATAAGGTGTTTTGAGGAGCCTGATGGCATTTTTTGTGAAATAGGTGGGATTGTTTCAGCATCCCAACTGTGTGATTCTCACCTGTGCATGGGGACACGTCAAGCAGAAAGGGGAAAGCTGGGAACAAGATAGATTTTGGTTTAGCAGGCCTGAAGGAGAAATTAGAACCTTCTATGGCTCTAGCCTAGGAGGACTGTGCATCCAAGCAATCATGCACACCTGAGGCTTAAGCCTACCTGCATAGGTAAACCTGAAATTCTCCTTCAGCTGCTGTGGGAAATTGTTCTGCCCTTACAAACACAAATTATATTAGCAGGGTGCTGTCCTCATGCCTGAGGGAAAATTCCCCTTTCCTGAGCAGACTAGCTCACACTGGGATTTTCTCTCTGCACTGTTCAAGCAAGAAGGCCTGCTCAGGGGCAAGAGGATGGATAGAGACATGACTAGAACAAATAATCCCATCAAGTGGAACTATAATAAATGGGAGCCTCAGCTTCCCTTCCTCTTTTACATCTTTTTGCTGCCTTTTGGGCCTGATTTTTGAGGAGGAGAACAAAAGGTTGGTTTAGCGGGTATCTTAGAAGTATTCTTGGAAGTAAGACCCAGCCTTTCAAAAATTATCTAGGAAAGCAATTCCTCACAACACTGAGAACATCACTAGTGCTAAATGTTTCTTTAATTCTGATTTTGAGACACTTGCCAATCTTGTAAATTAAAGATTTATTGCCTGAGAGTACTAGATCACAACCTAACACACGTTTAGCTGCTTTGTTCCATCCTGTTTGGAGTCATTCCAAAGGCTAAGCCCCTGTATTAGAAACATCACCAATGTAAAGATTGAATGATCGATCAAAGCAATGCAGATTATGAATTCTCCTATGCAGTCATCCATAAAAGAGACCTAGAGAAGCAGCTTTTTTTTCCTGCTTATTTTTGGCAGACAGATTTATGTCAAAGATTCCCTGAGACTGTTTTGTAACAACCCGTGTCCTTTATTTAAAGAGGTAAATTTTACTGTGGTGAATAGTTTTTGAGTGAATGAGAAAATGACATAACTAAGACAAGACATAGAAATGAAATGTTCTGCACAATTCGTCAGGATAGATCAAAGATAGCAAAGGGAAAAGGTATTTCTAACTTCAGAAACACCAGAATAAATAGACTGTTACCGATGCAAACTCCCTCAAGAAAACAAATAGGATGCACTTTTGCTCTGTTTTGAGTTGCTCTGTTTTGAAATTAATTCTAAGTCCAAGGAATGGAATACATAATGTGTGTAATAATTTCAATGTGAGTCCCAGGGATATTAAGCATTAAATCTGGGCTGAGATCTCGCATTATAAAAATTATTGAGAGCATGTCATTAACATACATCATTCAGCTACTTACTGTATTTGAAGAGCCTAGGTTTATACAAATACATCAGAGTAATACTTTGCATTCCAGGGCGTGACCAAATAATCAAATTACAAAGAATGAAGCAGTTAGGGCTCGAGATAGCATGGTAAACACTACAACTCAAAGGATCCTCTGTTGTGGATCAAACCTTGCTCTCCATAGACTATCTGAAAAATAAAGGAATAAATAGGTGAGACTTCAGGGATGTCTTTTTCAGACTCTGTAGATATCATCCAAGACTTTTACACAAAGATCAAACCCAGCAGTCCATCAGGAAAGAAAACAAGCCACTTCAGGTGTTGCTCCACTTGTTCAATTTGCCTCTCAGCTACTCAGTTTGAACTGTGGCTGGTTATTGATCATAATGTTTTCCTCCTCACAAACTTGTCTCTCCTTATCAGTAAAGAATATCCACCCTGTCGTTCTACATCACTTCTTATGTTTCTGTGAGTTTTTCCTACTCAAATCTATGCTGTTTTCTCCATACTGCAACTAGGAAAAAAAAATTGTGTTTAAATCTGGATTATTCTTCTGAGAACCAAACTTTTCACTAACTCATGGAAGATTTTTGTAAGGAACGTGGCAGAAGATCCTTCTGAGCCTGGATATTTGTATTTAAGTTCTCTGCTAGAAAACATGGATCTATTCATTATTTATCTGTTATTATTGATCCTGTTTACTGTATTGCACCTCATCATCAAGGTGGGAAGCTTTGTGACTCCTTTAGAAGTGAGCAGGTAGCCAAATTTTTATACAGTTCTAACTAGGAGGGGAAGTTGGTGATGGAGATTGTGTATTTGATAAAAATTGTTTATTCACATATATGTAGCATATTTAAATAAATGTACCAGATTTTGATTTCTTAACATGAGAAAGATCCAGAGACAACAAATTTCCTTGCTTGAAGCTTCTTTGCAACTCCCTGTGAAAAATAGAAGTATCCTTTCTCTTGCTCTTGGGTTGATTTGTGTCTTATGTCTTGGGTTTTACACCTCCTCATGTTTCTCAAAAAAAATCACCAAGAAAACTCTTTTCTGTGTCACCTTTTTTTCTGTTGTGGGTGAAAACACATCTTAAAGTTATCTCAAAGGCTGATAGTTAGACAGAGTGGTCTGAAAGAGATAACCTGACCTACATCCCTTCCCTCAACTCAGATCACTGAAATGATGACACCATATTTTAGTCAAAGTCATGATAAAGTTTTCCCACATTTTAACAAAACAAAATTAAAGAAACATTAAGCTTTCCCACATTTATAGATTTGCTTCAGCTAGCCTGCATCTTCAAAAGAAACTTTCAAAGATCATATTTAAATACAATACACCTTTCCTATTGTTATTAGGTATGATAAATTCTATCTCACATATTAGTTCATCTACTACCTCAGTTACTCACATTTCTTGTTCAGATTACAGAGGTCCCCATTTCTGAATCTGTTTTTCCAGTTTTGGATGCCTTCACATTCCCCAGATATTCTCTCCATTTGAAATCAATTAGGAGGTTCTGTTTTGAATCTCCCAAATCCCCAGTCTTTTTTTGCTTGTCTGGTCTAATAAATGCAAGGTTTGAGGAAACGTCTACAATTCCTTCACATTTCATCAATTCTATTACACTTTCAAACCCCAAAATTCCCATTATTGTTATTAGCTGTCCAGCTTGAAATGAAAATGGCATGCTGCTTCTTTTACACAAGCATGAGTTTTGCTTGTTCCTTTTGAAGTCCATCCGTTCCCTGAGCCAAACGAGAAGTTCTTGGTGAAGCAACGGTGGTCTGTCCAGGTGCTGTAGTTCAGGAATGGTATTTCCCACTGACACATTCCAAACTATGTGCCATTCGCTCACTCCCCTCTTCCCTATCCCTCCCCTGCATTGGGCTGGAGAGGAGAGCTGGAAGCACAAATGGTAAAGATGGGTTGAGATAAGAACAATCTACTGGAAACAGCGATGAGGTAAAGGAAAAACAATAACAGCAACAATATTATAGCAGGGTACAAAAAGCAAACAATTCACACATGATTGCTCACCTTTGTACTATGAGGAAAACCCTGAGGATACCCAACCACTCTGTGATTACACCACCACAACTGGAAGATCATCCCTTTGCCTGCCCCTGGCAATGATGTGAGGTAGTACAGAACAACCTCCAGGTCCTGGCCATATTTCATTTCACAGGCCCAGTTTTCAAATGAACTTAATATTATTCTCTGTTTCATTTTACTGGGCCAAATTTTTCATTTTATTATTTTTCGATAACATCATGAGGCATATTTGTGTTGTCTTTCCCTGTTACAAAACTGCACTTAGAAAATTAGTGACTGTCTTTCATCCCTGCCACCAGAAACTGCTTCCTCCTCTGGTCTTTGAGTACAACAGGAGAATCCCAATTTGCATAACAAACTTCAGAAATCCCTTGGAGTGTCTTTGGCTGCCATTCCCTGACCTTAGTGTAAAAGCCTGAGTCCAATTGAGCACCTTTGAATCAATCCCTCTCCAGTTTATCCTTGAAAGCCCTCACTGTTATCTGCACATGCCAGGAAC
The DNA here is from genome assembly GCA_013400435.1 of Pycnonotus jocosus. Taxonomy (NCBI): domain Eukaryota; kingdom Metazoa; phylum Chordata; class Aves; order Passeriformes; family Pycnonotidae; genus Pycnonotus; species Pycnonotus jocosus. The sequence continues at coordinate 164,776 of VWYP01008588.1, read as the reverse complement.
TCAAGTTTCTGCAGATTCTCTTGCAGTTTTTGTAGGATTTTCTCTTTCCTTTTTCTTTTTCTTCTGACTTTTATTTGGGCCTGGATCAGCTCAGATCTGTGGATGGCTGTATTCAAGAAGCAAAGGTTTGCCTGAAGCCTGTTTTTGGGAAATCAGAGCTGTGCCATGCTCTGGGCATGGTTATTCAGGCTTGCTGCTAGAGCTCTTCTCCGTATTCATCAGCTTTCATTCAGTCCACAGTGTTATACTCAGTAAAGTAAGTCTCAAACCAGTTAGATGAAGTGCAGTAAATGTTTTTGCCTAAGCTCTCTGACTGGCCCAACTGCACATCCAGATGTCTAGCTACCATAATGGATCTGTGATTAGACATTTCTTCCTGGAACTGAACTTAAGCCAGTAAGTTCTTGTTTCTCTTCATCCCTGCTTGTGGGTTCCCAGCTGGTGACTCCCTGCCTAGAAGTAGCTGTGGCAGTGTGGTTGCCTTTTACCATTTTGTTCTTACCAATTCAGAATGGCCTTCTCCATTTGTTAAGACATTTTGTAGTCATTACTCCAACAGAAAGTTCACCTTTGCCTGCAAATCACTTCAGTCATTTCTGGGAAACCTCCAGATACTGCAGTAATTCCTTTTGTAAGGTTTCCAATTCTTGTTTTAGTGCCTTCTGGTCTTGCTTTAATTCTTTTTGGCTAGTTTTGTTTTCTGAGAGCAGATTCGTTATTGGTTCAAGAACAATACGAGCTCATAATTTCTCTGTTTGAATGGTGACCCAGTGTTGACACCAGGCTTGTGACCTAACTAGGTTATTTCAATTAGAATGAGAAATTGATGAGGAGATGCTTCAGATACAATTCTGATAATTTTTAAGAACGTACAAAGTTCTGCTTTTTTAGGGGAAGTGTTAATCATGCACTGATTTCTTGCCCACAGAATCTTTTCTGCCAGAACCCAGTCCAAAAAGAAGAAAAAAAAAATCCCACTATTATCCTACCCTTGGGGCCTGTGGGAAGGTTGCAGATCTGCACACCAAAGGCAGAAACACCTTAAGGAGACACTTCCTTCAGTCACAGACAGAAGTAAGTATGCCTAGCCAAAGAGTCACAGACAGGACAAAAGTGTGATGTTCTGAAACCTGTGACAAACAGAAAAATGTCTAAATAGTGTAGAATAGACAACTGTGTGATGAGGTTAGAGGTGAAATGCATTCTGCTTCTCGTGACTCTTAAAAGATCAACCCCAAACGTGAGCCTATTTTGGGCCCCCACATACAGTAGCACCCAGGAGAGAGAATTGTTCCCTAAGACAGCCACAGCAATGCTGAGAAACTCTGCATTAGATCTGTTCAGATGGCTTCACCTTCTTTCTCCTTGTACATGGTTTCTTCTGCACAGCTCCATCTCAGCAAATCCTCTCTATCTCTAACACTCCTAAGTTTTATATGTCCTATATTCGCTTGCAGACCTGCACTAACCTCCTTTTATAGATACCTTAAATGAAGAACAACATTGAAATTTAGGCTTAGTACTTATCACTACATAGACAGAGCATTTAATCAGCTAGCTGGCAAAATATCTGACAACTGTTGAAAGAGTCGAGGAGTCAAGATTGTTGGCCAAAAGGGCTTGCGAGTTAACAGATCAAAACAAATTACAATCAATGCTCAGAAGAAAAAGGGCTTGGGAACACAAGTGGTGAGAATCTCAGGATAGCACTCCCATGGGTTTTAAGGCGAGACCTGGAGGAAGGAGATGGGAAAAGATAGCTCAAATGGCATGAAAGAAGGCAGAGAGCAGAGTGGAAGAAGGGGTCACAGGGAGCACTGTGAGCAGCAGAGTCAGAGAAATATGGGATCAATCAGGGAAACACGATGAAAGGAATGCAGAGATGAGATTGTGAATTTTCCTCTAACAAACAACGAAGACAGATGCAGTTGATACAACACTTTCTTCTGATTCCTAAAGACATTTAAGGATTAATGCCTATTCTGTACCAGGGCAACTTCTGATAAAGAGCACTGCTTATTATAAATGTTGTTCACTTCCTCACCCTTGGGAGAGGACAATCAAAAGGGCAATAGGGGTAAGGCATGTGGAGGACATTACAGGACTGTGGTGAGAAGTGAATTCTTACAGCAGAATTCTTGGAGCAAAATATCCCTACAGGAGGTGATCACTGTCCCAGACAATGACATAATTCCAGTTTGAATGCATCTGCTGGCCTCAGCTATAGCAGTTTGCTACAAAAAGAGACAACATCTTAATTTAACAGATCTACAATGATGCAGAGGTGTTTGGGGGGTTTTTTTGTTGTTTTGTGTTTTGGTTTTTGTTTTGGTTTTTTTGTTTGTTTTTTTTTTCTTCCCTCCTCAAAATATATATCTTGAGTTCCAACTAAGAAAAGATGAAAAAAATGTGAAAGATTCTTCAGGGTGAAGAATCAGGTGGTTTATATGATGAAATACAAGTGAGAAAAAGTGGCGTCTGGAACAGTAATAGGACGCACTGCAAAAAGAAGGAAAGGTGAGGAAAATAGAAAAGGTCATTAGGATTAACAAAATCCAAGGTCAGAAGAAACAGTTGTGATATATTCTGGTGATCATCCTCTTGACCAAAGCCACAGGATTGCACACACAGATCCCTGGACAGCATGTTTCTGAGGATGTGCTAAATGTCTGGAAAGATGACTCTTAACCATTCCGATGTATTCATGTCACTGCCAGGGACACATGCAGCCCCAATAGCCCCAGTGAGACATCAGACATGCATCCCTGACACCCAAGCTGATCTTTCTTCTAATGCCTCACCTCTTTTCCTATCCTGTGGACTGCACAGTCCTCTCCACTTCCCTCAAGCCTCAGACATATCTTTTGCTCCTTGCCCTCATCACACTGTGGCTTTTTTAAAGTACTGCAGTCTCACACAAGCCCCTTCTTTTCCTTGTCTGTCCCAGTTTCTGAATCTCTCCCCAAGCATAGAATTTGTAGCACAGGACTGTGGATCAGCCAGCAATTCCAGTGCCTGGGACTTGAGTTTCTTCTACTTTGTCACCAGTAGATAATTTCCATGGGGTTTTTTATGACTAACCAAGTCTAGCCACCTCTGACCATGTCCCTGTGGAGTTCCTCATATCACTTTGAGATTAACATAATATTTTAGGGGTTTTTTTGTCTGCTGAATTTTTACAATTTCAAAGGAGGCTGGATTGCTGTTCAACAGGCTGTGAAAACCATCTTCCTTTCCTGTTGCAGGAGCCTTACCACTCCCCACTGCAAGCAACTTCCCAAGCTTTCTGTCATCTTCCATTACAGATATAAGGGAAGGCACTGTCCCTACCTGAGAATGTTGCAGCTCCAATTAGACACAAACACTGGATGAAGGCTGATGCAAAAAAGTTTTTGGGGACCATCAGTAAAAGGTGCTGATGTGATATAAGAAAGGATACAAATAAGGAGTAAGACACAAGACAGCTTTATTAGTAATACAAGTTGAATGGGGTAGAAAAGGTATGTCCAAGAATAAAGAGATGACATCTATGAAATTTATACACCATAAGAAAAGCAGGTGAAAGGTCAGAAAGGTTTAGTGATGTGGGCAACAAAGCGTTTGCAGGATTGGCAGCCTCTTTGGAAATGAATTAGCAGTGAGGAAGAAAACAGAAGTAAGGCCCATGATAGTGCATGAGAGGATGAAAAGGAAAAATAAGGGAAACTAGAAAAAAAGAGCAATGAGTGTGTATGCAGAGGGGATTTAGCAAATTTCTTTTGTTAGATAGTTTATTAGCAGGGTATCAGAAAATTATGCAGACATGAAGTTACTTACACAAGAACATTTACAATATAAATGCAATTTTCAGCTCCGTGTTTCATTATCTAGTCGGTAATAGCTCAAGTATTCTGAGATGGATTTTAATTCTGTCTAGCATGTACAAGTAAATGGCAATTTGCAATGTTTTGTTCAATGGAATATATGCTATTCAGATGCCTGTATAAATCTAAGGTTTTTTGGCAGCCATAGCATAAACAAGGTGCCCTACCTGTTATCTCTTCATAGAGGACTCTTGTTGTGTTCAGCCTGAGTGTTGCAAAAAATATAAAGTCATTACAGCTTCTGGATATTTTTCTGCACTTTGGGGTTTTCATCAAGATTCAGAACCATTTTCAGAGAGTGCATGCCCTAAGACCCTCTCTGTCACTTACAGAATGCTGCAAATTGACTCTATCACTTTACCTGCTGCTGTAAATTGGCTCTGAGCACACATAATGTGTCAGGTTTGCCTACTCACTTTCAGTTTTCACCTGCCTCTACTGGGCATATCTAGGAGTAATGGGATGAAATTGAGCAAAGGAAAATTTAGACTGAATATCAGGAAAATTTTCCTAACAGTGAGATCTATTAGAATGTGGACTAGTCCCCCAGGAAAAGTGATGGAAGCCCCGTTGCTAGAATCATTAAAAATAGACTGGAAAAAAATCACAGTAAAAATACAGTGGAAAATAATCTGCATTGTCAGGGGATGGACAAGATGACTCCCCAGGTTCTCTCAGGCTCTAATTTCTAGGATTTTAGGAGCTGAGCTCCATCAGTATTAAATTCCCTGAATGCCCCAGATCATCTAATTGAAACAATAGAAAGTTTGCTCATAGGCATGCCAGGGAGAGTGCTCAGTAATGATCAGGCTGCATTACTGCTGAGAGTATATCACTTGATCTGCACTGTACAAAGAAACAAGGAAGGAGACAATTTTTATCACAATTTACCCTTTACTAAAGCTGTTCTTGTAAGTCAAATATGCTGCCTTGATTCAGCTTTGCTGATGTTATAGAAAGTGATCCTAGAAGCAGGTAATAATGACTCCAGATCACATTTTGTCATGGTGGAGTTTTGTATCAAAAGCCAACCACACGTGTTCAGAATCAAAATTTCCCTCTGCAGCACACGTACTTTCTACCATAGCTCTGTGCTCCTTTCATAGCACATGCATGCCATGCACTGCCATTTCATTTGTCTATGGAAGGCTTGTCTGTATGTTGAGGGATAACAGATTACCTCCATAGGGAAAAGACACTGATTCTGAGTTTCTCTTCTCTAAAGTGAGCTCACTAATAAGATTTTCCCCATTCTCATTGCTCTTATCACAATCAATGTTGAAATCTCAACTAAATGAAAAAATTAAAAACAAATTTGCCAAAGCAATATCAGGTAGTGTAGCCATACCTGATGTCAGTGCTACTTTTCTACATACAGCAATATCAGTCACATCCCTCCTTGCTGTGAACAGGACACCAAAAAACAGGGACGGAAAAATGACTTGCCAAGCTAACCACACAGGAGAACAGGCTATCCTACAGCTGGCTGAAGAAGCCACAATTTCAGAAAATCCTTTCATTTTTTTGGGGTGGATTGCTATGAGGATTTTCCTCTCGCTTCTTGCAATACTCTCCCATCCCTGCTGACATGCCTGTAAGATGTGGGTGCTTTTCTGGGGCCAAACACAAAGACACAGAAGGTGAGTGAGGTGGAGCAGCATTCATGTGCTTTTATCACAGGATTCTCCTCTGTTCCTGTGCACCTCTGGATAAGCATGCTGGAAAGACCCTTCACCCTATCACACAGCAGCGCCTCTGATGGGAAGTTATGTACTGTAAGAAATTTGTAACTTTTATTTCCAGAGCTGGCCAAGGAAAGCATATTGGAGAAACTGAAAATAACTAAAGAAACTGCCTTAGTTCATGGCAACCAATTCCCAGAGTTCCCTTCTCAGATTTTAAAAGCAACAAAACTTTACGGCTCAGACTTCTAGCCCTGCTCTGGATGGTATGTCTCTGCAGAGGTGGGTGGAGGGGAAGGGGCTGCAGCCATTTGGAGGGTCTTCAGGGGCTGCTTGTGTCCAGGACACCTTTACTCAGCTGCATGCCTGGGTTTGGCAGCACTCTTGGAGAGAGAGGCACTTGAATGCCTTGGGAGAGAAGCCAGACTGCAGCTCCCCATCCCCTTGCGTGGCTGTGACGTGCTGCAGACTCAGCACTGCAGAGACAGGAGCCCAGCAGGGCTGGGACATTGAACTGCACATTTCAGGCTCTCCTCAGCTCCCACAGCTCTCCTCAGCTCTCCTCAGCTCTCCTCAGCTCCCAAAGACCTACCCCACCCATCTCCCAGCTCCTCAGCCAGCTCCATTCCCTAAATTAAGGCAGCCATTTCTCCATGTCACCTTCCAAAGTCCATAGGTCACAGTGCTCAGCAGCAAAGCCCCAGAGTTATCTCTCTTCCCTCGGGGGCTGCTCTTCACACGACGTGCTCATGTGCACACCATGCAACATGTGAACCTGCCCACTGCTCCAACAGGAACAGCAATAATGTCCTCCTCCTCTTCTTTTGAGGACTGGGAGGGTCTGTTGAGAGCCTGGAGGTACCAGGAGATAATAGGACTGCCTTGTAATTTCTGACTGTCTATCCCTAGCTGATTCAGGTCATTAGAGCTATTTTGCAACATTCTCTTAATAACCTTGCAGACGCTCTCCCCCAACACTAAAATCATACACAGAAGGCCAAGGTTTAGGGAGATGAAGACAACGCTGATAATGAGTCCCTGATTGATTAAAAGTAAATACATTTTTATTCAGAGAAAAGGGCATTTGTTACCACAAACATTTCACCTTCAGCACAAATAGGAGCTGCGCTTACATTTACTAAGGGATTATAGCAGCACTACAACTAATTACTTCCCAGCAGCTATTGGCCTCAGGTTAGATGTAAGCTACTTCTGGCAATCTGTGGTGTGGGTTCATGTAAAAGGGATTTTCATTGTCTTGGTAGAAAACAGTGCAACAGTGAGGCGTGAGTGAATATACTATGCATAATGCAACACAAAATAAGAGCTTATTACAAGGAGAGGACTCAAGGACATCAAACAACATTAGTCCATCCCACCATTTTATGTTATGAGGGAGATATTAATTATTCTGTTTGCATTTTGTAGATGGCCTCAAGTTGTACAATTATCACATAGGAAGGTGCACATTACTTGCTGGAGATAGATTTCAGATTCAGACTCCTTGATTACCTTCATTTGTATGAAATTAGTTGTATATTCCTAATGTGACCCATGCAAATTATAGTAAGTTTTTAATCAGTGAAATGTTATTTGTCCCTACGTTATTTACCAGACTTTTGGTGTGAGATTTGTTTGGTTTTTTTCTTCTGGAATCCCAACACAGTCACATCCTTGCTGTTCTCATATGAATCTCTGAACTTCCTGCCCTTCCACTTAATATTTTTGCTAAGTTGCTGGTAAGAGATGAGATTACTTTAAAAATACCTATTAGAATTCAAAGAAGGAGGTTTCTCCAGGTCCAGGCAATGAGCTGCTCTGAAATTATTGAGTTATTCATAACTTTGAGCAGTTACAAATTACTACTATTAACCAAATCCTGTAATTACAGCAAGTAGCTAGGTTTTGTAGCATAATTTATGATATAGATAGCTTTTAGTGCATATCTTAGAGAGTTAAAACTCAGAGCATGCAGAGAAATGCCTTTTCAGTACTGTGAAAATATGTGTTGTTTTCTAAACTGGGATCTGATTTAGATGATAATGAAAAAACCCCATTCACTTTAGATGAGGCAAAAATCCTTACTCTGATTAAAATAGTTCAAGAATAGCTTCTTCTAGCCTAAATGAATGCTTTCACCAGATGGACTGATTTTCACCATGACATGAGGAAAAACCTCCTTGAAGGCCTCTCACTGGAAAGATTTTTTTTAGACAATTGTTCTGTAGCATCTAGAAATTTCTGATTTACACTAGTTGATCCATTTGAGACAAACCCTGGAGTAGTGACTCTCAGGGACTGTAACAGCCTGAAGCAAGCAGAGACCTCAGCACAAGTGTCCAATAGCCCCATGCTGTCACCCAGCAGAAACACACTACCTCAGACTGGCCACTTCTTACACCTACACAGCAGGTGCTGGCACTGCTGGATCTCCTTCTGTCTTGAGCATAGAAAAATAAAGAATGCTTTAATTGCAAAAACAAACAGATATTCTAAGCTGTTGGGTTTATTGCTCTTAATTTCTGGAGGTCAGCATATAAAGTATTGCAAAGTGCCTTCCATGGCTGGGTGTAACATCTGGCCATGAAGTTGGCATTAATTTTTGTACCTCCTACCTGCAGTAATGACAACTCCAGCCTCTTTTTGCTAGTAGCCATACCCCATCATTCACCACATCATGAGAAGGTCTTTTGGAAGGTATCGAAATCTGAAGTTTTTCTGCACTTGTATTATCTTTCATATAGTCAGTAAGAGGCAAGTAGCCCTACATTCAGTCCAAGCAGGATGAGAGAGTGATTTGTATTTCCTGTCATGTAATTTTGATCTTTCTGTTGTAAGAAAAACAGTGAGCTTGTTTAACAGTAAAGACCGATGTATGTCTTTTTCTGAAAGCAATATTATAAAAATGGTACCTTCTTACTCAGCATATCTGGTCTTGTGTATTGTGGACCACTGCTGCCTGTGTTCAGAACCAAAAAGTTTATAGTTTTTAGCCCTGCAAAACCAACCCTCTTCAGGACAAGTGAGCTGGTTCCTCTCTATTGTATCATTAATAAAACTCTTTACTCCTTATCAGTAATCAGCCAATCAGTAAACACACTGATTGTTAACAAATGTTCCTGGATATCTTCCTTTTTCCCATTTAGTGTCAGCATGAGTGAAATTTCTTCTTGTGTAACAGACCAAGGACATTTACATGACAATAATCCTCATATATCTTTGCTAGCAGAGATTTCATGACATGTAGGTGATGCATTGTAAAAAAATAACTTTGTTTTGCCTTCTGAGTGCGGCTGAGTTTGCAGTGGACAATTAAAGTGACAATTAAAAGTAGCAGAAATCTACAAAAAACAAATTTCTGCTAAGGCATATGGAAATTCAAATTGAAAAGAAGTGAGCAAACAGCTTGGGATTTGGCTCTGAGAAAGTTTATGCACATGAAGCATCTCTTAAAATTTTACTGAATGGACTATCAAATACAGACTTCTTAGTGGAGGTTGTCTTTTCAAAAGGACAAACATGAGGTAAGCTCTCAGCACTGAGTGTGCTTTTATTGTAAAAACAATTTATTTGCTTAGGTATGGATTAGCTTCCTAAAGCCAGAAAAACAGGAAAATGTTAAAACACTATCCATTACTGCTGACTCTAGTGGAGTCAGAGCTTCTCCCCTTTCCTCCTCACACCATTCCTCAGAAAAGAATCACAGCTTGTGAGCAAAGTGGTTCAGAAGCCAGCATCTTTCCCATACCAGCCTAGAGCAGGTGCTCTCTGAAACTAGAGGTGACAAATAACAGGGCATGCCTGTATATTAGTTGCTTGTTGAGGTCTTCATAAGCAGAGGCTCTCTTTTAATGAAAATATAAACTTCCCAATTGTTATGATTAGAAATATTGTCACTGCTTTTATGGTCTTCATTAATGAAAACTGTTCAAACACCACCAATCAACAGTCCTCTTACTGTTATTTCACATTAGGAGGTTGGCCACTCTGTTACCTATGTTGATCAACATGAGGATGGAAATATTCCTCAGTGCATGACAGCTTGTCCATGTCCACTAGAGACTCTGACAGGACTTCAAGCCCCAGTACCACAGAGATGCTGAATTCAAAATTTATAAGGAAGGGTCAATATAATGGAGTTGTCAGGTTCTCTGGGGAATCTGGGTAAAATCCTTAGTGGACTCCTGAATTTTGAAGACCAGAGATCTACTGCTAATACAGTTTGCCTGGAACCAACAGAGATGAATCAGGCTTTTTCTTGTTGCCCAAGTTTGTACAAAGGTCAGTTAAAAAAGGCAAAAACCTCTTGTCCCCCTAAACACTTCTGTCCAATCTGAAGAGACAGCCAGAAAATTCGGAGTAGTGAAGCTCTTAGAGGGACTGACTGGCACCACTACATATTTGCACTGCTTACAAGGTGAAATTACTTAGGTGCTGCGACCTCTTAAGATATACACTTATCACAGTCTGAAGTGTGCCTTAAAGAGCACAGGAGCCTCTGTGGGATCCCCCCATGACACACTGTGAAATTCATCTGGATGTGATCCCCACAGCTGCAAATCCATCTTCTGTTTCCATTACACATTCTATTAGTTTGCCATGCTTCCCCATCAGCATAGCTCTTTATTTTAGCATTATTAATTTTTGACATGAAGTCGCTCTAAACATGGCAAACACAGAAAGTAATTGGTATGTTAAACAGGGGAAGCATAATGAGTCTCATGTACAAATGCGACTTGCTCCTGCTGCAGAGTCGGACTGAAACAGAATACAAAATCAAGCTGCCAATTTCAGCAGGAACTTCTTCACCAAGTCCCCTGGTTCACAGGCAGTGCCTCGACCTCTCCTGTACTTATGATACATCCAGCCACAGTTTAATGGCTAAATGACTTTGAAGCTTTCCCAGTGGAACCAATTTTCACCCTCTGTGAATATAAGCTCCAGCCTTTCAGCAAAGAGTTTAGTTTGGTGATAAGTTAACATGTGAGGCCAGCCTGAGAATAAATTTTGACTGATGCCCTGATGGTAGAGCTTTCACACTGTAACTTGTGGTGATGACACAGGGCTTTTGGGAAGAGACATGCTCTTCAGACTATTACTGGCTTATGGGCTATTTGGCAGCGAGATGTTCTGTGTAACCAGAGAGGCTGCTGCAGCTTGTCAGCACTGATGGCAGATCTTCGCCAGGAGGAGCAGATAGGGAAGTCACAGTCCATTTGAGTCCATGCTTGTGGTAAAGGGTTATTATGAAATACAGGGTGCGAGTTTTAAGGGTATGGATGAGATATTCTCTAAATTTGGTGAGAAGTCAGTGGAAGAGGGAGGTATATTAGAAAGGATGAGAAAAAGAAAATCTAGGGGGAAAAAAACCATACCGGCAAATTTTATATAAGGTTCAAAATACTACCAACCCCAGCTTGTCTCTTTCTCTTCATTTCAGCCTTTATAAAGATTTCAGATTTCTAGTTTTGCCTTGGAAAATATACATACTAAATACATTTATTCCAGCTGTTACAGTTTCAAATCCAATACTTTTTCTCCAGAATCAAGGCTGAAAGATCAGGTTAAAATTATTGTATGATCCAGAATCAGGAAAACATATATAGTCTATTTGAGAAGGTGTTTTCCTGTCATCTCTATGCCTTTTCTTTGGTGGAAATTCACAAATAAGACAGATACAGTTGGCAGCAGGATGGGGCCGTAATATTTGACCAAGAATGAAGTTGACATACATCAGCAAAACACCCACAGACAGCAGATTCAGGAACCTGACCTGTCTGCTGCTTTACCCATGGTACTGCATAAATAATTAATCGAACCTGCCAGTGTAACAGATAACACCAGGTAGTTCTCTGCTTTTTGTTTTTTTACGACAATCCTTGATCTTTTTCTGGGTTAGCTGTCGTAGAAGAAGAAACTAGAAGAAAGAGAGCAGACCCTTGTTACTTGTGTAATAGCCTACCTGCTTTCTCAGGTTATTCATCAAGAGCAGTGCTTGACAGGCTATAAAATATGTCAGCTGTTCCTGGCAGGAGAGGATCAGAAGAAAAAGACAGTATCCACCTTATTCTGAGTTTGGTGGGTGAACCAAAGAACACACAGATAAAATTTTTGCTTGGAACATTTAAAATAGGGCACTATAATGTCCCATAAAATAGGTATTAGGGAACAAGCAGAAGCTCATAGTAGGATAGATTTAATGGCACAATAGTTTCTTTCAATTTAGTTTTATGTTTGGGCTTCAGAAGAACCCTGAAAACAGTCTAGAGACAAAATTTTCTTTTTCTTTTTAACACCTTTGTGATTTGATTTCAGAATGACATTTCATTCTGGACAAGAGGCCCATGGTATAAGGCTGACAGCTGAGACCTGAAACATACATTCTGCAATTCAGCAAGTACATAAATAAAAAGGACTAATAGTGCTAGGATCTTCTCTGAGGAAACATCAGAGGTAAGTTTCAAATGCTGAAATGAAATACTGAATTCAGCTGAGGTACCTATGTACGGTTTCAGGCAAGCAGCCAGCAAACTTGTGTCCCTTCTTCTTTGTTGCTCTTTCCGGGGTTTATAATATTACTACTATTTTGATTTACCATATGTTTTCTGAAGGAGCATGGAAGCCTTGCCCCATGTAACTCACATAGCTCTGTAAAAGAAAACATAAAGCTCACCAAAAAATGAGTTAGAAAACCCAGCACAGTGATTTCAAGACTAAGTCCCAGAACCTACATGAATAGCATGCCTTAATGATGCAGAAGCTGGACAATAGCCTATGATCTCATAAGGGATACAGTTTCAACTTGGGCCTGATAAACTCAAGTACATAAACTTGCACCTGCACTTTCCAAGTGCAAACACTTGGCTTTGCTTTATAGAAGGAGTCAAAAGCCTGCATTCTCTCTTTCAACAGCTTTTTCTAAGTGCAAGGATTGGAATCTGTACCTGCAAATCACATTCTGGGGCTGCTCCTATTGATACCCTAAAAAACTGCAATCTTTCTGGCTTTGCTGCCTTCAGAACTTGACTAAACATTGCCTGTGATTGAAGATGACTTCTCTGTGATTTTTCTGAAGTGCATATATTCAAAGAATTCTGAGTCTGAAATCCTGAGTCTGAAACTTTGCTTCTGATAGATTCGTCACACCTTCTCCTCCCACCAAAAAGGGCTACACTTACATAGCAGATTACTGAGCGCTAGTTAGACGACAGTGCAGAGCCATTTTCCAGCTCCCGTTCTCAAGCAGAAACCTTAATCTATCACCTGATCTGGGCTCAGACATCATTGTACCTTTTGGACCCTTTCCTAAGCTTGTCTGAATGTTGATACCAGTCCAAATGGTTCAATCTAAGGAGATAACTCAAACCATTTTTGAATTTTATATTCAAACGGAGACTCTGCAAATTGGGCAGTTTGGTTCACGGGTTTGGAAAGATAAAGAATCAAGACCTGAAGCTGAAGATTAGGGTTTGTGTTTAGACCCATCATGATTTTGAATGCATGACAAAGATGAACAACGGTACCAGCAACGGCGCTTCCCATTGGCCATCCCAAACTACTTCACCTGCAGGACATCTGACAAAAGTATCAGCAGAAAACACCCACTGATAGATGAACACAAACATGTCAGGCAGAACCTCTGGACTTTTCTGAAGTGGATTAGCAGCTTTTTAGATGCCATCAAAGGCAACTAAAACAAAGCTTTCAGAACCGGCTGTGCAGGATGCTCCACACACAGCTTGAATCACCTCGCTCTTGGTAATGGTCTGCCACAGAAGCTCTAATCAAGCGTGTGTGTGAATTTTACTTTCATGAGATGACAGTTCCCAAGTGAAAGGATACTTCAGCTCTGATAAAACTTTCCTTCTATTTTCTGAGGTTTGTTTGTTTTCTGGCAAACCCCAGCACTGCCTCCACTTTCTGTGCCGGCATGAATTTCCCAAGCTTGTGCAGGGAGGCCAACCAAAGTCTTTGGAGGCTTCTCAGTAGTATTGCCTGAAGCAAATACCACAGCTCAATAGCAATTTAATATTGTAATCAGGGAGCAAACTGTGCAGTTTTGGCACATTGTGATAATTATTAACTACATGTATTAGTGTTGTGATTCTAGTAACTAATATTTACAAAAGGTTCCCTGTGTGGGGAAGACCTCGCCTAGACATGAGCAGTTGAGCTATTCCTGAGTGATTGTCAGTGGGCCTTTAAGCCTCTGCTCATGTTCACTGCTGAAAGATAAAACATCAGTACTTAGAAATAGTACTTCAAAAGACCTATTTCATGAATAATAAATTCTCAGGGTGTAAAACCATACCAAGTGCCAGAACGTTTTGTGAATTTATGGGGAGTTTTCCTGTGGAAAAAAAAATCCTAGAAGATAAGATTAAACAAGCACATCTCAAATTCCCTAACATAATAGAAAGGAGATTGGATTTGAACATTAAGTCACTCTTGCTTTTCAGATTTTTGTTTCATGCCATGATGTGTCTCTTTCTCCTGCTTTCCCATTGCTATAAGAATTAATGACCTTATGAACCCCAGTTCAGAACTCACAGGCAAGGGCAGAGACAAACAACAGCAAAATGTTCTGCAACTCAAAATCTGTAATTGTCAAATTACATTTCTGTGTGCAATTGTTATGGTTAGGCTGACTCAAGGTTGAAGCAAAGTTGCATTCCTCTTTGTGTCTCATGCAAGTCTTGTTGGTTTAGTAGTTCTTCACCTGGCTGAGAATGGTGGTAAGGAGTGAAGGTGGTTGGGTGAGAACATCTATATCAAAAAAAGGGGATCTGTACAGTGAGCTTGACTAACCTTGAACATCTTAGCACTCTGACTCAGAGTACATAATTGTATTTCTTGCACACTGATTGATTGTGTGCTTTTCCAAATGGGTGGGGACACAAACAAATACATTCTTAACATGGGGTCTCTTCTAGTCTGTGAGATGTACCACATCACTGATGTGAATATATGCACACACACACAAAAAAGTCATTTATTTTCTAATAGCATCAGAGCTGGGAAAAAGGTTTTCTCATGCAACTTAACCTCTGTGTAGTTTCTTCGCTTCAAGCACACCAATATTTCACACAATTTTTCTGGCAGTATTCAAAGTGCCTTTTGAATTATGTATGCTTTTGGCTAGTATGCCAGACTTGTAGTCTAAGAGACTAGACTTCCCTACAAAGAAGTCATGATTTGACATTGTTTATTTTGCTGCATAATCACATTAGATAAGGCAGTGTCATAAAGAAGACATGAAACAAATACGTGTAAACAATACACTGCCATTCCTTTAACAATTGTTTAAACAAATTAGCAAGTAAAATATACTCTTAGCTCCAGGTAGTTCCTGTGTCACAGGAGCCAGACATTAACATGTACTTCTTAGAATTCAGACCAGTACGGAGTGCTGTATTAATGTGGAAGACAAAGATGGTTCTTTCCATGTTTTTTTGCAATATACTTAACAACCAGGAGATGACTGAGGGATGCTGGAAGGAAATAAAAAGTAACCAGTGAGGTAGAAGGAGTTTGAGAAGCCAAAAGAAAATCAGATTTCCAGAAGAAGTTAGGGGAAGGATATCTGAAGTTGTTCACAGGTTAAGGAGGGCAGAGATGGCTATGAAGAGGTCAATGAAGACTTCACCTGACTGCAAGGCACTGGAGACAGATTGAAGGAAGTTTTCTGGGGAGCAGAGAATGAAACACATTAGAGAATGACACAGGCAACGCGTGTGGGGATAGAGTAGTAGACTGGGGTTGGTTATACAAGAATATAAAGTATATAATATTACTATTGGTGTACATATAGTATTAAAGATTTTGGTAATGTTTGCCATGTAAATTTTGTTCACATCAAAGGTCAATACAATCTAAAAAAAATTCTATCAGAAGCAGTGAAATCACATGCCTTATTTTTTCTATTTTATAGATTATAAACATGGAAAAAACGTTTAAATCTAATCAGATGGCATAAACCTATGTATGTATAAACACAACTCGTCCAAGACTAAATTACAAACCCAATATTCACATGTATTTCTCTCCAATTTTACCTGTTTCCCTCCAAGTAGATATTTTAAGATTAATAAATCAGCCACTCTAAATTCCATTATTCTCACATATTACTGCTAGGGCACGTAGGCGTAACATCAGTTTTTATAAATTCCTTTAATTAAAGCAATTATGTCAAAGATAAGATATGGTAAGCATATTAATATTTTAAGTAAACATTTGTGCTTGTTTTCAGAATTAGTAGAAACAGGAATTTGGCTACAGTTAGGGTTCTTCACTGAGTCTGAGAGCTGTAATAAGGAAGGGGAAAGGTAAGGCCTACCTTTAAGTATGTGCTTCGGTTTTCTAACCTGCTGTGAAAACAGCAAGTTAAGGGGACTAAGTACATACCTGAAGGAAAGCATGTGCTTGACTGCCTTGCTGATCTGAGCCGAGAGACAGTAGGATGGTGAGGCTTCTGAAAAGGCTGTTGGCACACTCACCACATCAGTTCAGGGACAATGAATAATTGTTTTCACAAGCAACTTAACAATTGGAGGGACCAAGCAACAAATTGGCTTTAGCAGCAAAACCAGCTAAAACTCTTTTTTTTCCCTCTGAAGTGGAGACTTAATTCTAGCAAACCAATTCAAAGCATGGAAATGGTACCACCATAATTGCAGAGATGATGAATTTTGGCTTAAGAACAAATGCAGGAAGTTATTAAATCAGGGTCATGGTCAAAGCTGTGGAGTCATATCCTGTACTCTTTAAAATGTACTTTGGGGTTAAGTGCAAAAAAAAAGGTCAGGTACCTAATACTGGTCTTAGTTTACCTGCAGGTGCCCAAGTTTAGACTTGTGACCCTAAAACTCTTGAATATCTCTGGAGATGCTAAAGATTCACCTTATAGTGGATTTCTAGAGTTCATGTTCTCTGAACAGCCTTGGCAACGTTTGGCTTCTGTGTCAGTCTAATCTTTTACGAGATCCACAAACAAAAGGTTTTCTCAGTCTCCAAGTGGAATGCTGCTGCTGATACCTGTGATGAAGATTAGAGAGAAGGGGAGAAAAGGGGGAATTACCTCTACTGTCCTTTCATCTATTAGTGCAGTGATTAAAATCATTGCACAGTATACAGCAAAATTTGGTTAAAGCACTAAATAATTAGCAGAAACAGTTACAATTACCTCCTTTGTACACAGTCTAGTTTGATATTCTTTGATGTAACAAAAATTATATCATACCAGGCTACATAATTATGTAAACCCCAAATGAATAAACAACAACAACAACAACAAAAAGCTGTAATAGAGGGAACCTTCAGGAGATTATTAGAACATTGAAATGTTGTGAGTTTCTTGAAATTTTGAACGTTTACCACAGCCAGCCCTCAAATCTCTCTGTTTCTGCATAAATGTTGAGAAAGAAAGTCTGAATACTTTTGTCTCTCATAAGAAATTACTCACCCTAGGCAAATAGATGACTAGGGCTTTGCGAGGCTGGGATACACTCTATTGTTATGATATTGTGTAGATACAAAAGACAGTCTGCCTACTA
This sequence comes from Pycnonotus jocosus, assembly GCA_013400435.1. NCBI lineage: Eukaryota > Metazoa > Chordata > Aves > Passeriformes > Pycnonotidae > Pycnonotus > Pycnonotus jocosus. The sequence goes on along the minus strand of VWYP01008588.1, from coordinate 147,679 downwards.
ATATTTATAGATGAAAGCAGATAAGGAAACATTAAAACTCCATAATTTTTTACTTTAAAATGCATATACCTACAAAAATGGATTGTATTTGTGATGAGTTGTAAGGGGCAGTGGTAGTGTCTCTGAATAAACAGCTCTTAGTCCAGTTCCCCCCTGCCTCTTCCACTGCTGTTGCCTCTGGCTCTGTCTGTTTTTGTTGGGTTTTTGTTGGTTTGGGTTTTTTTTGTTTTTGTTTTGTTTTTGGTTTTGGTTTTTTTGCCTGCTAAGGCCAGCTGCTTCCTCGATGGTTGGATACTCTGCCATGGCCTGGGTTGCCTCAGGGATGTCAAGGGACAACCTCCACTGGGGCCAGCCAGGCTCTCTTGGCTGCATGCATGCGTGTGGTTTATCTGCCTGACAGGCCTGGGCAGCAAGGCAGAGATGCTCTTTTCTTCTCACTTTCTTATCTTTCCCTCACTACCCCAGCAACAGTGACCTGTATCACCTTGCCTGAATGCATCAGTTCTGCTACCGCCGGGACCTGGTGCAGGCAGTTGTAATCAGGCGTTCTTCCCAGCTCCTGATGTGTTTGAGTTTAGCAGTGCTTACCCTCCCGGTCATTCCCGTGACTGTCAATAGCACAACATCCAGAGGCGAAGTGTTGTGCCTTCTCATGTCTAGGCATTCACAGGGTTATGCCTGAACAACAGCTACATCCAACTCTTCAAGAAGTGTGCAAGTGAAGGGGGAATATATAGCGCACAGAAGTCTTGAAATCATAGAATCATAGAATCTTTCAGGCTGAGAAAGACCTCCAAGGTTGAGTCCGACCATTAACCCAGCACTGCCAACTGCACCATATCATGTTTTTAAGTGCTACAGCTGCTCCCCTTATAAACAAACACCTCCAGACATGGTGACTCAGCCACTTCCCTGGGCAGCCTGTTCCAATGCTTGACAGCACTTTTTTCCAAATATCCAACCTAAACTTCCCCTGGCAAAACTTGAGGCCATTTCCTCTTGTCCTGTTAGTTATTTCTCTGAAGAAGAGTCAGATACCTACCTTGCTAAAGCCTCCTTTCAGGCTGTTGTACAGAATGATGAAGGTCTTCTCTAAGCCTCCTTTTCTCCAGGCTAAACAACCCCAGTTCCCTCAGCCACTCCCATAAGACTCGTTCTCCTTGCCCAATAATACTCCGTGCTTCCTGGTCAGGCAGCTGCTGGCCCAGGGCAGTGCTCTGCTGAGTTTTCGGCTGGGCTCCTGTGAGGCTGTCCCCATCTAGTGCTCTGTGAAGTCCCTTTGCTACTCCACCTTGAGCTCACCACTCCTGAGAAACAGATTGTGCAAACGGTGTTGGCTAGTTTCAGGACTTCTAATCAAACCTCCTCAGTAAGAGAGGAAGGGGGTTATTTAGCATGACATTTGAGAAACATTGACAGGTCTCAAGGAACATCTAACAGTGATGACAGGATTGCAAAAAATTGTAGGAAACAGACAATTTCAGCAATTCTAGGAAGCACACTGTGTGGACCAGAAAGGATGAACTAGGGCTGGCCCTGTGGTAGTCCTGTCTGCCATGTGTAACCTGGAGTTCCAATTTCTACATACAAAAACCAGCATTCAGAAGAAATGCTAAACATTGTCACCATGCTCTGAAAAATGCAAAAATCAGAAATCATTAAAACCAGAAGGGTTTTACAGAACAAGTAAGAACTTCATTGAATTATTGTTATGCAAAATGTTTTTGGGAAAAAAGAGTAATGAATAACAAACCATTCTGCTTAATTGAAGTGCCAGTAAATTAGGGCTACTGAAGTTTAATGAAAACTGAAGTCAAAATAAATCTTTTTAAAAACCCATCATAATAAAATTCTCAGCTTTATCCATATTGGGTTGTTCTTGGAATAGCAGTTCATGCAAAATTTTAAAGATCTGAGTAAATGACAAGAAAATATCTCAAAATTTCCAATCTTGACACAATAGGAAGTCTGTTTTCAGAATAGTCATATATGTGACACAGGAACATCACAAGGCACTTTCCATCCTCTCACTCCATTTCAAAGTATTCTCTTAACAAAGTTTTTCAAATAAAATATTGCCAGAATTAACATGAGGAAAACTGTAGTATCCTTTCCAGCCTCCTGGAGCAACAAGAAGAAAATCATGTGTAACAGAGGGGACGTTCAAATTGTATTTTGCACTTACAATAACCAGATTTCCTTACACAAAATTCTTGCAGCGGATTCAGTGTGGTGCAGATTGATGAAACGTTCCTTGGCATGTGTAGAAATCCCTTAAAACTAAGAAGCTGGAAGCTGAGGGTAGGGAACTTAATACTGCCTCTGATAATTTCTGAGTCTGAACCCAGCCTGATGCAAGGCCAGATCTGTCAGGTAATATTTTGGCTGTTTCCTTGCCTCTCCTAGTGTGAAGCTTCCTTTCTTTACTATGTTGGAGGATCTGCAAGGCCAGCTCACCACTCACAGCAGCCTGGTACATTTCTTCTCTTCAAAATGCTGTAAATGATGGAGCTAGAAAGACTGCTTGATATCTCACAGCATGTAACCCTTTTTCAGTAGTCCAAGACTCAAATTTTAATATTAAAAATTATGGCTTTTTCTTTCCTTATAGCAAGAGAGAAAGTCAAGATTTTCCAGACTTTTACAAACCACATACCGAAAAAAGCCCAGCCTGTAAACTCGGGACATTTCACAGCAATGCTCCAGGCCTGTGTCAACAGATTCTGACACTAATTCAGGAAAAGCACTAGTTAATTTTGATTTCTCAGCTCTGTATTCAGTTCTGTTGTCATAATTAGTAAGTCAACATTTACCCACATCTATCATGAGACCGAGGAAAACTATTAGTTGCAAATAGCTGATTTGTTGAATTTAGCTCTGTTTCCTAATTGTGGTTGATCAACGACCACATTTTAATTTCTATTAATTTTATTCGCTGTATAAATTCTTCTGTGACTTGTTAATCTGAATATATTTTAGCCTATGTATTGCTTGCAGACTGGATGGTGTATCAGAGTTTTTGTGAGTTGTAATTCAGTATGTACATGAAGGATCACTAGAATCCCAGTCTATTGTTTCTTGTCTCTAGGTACATAGACTTCAAAAATATAAAGTGATTTTGAGATGACTTCTGCAGACAGTTCGGAAGCTTTTTGGAATGAAAATTCACAGGAGTATTTGTTTTACTGTCTTTTTTAATATAAATGTATGTACAAACATTTCTCCTACTATGTGTATGCAAAAACCCTTTCAAACTCCTATTGAAAGCAACAGAAATATTCTGATTCAAATCAAAAAGAATCCCATAAAGTTCACTGTGGATAAAATAGCAAAATTATTGTCCAATTAAAGGAGTGGAGGGTTTTGGTTAATTTTTGTCTTCCTTGGATCCTTAAAACTGATCCTCAGGAGACAGTCCTCCTTTCCTATCTTTCCCATTATTCCCTTACCTGTTGGCACCTCACTGGTCTCAGAGACACTTTGATAATTCTTTCTATTCTTCCCACCTGACAGCCTGGGGGAAGGCCTTTATTTAAAAAGGAAACACAATATGGCAATGTGATTTTAGAAATGTAAAAAAGAAAAATTACTTTAGCTTCAAAAAGAAATAACTGAGAGGAGGACCACATTAATGTGGGTAAGTATGTAAAAGGTTGATGTTAAAAGGGTGTGGCAGTGGTGGTGCCAATCAATAGGACAAGAGACAACGGGCAGAAACTGATGCACAGGAAGCTCTACCTGAACATGTGGAAAAGTTCTTCTTGGGTGATTGTGCACTGGAACAGATTGCCCAGAGAGATTGTAGTGTCTCCCTCACTGAAAAACCATCTGGGCACAGTATGTGCAATGTGCTCTTAGACTGACCCTGCTTGAACAGGGAGGTTGGACCAGGTGACCAACTATGATATCTTCCAACATGACCTATTCTGTGATTCTGTGAACATGAAAAGAAGCTGCATATCTTTTCCTGAAATGTTCAAAAGTCCATTGAACAGAGGAAAGTGTCACACTATGTACAGCCCACCAGACTTGATGGTGCTTGCGTGCAGAGGAGACGTGACTGACATCCATCAACCCAAGGTGACTGCTGACCACAGCCCACACCAAAACAGCTGTGCCTGGGTTGCCTAAACCAACTTTGGTGTCTTTTGATGGCAAATTTTGTGCAACGCTATTAGATGGCAGAGCGAGCTGGCTGTCAGTGTTGACTGCATTCATACTGAGCTGCTTTATGGTTCCCTTGCTGATTGTCAAGGACTTTGGTGAAGGATCTCCTCTCTCTCAGGAATGCCTGACCATTGCCATGCACTGGGAAGCTTGAAAATATTACCAGAAACGTTGTTTTGGAAATGAGTTGTTTGTATGTATGTATCACAGAATCACTGAATGGGTAAGGTTGGAAAGGACTGCAATGGGTCATCTGGTCCAACCTTGCTCAAGCAGGGTCATCCTAGAGCACATGGCACAGGATTGCATCCAGATGGTTCTTGAATATCTCCAATGAGAGCAACTCCACAACCTCTCTTGGCAATCTGTTCCAGTATATGGTCACTCGCACAATAAAGAAATTCTTCCTCATATTCAGGTGGAAATCTCTGTTCATCAGTTTCTGCCCATTGCCTTGTATTGCTTGGCACCACTGAGAAGAGCCTGGCTACACCTTCTTGACACCCTCCCTTTAGATAATTGTACACACTGATGAGATCCCCTCTGAATTGTCTCTTTTTGAGGCTGAACAGACCTAGCTGCCTCAGCCTCTCCTTGTAAGAGAGACACTGCAGTCTCCTCAGTCACCCTTGTTGCCCTCCATCGAACTCCAGGAGCTCCATCTCTCTCTCATACTGGGGATCCCAGAATGGAACACTGCATTCCAGCATTCCAGATGTGGCCTCACCAGGGCTGAGTAGAGGGGCAGGATCATCTCCTTCAACCTGCTGGCAATGCTCGTCGTCTAGCAGGAGCCCCAGGCCCCTTTGTGCAGAGAATGTACCTATATGTGGGAACATACAGACACAGCAGCATACTCTCACCTGCGAGTCCTGGGGGACACAAACACGTGGAGACATTAAGAGCACCTGCACTGATGATGTTTCCATGCAATGGGGTCCAGGCTGTGCCGGCGAGACCGGGGCAGTGCCCGGGGCCGTGCTGGCGGGATCGAGACAGTGCTGGGGCTGCGCTGGCGGGACCCGGCTGTGCCGGGGCAGTGCCAGGGCTGTGCTGGGGCTGTACTGGCGGGGCCGGGGCTGTGCCGGCGGGTTCGAGGCTGTGCCGGGGCAGTGCCAGGGCTGTGCTGGGGCTGTACTGGCGGGGCCGGGGCTGTGCCGGCGGGTTCGAGGCTGTGCCGGGGCCGTGCCGGGGCTGTGCTGGCGGGGCCTGGGCCTGGGCCACGGGATGGCCCCACGCCGGGATTCGGAGCCGTTGCCATGGCTACGCCGGCAGAGCCGAGCCGCGGTGCGGGAGCGCGGCCCTGCGAGCGATCGTATCGATTAAACGAGATATATAGATATAGATATAGATGTAGATACACATTCGCGCACGGGGAAAGCGTCACTGAAGGGATCTGGTGCGGGAGGTGGCCGTCAGGTCCCTCCGCTGTCCCCGGGAGTGGGTGAGGACCAGGGGCGTGCGGTATCTGCCCAGGGCCAGCCTCCCCTCCACAGCACACACCGTCCATAAAGCGCATCCTCCGGGTGCCGAGCTCCCGACCTGTGCCGTCCTGACGGGAGAGGAGGCTGAGAGGAGCGCTCGGAGGCAAAGATGATTTGGTTCGGCGATGTTTAGGGACAGCACTCGCCAGCGGGGCAGCACTCGACCCTTGCTTGCCAGTTCTCCTAAAGTCACTGTCAGTGTGGACACCTCGGGTCGTCCCACAGGGATTCCATGGATGGCTGGTAAGGACCTGCCTGCTGGAGGAACGTCTCCTGTAATGTTCATTATCCTCAGCCTGACCTCGTCGTGAGGATGTAGTGACCCCTCACAATAACAGGACCCTCTTGCTCCCAAGGCAGATAACCTGCCCGGGTACATGATGCTTGTGTAGCTCTCTTGCCTCCCCCATCTCGGGAAAGTGGCACAATACGGTGCGGCAGTCTGCCGGCAGATCTGTTACTAAAGGAATTCATGCATCTTGCATCTTGAAGATGCATTATTAATGCCTGGACAAATCACATCAGGTGGAGCTCAGCAAGTCCCTGGCACTGCAAAAAGGAACAAAGGCTGGTTCTACAAGAGAGAGAAGGATGAGACAAATTATAACAGCTGGGAGTTTCTTGTTGGTAAGATGGGCATAAAAACAGAAATGCTAAAATTGTTTGCACATAAGGCACGTTTGTATTTTTACTGAGAAGGAAATTGCACATTGCACTTTGAAGAAGACACTTTATTTGTATCCTAATAACCATCACATTGTTGGGCATCTTTGAAATCCATGGCAAACTGGCCCAGCTTGCTGGCATTCAAATTACTTCCAAGCAGTTTTATTTAGTATCTGGAAAGGACTATAAAAACTGGATTTGCAAGCAGAGGGCCCTTCTTGTCTCCTTGAAGTCAATGGCAAAAATCCCATTCACTTCAGCAGTAGCAGATCAGGCCAGAGCTTTTAGAAGTCTTCCAAAGGGAAGAAAGCAATGCTGCCTGCATCAGCACATGGGAAGGCACGGACCCCATCCTCCTGGGCAGAGAGCAGTAGTTCTTCATCTCTCTAACTCTTGATAAGAAGATCTAATCTGTGCAGCACAGTCTTTGATACCATGGTGCAAGTAGCTATCCAAAATCTGAGCCTTGCTGTCTTTGTTGCATTAGGAATAGAAGAGGATGATAGGAACCCAGGATTTCTTTGGGAAAGACCCTGTTTATTTCCAGAGGTTGTTATTACAACAAGGTGCTATTACAGCAAGGCAGCAAAGTAGTTCCATGTTTGGAAGTGTTCCCTTTTTAGGGAGCACTCAGCCAAGAAGAACTGTATTTTTGTTTTGTCCCCTGACAGTGCACCATTCCACTCCTGCAGCTGGCTTTCCCAATGTCTTCTCTTTTCTCATTATTTTTCATTCCCTCACATATCCACCTACAACATGCAACCCCCCCAGCTGTTTCACTCACAACTTCACCCAGGAGAACTACTGGGTCTGCTCTCTGCTCCTGCCCTTTTTTGCTCTTACCTTGCAAAGCTGAGCCATGCTCTGGGCAGTGACTTCTATTGCTTCTTTTGCCATTAAATTAATGGCACCTAATTGCTGTTTCATTCAGTCTTAAAAAACCAAACCTCCGACTTTCACCTGCGCTGTGTTTTGTGATTGCTATTTGAGCACATAAGTACTTTACTTTTGACTTCAGATTGACTGACTTGAAGGTGGTATTTTCTTTCATAAGTGCCTCTAAGGGCACATTGGTAATGCATGTTTAGCTGGCAAAAAGCCCCAAACCACTTTCAGACATCTACAAACTTGCTATTTTTCCCCCCAATATATGATTCTATAGGATTCCTATCAAAACTATGTATCTAAATTAAAAAAAAAAAGTTATCAGAGTGCTTAAAAAGCATCTGAAGTAATTTGTCTTATCACTATAACAGTATGAAATGCATTTCCTCTAAGTCACTAAAAACAGATCTAGCCTTTGGTGTGAAGTGGAGAGAGTATTTGTTAGGGATCCACACGAGGTAGTAGGAGATTATTGAGATATCTCTAGCCATCACTACAGGGATAATCACTCTTTCAGCACGAGAAATAGGATCCATTTAGGAGAGGCAAAGAGGAGAAGGACAAACTAGACAGTTTTCACTACAGCAAAATGAAAAAAAAAATGTGTCTCTCTAATTCTTTAATGTATTGGCAAGCTGACAGTGGTAACTTTGTTTTGCCAGAAGCAGTCAGATGAGGGAAGAATGTGATGGAGGGAGTATTGGTGTGAGGATTATGTACAGACAGGCATGTTCTGAGGGTACTGTGGGGTTATGGATTATCTACATCCAGCCAGAAGATGGATCTATGAATAGTGAGAACATCTGCTCAGTCCTCACAGACAACCAGAAATGTAATGCTAGCACATAAAAAAAAAGTAAAGGACTCCAGAATAACACTTCAAATATTTAAGATACTTTGATGTAAGTGGGTACATGGCACGAAATGCTCAGGATTAATCAAATGCTGTAGAGAAAAGTTAAGTTTTGTGAAACAGAGAGCAGGATCAGCACATTAAAAAGAACTGAAAGCACAGTGAAGCTTTGAACAATGAGAAGGTGAGAAGAGAACCTACAAACATGAGGTCGTTTAGATGTGGCAGCTCTTAAGAAAGGAGTCTTTAGCCAGCATTCCTTGGAAATAAGGAATGACAGACATTTACAGTGGTTGAAGAGAGAAGGCTTCACCTGAATACCCTGCAAACAGATGTGGCATTTGCTCTGGTACTAGAGTCTCAGACGTAGTTAAAGCACTCTTGTTTCCTTCAGTGAAACTCTTGTTTGATTAGACCCAAAGTGCATCTTCTGCTCATTGACTAAATTCTGAAAAGAGGATTTTATTTTATTAAACTGCAGACTAATGATTTCAAGCACATTAAAAAGGGGCATTTTTCCAAAGCTGCTTCTGTGTAATCTGTCTGTTAAATAAGAATCTTCCTGACATCCTAAAGGAAATGACATTCTATTTAAACATGTTACCTGCTGATCTACTAGAGAAGCAGGCCAGAATTTTTTTCTGTTTGGTTTGTGTATGCATGTGTGTGTGGTTGTTTCATGGCTCCTGGGTAATGTTATCCATATTTTTCTGTTTGGAGAATCACTTTTCCCTACGCACTCACCAACCAACATGAAACCACCTAATTATATTTTCATAATCCTGATTAAAAACCATCTAAATTATCCTGCTTGATGTACTCAAAGAGTTTGTTGATTGCTTTTTGATGTGTATTAGAGCTTTTTGCAGAGCCACATCAAATGGTTTGCTCCACAATGAAACAAAAAAAAATCTTGTAATATACATATGCACATCTTTAAAAAAACATATATAATTTATATTCTGCTAATTAAGCTACATCAAAACCAAGTCTATCACCATGAAATAATTGTGTAAAAGCTACTCACCTATTACAAGAACATTAATTTCCACTTTGCTTTTTTTTTCCCAAATATCGATTTTATCTTATACAAGGCAATTCAGCATTTCAAAGCCTCAGAGTCTCAAAGTGTTTTTCCACCTCCATGGAGACCTTAAATCTTGAATACAAAATCAAGTTTTAGAATAGAAAACTCAAGTAAATAATATTTTCATGCAGAATATGTGCCTTCTGCATAATGGATCACAAACATTTTAATTTTTCCTCTGTTGTTTTCACATCTTAAATACGCCACATCAAATCTTGAGAAAAGTTCTGTCTTCTGCAGCTAAGGCGTTGGTAAGAGGAGGGGGGAAGGGAGAAGGGAGTTTGCAGAAACCCTGGCCCTGGGTTTAAGACTGATGCATGGTCTGTTTTACCACAAGACCATCTCAGTGTTCAGCTGTAGGTTTGGTGCCAGTCTGATTAATCTTGAAGATTGTGTTGAGATAACATTATGCATCAGAATTTAATGGAAGCTAGGATTCCTCAAAGCCATGAAAGCCAACCAAGGCCAGTTTCCGTGGAACTTTGAGCAACCTCCTCTAGTGGAAGCTGTCCTTGCCCAAGACAGGGGGGTTGGAACTAGGTGATCTTCAAAGTCTTTTCCAGCCCAAACCATTCTAGGATTCTGTGACTTTATTAGGTCAGCTTATGAGCACACTGCAGCTCATGCTCACTCTGTGGTTGTCCAGCTCCAATCAAAAGTCAGCATTCATTAAATAATAAAAATAAAATACTATAGGAAAACAATTAAATAATTCAAACTCTGCCTACTTGATATCAAATCTGTTGTCATATCAAATATTCATGTGAAATAAATCTGTAGGTGTGTCTGTATGAATGGAGTGCAAGTGCAAATATTGATGCTTTGCTGCAACTTGACATCCAGTGCTCTAAGACAAGAGCACAGAGGATGATCACACATGCGAAAGTGTCCCCTTTCAATGTCACCTTCCTTAGCTGCATGTATGTGTGTGTGTGAAGATTGTCTCTCCTCTCCTGGAAACCTGTAACATGCTGCCACTTAATCTGTGGTATCAGTGACAGCTATGGGGTATTCAAGTACAGCTCCATTCATCCATGTGTTTCCAGTTTGACTTTCAGTAAATGTTTAATGATCCTTTTCAATTACTGGACCAAACAGTATTTGACAAGAATGCACCTTGTCTAATACTAGCACTTAGACAGGAGTGCATTTTTTAGATAGCACTTAGCATCCACAATATTGTCATGATATTTGTGAATATACTCTCAGGTTGATCTTAATGACCCCATTACAAAGGTCTTCTCATGCCTTGCTGCGTTATTGTCTCTCTTTGCTTGACTTTACTGATAAAGAGCTACCAGAGTTCACATGGGAACACTCCTACACTTAGTGTCCTGGGTTCAAGCCCTAAAGGCCATTGGCTTTTCTGCCAAGGCTGTAAGTACTACGGGAGAGGAAGTTCCATGTGAAACCATGACTGATCCTTTGGATTCTCTGGCTGCATCTGGTCTCACCCGCGGCCTTCTGTAGAGTGCATCCCTCTCCTGCGTGTTGTCTGCATCCTCAGCTTCCATAGAGTAGAATGATTTCAAGAACACTGTGGTCTCACTCTGGCTGCTGCTCCTGGGCTCGATGTCCATGGGAGCCAGGGTGTGCAGCAGGAGAGACTGTCCCCTACAGGGACAGAATGCGCCCAAGTGTCAGGACACAGCCCCTGCAGATGACACACAGGTATGTAAAACAAGACAGATGAAGGAATGTTGCTATTAAAATGGTATGGCCAAACACTTGGCAAGTAGGCAGTTAAATAGGATGCTGTGAGATATAGCTACAGAGCTGTGACTGCCCCTTTACCCGGCATCCAAAGGTACTTTCTGTAGTTCTGAAGTAAGTAATTCCACCTTTACTGTTTTATGCTGATATTATCTCCGTCTTAACTACCAGCTCTTCAGTCCATCAAGGTATGAAAACAAATCATCTGCCCGACCCCTTTCTTCACAGTAATGATCAAACAGGACACAGCAGCCCCTTGGTGGGCTTTGGAGATGCTCTCAGAGCATGCCTAGTGCAGCCTGGCCAGACCAAGTTCCTTGTAAAACTCTCCAAAGGCCTCACTGTGTTTTAAAAAACTTGTGGAACAGCAACCATCACCATTTCTATCTTGCATCAGCCTAGGGGTTAGAAAGTAGGAAATCCACACTCAGTTCCTATCCACTTTGGAAAGAATTCAAACACACTTCTAGTCATTAGACTGTAGGTTTTTTCTGGAATGCTTTACCACTCCTCGTGAAGCTGCACCACTGTGCAGAAAAATGGTTTGAATTCATGGAGAAAAGGAGAAAAGGCGAGTGAAAGCATGACTCCCCAGGCTAATGATTAGGCAGCTTTTTTGGAAATAGGAGGAGGTGGGCTCCAGTCATCCCTCCTGTTTTGTACTTTAGCTCATGCCTGTTTTATATCATGTCCTCATTCTTTCTGTTAAACTGGTGCATTTTGGTATTTTGAACAAGAAATTATAGTCTGGTTCCTACCTACTGGGCATGCTCACAGTGTTCTGCCTATGCAGTGATTTTATGCTGCATATGTCAATGAAGGAAGCTGAAGTTTCTCATCTATTTCCATTTATATGAACTCGGATCCAGGCACAGTGAAAGCTTCTTTTTGTCAAGTTTCCCGCCTGCCGTGCTTTCCCCCCCGTCTTTTTCACAGTGTCATCTTTTATTAAGATCACATCAGAGCTTCTGGAACAGCCATATTTTATCAGGATCTCTCAAAAGAGGATGAGTCAGACCATCTGATTTTATTTTGTCAAGTTCATTTTTTATTTGCTGAGTTTAGTTCAGATATGAACACATCTTGTCCGATTTATCTTTAATATAATACAGATGCTGGCACAGGCACTGATCTTGGTTACACTAGTGTAAATTTGGGGACATGCCAATGGAGCAGAGCCAAGGCCATATTAAAATTTCACTTTCAGCTTGACTAGAACTGCTAGCTTCTCAGGAAGCAGTCTGCCGTGGTGGGACGAGCCCCTGTGCCACTTCTCAATAGCTCTGCTATTCTCTCTTGGTTGGAGAATATCACAGGTAACACAATACTACCAAAGTCAGACAGGGCCAAAACACTGCTTTACATAGCCTGAGGCTGACTGGATCACTACTTCACATAAGCCTTGACTGATGGGTTTAAGCTGGTGGGATTTAACCAGTAAAGAGGGAATAACGAAGTAAACTTTGTACGGATGGCAAGAGCCATGGCTAGTCAATGTATTTATCACCTGGCTATTTCCCTGAGTCATACCGTAAAACAGAGAAAGGAACAGTATCAAACTTGTCCAAACCGTATTTGCTCAGAATTGGTACACGCTGCAAAACCTGCACAGGAAAAAAGCAACTGGATACTGTTATGGCTTTTCCCAGAAAACAGGAGTTCTGTGCATTTCCCCACAGTTTGTTTTTACTGCAGAACATGTGTGCTCCAACGTTCTACAGTAAATGTTAAAAATGTAAATGACTTATTGATTTAACCAGACACTTGAGTACTCTGGTATATGGATATTCTGATGAAATTTCAGGTTTTGGCCCCTGCAATGTAACTTCAGAAAACCCAGCTGATAGCAGCTTAACTTTTTTGAGATTCAGAATAGATAATTTGCACTCTATATTCAGTGAAAGCCTCTGGGGGTTTTTTTGTTTTGGTTTTTTGTTTGTTTGGTTGTTGTTGTTGTTGTTGTTTTTTGGGGGGGTTGTTTTGTTTTTGTTTTTGTTTTTTTCTTAATAGATCTCAAGGCTGCTTGGTATCTCTCCCTTAAGTGAAGCCAGAGCCCATGGTACAAAATGCTTTTAATATGTACTTCATGCTAAATCAGTGATAAGTATGGGGCAAAGCTGACCCCGCTTCTCTGGCATGAATCATGAGAAACAGGGTTGGCAGAAATGGCAGCCTGCTGTGAACATCGATACCTCTGTAATTAATGTTTTCTGGAACTCTGCTGTCTTTAACCAGTTGTCTTTCTACTCTTCGCCTGTTTATTTGGTTGTTTATTACTACCTGTGCTCTGACTTATGAGCTGTGTGGGTTAACAATTTACTCTGTATCATTTTGTAGTGGCACTTAGGAATCCTTGGAAACTTCAGCAAAGGAAACCAGTAGGGTGTGGATTTGGAGTATTTTTGGAGCTAAAATGCCTTTTGACATCCAAGTATTGAATATATGCAGTGCTTTTGCCATCTTATCTTTATTTGAATCAAGGTTTGATTTGTCAAACATTTTGCAAATGTTTAATCCTTTCAACAAATAAAACCCACCTTTTAAATACACAGCACACTTTACTGCCAAGAGTAGTAGTCTGGTATGAAGCCAACACTACGGATGAATAGGTTCTGCCAGGCCTCCAGGTTTTGCATGGATCTTTTGGGACTGCCTTTCTGAAGGTCCCAGGTGTAGCTTCTTGCAAGGCAAGCTCCACAGCTCTGGAGCACGGTGATTGAACCTCTGGCTTCTCTCTCTTCCCAAATGGAAACCCCAAATTCAGGTCTACGCTTCACACATGCCATATTAAAAGTTGTAAGACACAGCTTTTTAAAAGATTGTAAGGCAACTTGAAAACCCCTGGATGTAAGCAGACCTCTGCCTGAAGATCTCAGGGGACTTGAGACTTTGAAATGTGGGTGAAACCTGATGGACTGTGGAGAAGCAATTGTGCTTTACTTCTCCTGGTAGACACCATGATGGATATACAAATCCTCTGGATTATGACACTTACGGTAGGCTTGTCAGAAAAGACTCTCTGCTGACATGGCTGAGTAGCTACCAGTACCCAATCTCATGTGTTTAAGAATCTTTGAACTGTCCTATTATGCTTTAGGACTGTATTGTCCTTAGAGAAATCAGGCCTTTTGCCTCTAGGGTTCTTCTCAGTTGTGAGCTATCAAGCAGTCCATGGGAACTTTGGTCCTCTTGGTATGTAACACCTGCCCGTCATGGCATCTGGCTCCACATCACTTGGCTGAGCTGCATCTGTGAGATGGGATGCCGCCATACATTTGATATCTGAACAGACAACGAACAGAGAATATCACTCCCTTCTGTCCTTAAGATACCCTGCAAAATGTCAGCTTCTGTGTCTTATGAAAATAGATGGTAATGTTGTCTTCTCTAGCTGTCGCTGCTCGCACTGGATGCTGCAGGACTCAGATGAGATTTGGGGCTGGAAGCCAAAGGCCTGGGGGCTGCAGTGGTTTTCCACTCACTGCCAGTCACTGACTTCATGCCAACTGCTGGGACCCCCAGGCAGAATAAGAGCCACAGGCAGAACCCACAGATGGGTCACTCAGGAAGGCACAATGTGGCAGCAAATTTCTTTCTCCAAGAAGCAAAAAGATTTCATCTTGTTTTCACTGGTGCTACTCTCTCTTAACAATGACAGATGAGTGAGAGTGTGGCCAGGGGCTGATGACCCTGTGATGGTACTGCATAATTGACTGTGCTTCTCTGGTCCCTGCTGGTGGGGTGGCAGGGTAGTTTTGACCCTAGGGAGGTGGTTCCTTGCATCTCCCAAGCTGCTCTTGGTGAATTGAATGACTGGGACACCATTTCCAAGTTACATGGATCTTACACCCAATCAGGTGCAGCACAGCCTCTCCGAGTAGGGCATTTCCTAGGTAGATAGTCAAGAAGATCTCTAAAGCTAGCTAAATATTCTGAAACAGAAGCAAGATAATATTTCCTTTCTCATCCTCTGTGGTCTGTGGGGAGGGAATAGAGACAGCCACCACTCATTTAGCAAGAGCAATTCAATTTTTAAGAAATGGGAAGAGACACTAAAAAGTACTCTATGACTTAGGGTCATTTAAGCAGATAGCACTGAAGCAAAACCTATGATTAAATGCAGCAATTATTTTTGGATACATTATTACATATTATTCAAATTCATTGCAACTGGAAAATAATGCATCTATCACATTCATTTTCTATTAATTTTATTTTAAATAACCCCTACAAAGTTATAAGAGTTTGAAATGTAATTGCTAGCATGACTACCCTATCTGCAGCCAAATAAGCTTTTTTTATTAGACTTCATTTTATAAATGTAATGTGGCTTGAAAGTTTGAATTCAATCTCTCTCTGCTCAGCACTAAGCCATATATTGGAGAGGTACAGCATTTAAATCTTGCCAAGATACCTTTGCAACCAGAAAGGCAAGAGAAAGTTCAGTTCTGAAAAGGGAAGGCTTAGATTCTGGAAAGCAGAGTCAAATCTGTGGAGAAAATCCTAAAACTGCAAATACCATGGATTTAGATTGATCCCAATAATGCATTTTATTATTTAGATGTAATAAAAATTCAAATGATGTGAAAAATAGTAAAACCTCTAGTTTTAGAGGGTAGTGAGAGAGTGAGTTAGTGAGAGAGATGGAAGAATTTTTAGACTATGCTATATGAATGCCAATATAGACTGTAGAGTTTTGATAGCTATTCATCCAACATTTACAGAAAGACATTAACAATATATCACTCTTCACTGCCAGCTGCAAACACATATAATCAGTCACAAAGTATGTATTTAGATTTTGGGAACATGAGATGTTTTATGTAATGTTTTACTGAGACTGTGTGTCCAGAGATACTGAATAGGGAGTCCCTGGCCCAGTCCTGATCTCTTTGATATCTCTGTTGACATCAAAAGTGAGACCCATAGGCAAAGAGTTTAACACTGCCATCTGCAGATTACTATCAAATTTGCTGGGTTTTCCCACTGATAGAGGACTGTCTTTTCACTTAGTATATCACAACTGTTAATTTGCTGCCCTTTCCTTTCACTGCTGGTTATCCAAAAGCCTGCTAGATATCTCCTGATGGAGTTTTTCTGGGAATGCTATACTAGATCAGTTTTGTCAAAATATCCCCCTTTTTCCCATCATACCTCATTATTGACCTTTCTACCCACAAGGGGGACTCTGAGCAACCAATGTGAGTCAAATAAGCATGAGGCTATTGAAGATGATGTGCACATCCTGTGTTCTAGGATGACTTAGAAGCAGTGAAACTCAGAGCTGATATCTTCCTCACACTTAATAAAATTGCCAGAAGGGAAATACCTTCACTGTCAGAATGACTATGTGAGCAGATGAATTAGGATTAATAGATGTTTTTAATGAGCTTTCTAAATTAGTTATAATAGAAAAGGCATTATGGCATGCTTGTGTCCCTAAAATGCCACCCCAGCATGGAAGAAAAAATGAAAAAGAGCCAAGATTGGACACAAATGTCTTTATATAAATATGTAGTTTGAACAACAGAGAGAACAAACTAGGAGAGTCTGAAAATCACCACATGGAAGAGCTAATTCCGAAAGTGACAACAATGAGGTGCCTTAATAAGGATGAGATTTGTCTACATCAAAACCCAGAACCCGATGCAGGAATTCGTGAACCATCAAAAAGCTGAATAAGCAAGTCCATGTGGCACAGTGCAAAGCTGTGGGGAGTTACCAGTTTGGGGTCCCATCTGGAATATGCTGCATTGATACTGCCCTGAACCTGAGGCATATAAAGATCTGCCTTGTACACTGTCAGTTTGGAGTCTGATCACGTCACTCCACCATACTTCTACTGCTATTGTGGGCACTATCTGCAGGAGAGATACAGACCCAGGCAATTTCCATTCTGTTGCAGGCTCTGGTGACTGTCTACCGTGTGACATTTAACACAAATTGTTTCAGTTCTTTGTTTTCATATCTAAAATTAGGATAAAAGAATAATCATATCCCTTTGTAAAATGTATCTGATTTTTTTTAAAACCCTCATATTTGAATCACTCTGTTTACTAATTTATTCTTGATAAAGACTCTGAGTAAGAATTTTAATTAATAGGGAGAATAAGTAAATAGTGAGGGTTGAAATAAATCAGTTTTGACAAGATTCACAGTCTATCCATTCTGGTATTAAACTGTGTTCTTGCCTACTTCAGAGAGAGTGGTGTAACTTTACGGGAGAATTTATTTTTGAGAGGGAAGAGCAGACCCCACAAATGAGATATTAATATTTTCTTCATTACAGCAAGGTCACATACAACTGCATTTTCAAAACCCAGGTGTTCTGCACTTTAGGCAGTAGGTGCTCAAATAGATCTCTGCATGCTGCTCTGGCCAGGAGTCTTCAACAGTTATCTTTAATGCTGATCTCTTCTAAAAATATGACCATATAATTACATGCTCAGATACTAAGGATTGTGACGATGGTGACTGGAGGCATGTGTACTGGTTCCCTGCTGGACACTTGGAAATTAGCAGTCCTTGCCTTTACTTCTCAACGGGATTGCTGCAAACATTGGCCTGTCGTTACAGATGGCTTCCTTATTCTCTGCCTAGCAGCAACAGAAAAATGATGTGCCCAATTACTGGTGCCACTTATAAAAAAGTGCACAGTTCATTAGTTTGAATGGGCGTGCAGTTCTGACCCAGTGTGTCATTTACATATTATAATCAGTCATTAGCATATGCTAATCACAACCCTGAGCCTTGCCCTGGCACTTCCAAAAGATGCTGGATGATACTCTGTAGATGCTGCTGTCATTGGCTGTGTTCTGAATGCAGGCTCCTGCTTCAAGCAGTAGCCTGGGCTTGTTGGCTCCAAGCTTGGTAGCAGGAGAAGTCTGCTTGTCACTCTGCAGGAGGACTGCTAAATCAGGTTCAATTGCAAGTAGAGGCTTTTTGAAGTAACGTGTGTTGCATGAGGGAAAAGCATATTTCTGAGGACTAGTCATAACTGGCAACCCTCTGTGATCTGCAAGAGAAACCAGTCGAAAATGGATGGAGACCCGCAGACCTTTCCTAAACATGACAGCAGTGTCTAGTCCATTCAGCAAGTAGATACCATCAGAAAAAAGGCAAAGTGCCAAACCTCTGGACTGGTGGTTGAAGTTCTGTATTACAGACCTTGAAAGTGCCCTGAGTGAAATCAAAACATGTTGAAGCTGAATTTCTCCCATGCCCCACATTCAAAAAATGTTTTGACCTTGGCTCAGTTCTATTGTGGTCTAGTCTCCAAAGTTCCATCTACGTTTGTTGCAGCTCCACACTGGCTTACCTTCTACCTACTGTCACAGAGCAGAGAGCATGGGACACTGCCCCTCACATCCTGAGGGGGAAGGATTTTTTTCCCCCAGCTGAGGCCACTGCACTGCTTTGGCTGCCTTCTAAGATGGAGTCACTTTCAGAAAGCCCCTTAATTTTCTTGTTTTCACTTGAGATTTCAGACTGTCCTAGTTGTTTCTAGTTAGTTAGTGGAGTTCCTTAGATAATTTATCTATGGGTTTGGCCAGAGCTTCTCACCTTTCCTCCCTGACATACATCTGCCATACCATATAGCATCTTTCCTATTAAGAAATATGTTTGCCAAGCATGAGAGCTAAGCATGGGAACTGGAATTCAGGGGATTACCTCAGCAGAAATGTTGCTGATATTTCCTTTTCCTTGCCTTGACCAGGGGAGTAGAGCAAGGCGGTGTCATCTGCTGTTCTCATGTCTTTTGGGGAACTGTTCCTTCTGCAGGCTAAAAGTTCTGGGTACATTTCTTCTACTTCATGTTACAGCTGTCTCCCACTGGATGGTCTCTCCTATCACCATGGCTGTGTGGGTAAGTGTGGAAGGTGAAGCATGGTAGATAACCGGTTGTGTACACAAATACAGAGCAACCAGTCCTTCCAGCCACACTTGTCTCTCCTGTATAATGGGTGGGGGGTTGACTGGAAGTGGTGCTCATCATTTGCTCAGGGCTGCAGCTGCTGGATATCACCTTCCTGGCTCCTGGTGCCCCTGCCCACCCTCTCTTTTGCCAGGAGAGCGGACTCACACTCAATACTCAGAAATTACACATTGAACCCTTATTAATCATGGGATTAGCAGTAAAATCACAGGATACTAAAACTAGCATATTCTTTGTGCCTTATGATTCTAGAACCACCAGGGGCCAGGGTCTCCAGGGCTTTTCCCGACAGTATTACAGATTACTGGACAGGAGGAAGGAAGAGAGAGAGCTCTCACACAAATCTATTGACTTCGGGGACTGGGGTGCAAGAAAACAGACAACAACTGCTGTGGAATTGATTAAAAAATTTGGCAATGCTGCTCATGTTTTTGTCCATGGGCAGAATAAAACACGCTAACAAGGGCTGAGCCTAGCTGAAGCTTTAATTCCTTTCTGTTGGATAATTTTTTTCTAATTCCTCCTGATCCGGATCTCCATTCTGTTATACAGAACCACCCACAAAAACAGTCTTTCTGTGAATTTTCATCTTTAGCTCTGGAGAGGATGGCTGTTACTACATGACTGTTCATGCAGATTTCACTGCAGCTGAAGTATCCTGTTTTTCAAACAAACTTCTATCAAGTAGAAGTGATTAGCCAAATTAATGTGAAGTTAATGTCCCAAAGCAGCACAATTTGTTCTCAGAACTTCACGCGACATTTAGCTAACAGCTCAAAGAAAGGGTTCCATTTGATAAAGCGATCAGAAAGAGTCACAGCAATGAGCTTGGATATGCAGGGCTTGGTATAGCTTTTTCACTGTCATAAATTAAAGAATAAGTATCAAATAATGTATTTAGCCAGGCAAGCATATGTAGGAGAAAAAAAAGGCAACTTGGAAAGTTTCTTGCTGTTTCCCTGGTGCATCTTGCAAATGGCATCTCTGAAGGCCACCAACAGAGAACAGTGCTGGGAAAGGAGGGACAGGTTAGACTTGGGAAGGCCAAAATTGAGGTGAGAGTCTAAGTCCTTCAGACTTTGACATGTTAACATCAACAGGCCTTTAATGATACAGCTCACTGCTCATCCTTATGTAGTAGCCTTTCAGTTATGCAAACCTATGTCCAGATCATATTTGGAGCAATACAAGTCGGTTGTAGGACAATGGATGCCTGTTTCTGAAAAGGCTCTCAGAAGAACCTACCCTAAAGGATGCCAAACACTTGATAGCAATCTTTCTCACAGAATAAATCCAGGGAGAGCAAGACCGGGATGGCAGTTTTTGTGCAGGTGCATTGCTTGAGGTGCCTGGGGAAGCACACAGAACACCTGCTCAGGCACTCCTGACTGGAGTTGAACTACTGCAATTAGTCCCTCATTTTAATGAGCACCAGACTCAGTCACATCTTTTTTAAATCACTCCCTGGTGATTTTATCCTTTGAAGTGTTGTTAATCCTCCACTATCAGGAAGATTGTGAAGAAATGGCTCACAACACTAGCACTCAGGTGTGCTGGGCACCTTGCAAGACCAAGACAGGTCTGTGTGTCTTGTTTATGGATTTTGGGGTCTATTTTGACTGCAAACAGGACCCTCTTGGAGGGATCATCCCTGGCTGACTGATGACTGTTTGAACTAGGATGGTTCAAGATGGCTGCATGGCCATTCCAGATGGATGGGTTTAGATTAACTCACAGAAATCTCCTCTCAATTTAGGCAAATGTCTTCTTTGCAAGGACAACTCCATGTTTTTTTTTAGTTCAGGCTTCACATTTGTCCTGTGTTCCTAGGACTCATCACGTAACTTTAAACAGCATGGCCCATTCACCTCAGCTAATGCAAATAAAGTGTAAATAGGCTTTCAGTCTAGTAAGTGTTTGGAGGATCTGTCTGTCTGACAAGCAGAACTACTCTAGCACTTCAGTATTAAAGAAATCCTGCAAATTAATATTCCATCAGCTACAAAACCAGCAACTTTGTGGGGAGCTTTTAGGAGCATATTCCATGGTCAATTGATGCATATTGGGCTAGAACCAAAAAGTGATTAAACACTGAAATTAGAAGCCTATGAAATAAGCTGAGATCCCTAGAAAATCAGTGCAGAGCTTATTGTAAATTTGATTATGAATTTTTTTAGCACTAAGTAGATGAAATTACCGTTAATCACATGTAAATTGAGATACTGGAACTAATCCACTGAAATTAGTGGGATTTTTGCCATTGATTTCCAAAAGAGCAGGATTGGGCCTGCTCTGAGCAAAGAAGGGCAGGTGGAAAATTAATGTCTTGAAGAAGGAAGACTTAGGCCAGGTCTCACTATCAAAATGATGGATGATTCTGTAAGTAACCAAACCTCTACTCTGTTTCTCTCCCTCAAGAAAGCATCATTAGCTGCAAATCCATGCCAAGATCAAGAACCACTTCTGTTAAAAAAAAAAAAAAAAAGGAAAAAAAAAAGAAAAAAAAGAAAAAAAAAGAAGGATAAATTTTATTTGCATGGTGTACTAATATCAAAAGTCAAAACCGGAAACTTACTTACTGAATGTGTGCAGATGAAATGTTTGGTAACTGGCACAAGGAGTAGAAATACAGCCTGTAATGGGATGTCAGTAGAAAGGTTGTATTTGCTGGAAGTGCTGCTGTGGAATGCTCTAGTGTTTTCTTTCTGCCATGGTCAGATGGCATGGATAATCTGCAGAGACAGTGCAGCCTGAAGTCAAGTAAGCATCCTTACCAGGAGCATAGTTTTATTAAGAACAGCTAATATGTCCAGGTAATGTAGGCGGAACCTCAGAATTAAAAGAAAAATGAGCTGCATTTTGGAAAGAACAAGTGCAAGCTAAAGAAAGAAATTTTTTACCACCTAGCATTTAGCTTTAGTTTGCATTTACTTCCTGTAGCATTTGGGAATAAGAAGCATAGTTTATTAATCAATTATTGATGGTGTTGTAGTCCTCACCATGGCAGTCCAGAATGCACAAATGGCCTTTGCACTCTTAAGGTACAACCATCCAATATTGATCACCATTTCCTGCACTGTTTAACCTCATGGACAAATCATTATTAGCTTGCATGTATGGAAGCAGAGATTTTGTAATTCTCCTTTCCCCTTTTCCTGGACTCAGCACAACAACCAAGGGCAGAAAAAGGAGAGAAGTTAATAATCACTCTAAGCTGCCTCTGCACCATATTCTTAGGCTACTGGATATCCTTGGCAAGAATTCATCTTGAGACTGGCTCTTCACTGCTCCAACTGAGCCCTCATTCCTGAGGACTCATTTGAGCAACAACAGCCATCGGCCAAGGCTTACCAGTCACGCTGTTCCGTCTGTTTTCTCCTGTTGCGTATGCCAAAGCCTGATGGAAGTGTCTTTACCCAGCCTGAGAAATTCCTTACATAAGGTAAATTCTCCAGAGGACCTTTATGCATGATTTACAGCGTCATTATGCTATCATGCAGCCATAAAACCCATAAAGGCCCAAGCACTGAAACCAAGGCTCACACAGATGCGTGCTTTCCTCTAACCGCTCCTGTGCCTCCAGAAAACGTGTGGCAGGAACTGCCTCTCCCTGCCTTTCCCTGCCTCTCCCTGCCTCCACAACCCAACACCACACCCTGGCAGGTCACAGTGTGTTGCCAACCAGCTGCACATTGCATGTGATGCCCCTGAGGGAGAAGAGGGCTGAGGAGCTCCTGGCAGATGCGGTTGTACCTGCGATATGGCAAGATGACAAAGGTTGCATCCAAGCACCATGGCGCTTGCCTTATCATCTGATGCTACAAAGTTTTCTCCTGCCAGTAGATAAACCACTGCACAGTCTCAGCTGTCAAAAAGAGAAACAGTTTGAGAGTATTGGCAAAAGTGAATTAAATGCAACTTCTCAGGTACTGTGTTATGACAAGCATATTTCCATCCATTATTTTCAGCTACCCAACAAGAAATCATTTCAGTGTAACTGGCTAACCCTATATACTCACTCATTTGAATATAATGACTATGTGAAGACTTAAAAGTCCTCTGGGCAAATTGGGTATTTTTAAAAAAAATCTTTGTGAATTGAAAAATTTAGTAGCCATGGTTGATTTCCTATTTTGATGGGTATATTGCTTCCTTAGCTATCTCTCAGGCAGAGTATATCACCTGAAGTGTGAAGTTCTATAAGCACAAATTATTCCTGATACTGAGATGGCTTCTTTTTTCCCCCCTAATTAGTAAAGTTAATTTGATTTAAATGGCAGTTATGCTGTGGTACTGGTATTTATTCCACTTTCAATACATGAACATTCTAAAAATGTTTTCAAAATATTAAATGAAGCTATAAGTTTCCTGTGGTCAAGCAAAAAATAAACCCCCACAAATTATTACTTAAGCATATTATTCCCAAACATTTTTGAGAGGGCTTGCTTGGCTTTCTTTACATGCTTTGATCTTTTAGGACTAATGACTTCTCTCATGTGACAGAAAATTTCAAGTCTCAGCTATGAAGACCCAAGAAAAACATTAGCCTCTTTATGAGAAACATGTTATCCTAAGACAGTCTTTTTCAGTCTGGTGTGCTTGCAGACTCCTGTGGGTCCCAGCACTCCTACTTTAGGGACTAGGAAGGGTAAGGAAAACCAGCATGCCCACTGCCAGTAGGTTTTCATTTGCTGCACAGAGATCCACATCTCCAGTGATAAATCCTTAAGGGTCCACAAATTGAAAAATGCTGAAAATCACCGCCCTAGGAATTGTGCTCATACCTTGGAGCTATCCTTGCTAATTGGGCAGAGCTGACAAGCAGGTCCAATATGGTGAAGAGAGATCCCTAGATTATTAACAACATGATGGCATCTGGAAGTTTTGTAGAGCAATAGAGGCACAGCTCTAATCAAGCACTTTTTCAGCCTCTTGTATAGCCCATCTGTTACAGATTTAGCATATTATATATAATGCCCTCAGCAACTGACTTTGATGTATGTTCAACTGTGAAACTTCTTTTGTAACTAACATAAAGAAATTATTGTTTATTATCTGCTAGGTCCTTAGAATGGAATCTCTGCAACAGTCACCAAAGTAAATGATCTATGTTTTCAATATCTATGAAATATTGGTATCAGATGGCATTACTCTGTTAGCCAAAGATCACTAAGCCATGGAGATTTTTTCTGGATTTCACTAAAATTCTAATCTTGGCCAAACTCTGCATAAGACAAAGGAGACATGTTAAACTTAGGGTGCTGATATTTTAGATGAAAAATGGGAAGTAATGTGGTGCAAACACAACTATGTTTCTATTGATACAAAATGTTTTATTGTAAATATTAGAACAAATTTTATTGCAAAGTGTTGAAGCAGCCTGATCATTTTTATTCCCCTTTGCTTGGTGCAGCACAAAAATGAGTAAGGGATGTGTCCTGGATGAATTCCAGTTTGGGAAGTTACATTTCGCTTGACCCTAATTTCACCTGGCAGTGCCAAAAAAGAAGGAAAAAAAGCCTCCAGTCTTAAATCATTCTCTGTTTCTGTAATTCTTAATAAGTAGGTACATATGATTTCCTTTAGTTCTGTGAAAAACAGATCTTTCTTTGCAGGGCTCTTTATTAAGTTATAATGCTTTCATTTTCTAGAATGAAAAACATTCTATAATACAAAGTAACTGCCTTGAGAAGCCCTTATTTGTTTCTGAGCTAGTCTACACCTTCAGTACCTGATATTAGTGTAATATAATCTCTGTCTCTTCAAATTTGTTTTCAATGTTTTACTTAGTGAAAAGTTCCTTCCTGTCCTGATTTGGCACAAATTTGGGAGGAAACCTCTGAAGGGGTCCCTCTAGAAAGCAAATTCAAGCAGCCCGTCCCTGCCACCAGTTCAGGAGACATAAATCTCCTTCAAGAAAAGTGGAAAAAATTGTTTATTTATAAACAAGCAAAGTATTCACAAACATGGCAAAATGAATAATATTAAGCAATGGAACCTCTAGTTGTTCTGAAGAGATGGCAAATTCAGAGAGAGAGTCCTTGTCATGGGGTGTAGCTCGGCTCACTCTGCCTCTCATCAGTCACTCCTGTGCTGGAAAATGCCACATCCTGAACCCCGGTGGGCCACAGGTGGGAGCTCCTGGTGTTTTTCTGGGTTTTCAGTCCAGAGCAGGGCTGATCAGTTCCAAGAAAAAGAAAAGCCACAGTCTGGGGAACTTCTCTGCCTCAGCTAGCTAAAAACAACTAACTAAAAGCAAAGGAGCACTCTCTCCCGCTCTCCATGCTGCAGGTAACAGTCCGTGAGCTGGAACACATCGGAGCAAGTGCAGATTCTGAAAACAAACTGCCCACTTCTTCTCCCCTCTTTGCTCTCAGAACCAGTCTGAAAGGTACAGAACTTAATATCCAGCATAAACAGAACAGACAACTGGGGATACAAGCATCATGAAGCTATCCCAGGACACTTCCCTTGTTCTTCCTCAACAAGAATTTTCATTTCATTCACAGAGGACTTGTCTGGATTAGGTGTGTGGCAGATTGGGCAGGATTTCAGCATTTGTTCCTTAGGACTGCCACGGCTCCTCAAGGACAGTTGCCAAAGCAGCTGCCAGGATGCGACTGTGGAAAGGTCAGGAGACTACCCCCAGGTTCCTGACAGCAGCCTGCAGAACCTGGTAGAGCATTTTGCTGGTCCAGGGGCTGCTCAAGCCTGTGAAGTGCTGAGCTCCATGGACTGGGAATGTCTGTTTAAGATGAGGCTTCAGCAAGCGGATTTCTTTGTGCAGCTGTGTCAGGAAACCTTTCCCTTAAGCTTTCGACAGGAAGGCTGAATTATTGTGATCTCATCTGTTGTTCCCCACAATATCCATCGGTGCTCCTGTTACAGTGCTAGGAGCAGGTGACAAAGGAGTGTGAGGACTATGTGCCACATGGTATCAAGCGCCCATCCAGGCCACCAGGCCATGCACATGTGCTGTGGGGGTGTGGAGGTGTCAAAGAGGAGCACACAGCCCCAGCAGTGTGCTGGGCACTCCCCGGGATGCTTTCAGCAGCTCTCAAAAGTTTATCTTCTTAACACCAATGGAGACATCAAATGGAGGTTAAAATAAGCTGTTGTTCATATTCCTACAGAATGAGGGCTACCAAGAATTAGCACCAGAGTGCCCTTCCAAGGTGGCTTTATATCCAGTTTTAATTTCGCTGAAGCTAAGTCACACTAACATACCTCCATGTTTCTTCCTTAGCGATGCAATCCAACAGCTTTAATTTGAAACTTAAAAAAAAAGAATAAATGATGCACTCACTGCTTAGTTTTTGTATATGTGTTTTTGTTGTTTACAGTTAAAGCAGGACAGCTTTGCACTGGAAAATGTCACCAAGTCACTCACTGTGCTGACTTCTTACATTCATTTGGATATAATAGACTTTAAAATTGCCAGTTTTGATTTACAGACATAAATTAGTAATAAAATCTCTAATTACTTTAAATACTTTGCATTGACAATTAAATTGTAAAGGGTCTATAAATGGATGGGAAGAAGAGAATATGTTCCCATTAATATTTATGCATTTTTCTGGTTTCAGTTATCTCCCTGTAAATTTTTTGAATACAGGATACCTGATAAAGTTCTTGTCTTTCATAAAGAAACTGAGCATCTCCCATTTAAACCATCTAAACAATACCAACACTTAAAGCATATAAAAACATATATTCAGTTTCTTCCTTATCATACTTATTTGGTTTCTGAAGAAAGAAAACAAAGGCTTTTGCTAAATAGGGAAAACCAACCAAACAAAAAACCCCTTTTAAAGATTAATTTTAAAATATCCTGGGTTGGGTGAAAAAGTGAGATTCTTTAAAAACCAAGAAATATGTCAGATATTAATTCGTGGATTTATAGAAAAGGACAATACAAAAATGTATGTATAGTCTTGTGTGGCATTTCCTTATGCTCCAAGTTCATAAATTAATATTAACCCCAAAGTTCAAGAAAACTGCAATAGAGATGTACTCAGACTGCTGACAGTTTCTGCTAGAAACTTGCAAAGATCAGTATCATAGATTTTGATGTGGGGAAGGGTTTTGCAAAGAGATAGTATCGACTTTCAAGCATCCTTTCCATGGGCAGTGGCAAAACAAGAAGAGAAATTGCTCATGACATGCCTTAAAGCTCAGAAAATTTTTGAAGGGATCTATTCATCTGAAACAAAGGGAAAAAAAAAATCACTGAGTAATTGATTTTTACTCCAGCGTAAAAACATTTTATATTTTTGGGTTTTTGTGCACTAGGTGTTATTCAGTGGTTGAGTACCAAACAAAGATAAATTAAGTCATTCACACTCAGGAACTTCAGAAGTGAAGTGGTACAGTGTTGGTGATAACCAGCTGGTCTTACACAAAGTACATTTTCTTGTTTTCATAGAAAGATCACAAAAAGAGACCATTTTATCCAGTTCACTAATTAAATTAACAAGTGGAATGAGTATACATTAATAATACATAAATGAGATGCTTTTCACCTCCATCATTACAAAATTACATGAGCTTTTAAGTATTTATTATGGTGGAGTGTCAATATGAAATATAGCTCCTAGGACTCAATGTCAAATTTAGGGCTCTGATTTTACACCCAGGTTCCTCCAGTCCTAATGGATGACAATCACAATTCCCATGTATAGTATTAGTTAAATAACATTGTGTACAATATCCCATAGTTGAGTGGTAAAGTGCTGGAATTATCTCCAATGTGTGCATATCAATATTTGAATCCTCTTTATATTGCTGGATCTAGTAGAACACAGTTTAAGTACACCCTGGCTGGCTCAAACTGAATGTCTCTCTAGCCCAGGAGCCTGTGGTTGACAAAGCCAAATAGGGGATGCTTAGGGAAACAGTAGAAGAAAGTGTGAAGGAATTAAATGGGGTTTGCACTGGGATATTCTTTTTGACTTGGTGGTCTGGGGTTGTTTGGTTGCTTATTGTCCACATGGCCTCCTAAAAAGTCAGCAGAAATAGTACCATATGGGCTGAGGCTGCATCTCACCAGTGTTTTGGTTGAAAGTAGTTATCAGATTTTTACAGAATTTTCATTGTCTCATTTTACCATTTACTGGTTTGATTCACAGTGTGGCTTTGGATTTCTTTGAGAGCAAACTAAATAAGAAACTCTCCTCCTGGTTCATATTAGATGCCCTCAAAACCCAGATGGAGTCATGAGGCTACAAATAACTGACTGGTGCTTTGAATGGCTTTGAAACACAGGCATGATAAGGAAGTTTAACCCAGAGGACCAGGCTGAATCTAACCTGAAATAAAATCCTGTAATTGTATATAGTGTAAATGCAGAGACTTCAATACCCATCTCTCAGGCTATGATTGAGAGGGCGAAGCTGCAATTCTTTCTTGAACTACTGAGCTGCAAACCAGGCTCTTTCCACTATCTTTGTTGAAAGAGACTTTAGCATAAGGAACTCCATAAAAATCGGTACTGGTGGGAATTCATGAACCCATGTAGCAGCAGTTAATATTAAACAATATTACCTACATAACCATCTCTCAGACATAATTTTAGAAGCTGCCATCTTCTTGTTCACTGAAATAAAATTTAGCTAAGAAGTATATAGCAACAAAATGAAAAAGGAGAAAGCTCTTTTAGCTCTTTTTTTTCTTTCAAATTGCTCTACACAGTTTACCAATTAGTTTAGTTGACACTGAATTTATTGAAATCCTGGATACTTTCAGTGATAATAATGAGTCAACTGACAAAATTAGATGACATAGTATTTATACAGCAGGGGAGTGGGTTTCAGGTACTGGTTATTACCTAATAACCTGCTTCAGAGTGGAGGAAATAAAACCACAGCAAAAAGGGACTGCCCAGTTACAGAGTGGCTACGGAGTCCCCTTTCTGTGATGTGTAGCCACATCTTCAACCTCAGAATTTCCCTGTGTGGCATCTGGCACATGTGGGAGGATGTGTGCACAGGCACACTGGCACGTAACCATCTAGAAACCAGCTGATAATGCAGGATGCATTGTAAGCTACTGTTGCTCTGAGCAGCAATAACTAGCTGTCTGGCTTAGGGAATTGTAGGGCACCAATCACTGTAGAATCTAAGTGCCAATAATGCTTAACATTTATTTTACACTTTACAGAGTTAAAGTGCTGTAGGAACATTAGCTAATTAATTATTGCATCTCCCTTGTGAGGTGGGTCGGTTGGTAAGTATTAGTCCCATGTTACAGATAGGAAAGCTGAGATGCAGTGTTTCTCCCTTTTATTTCTCTATTGTATTCCATAAAGACCCAGACACTCTCTAGAGGCGTTTGCTGCAAGTTACTTGCCCAAAGTCACTACTCAAGTTGGGGTCCTGAGTAGTAGTATAAAATTTGATGTCAGGTTCCTTCTCTTGCTCAACCCTCCACACACAACACGGCCTGTTTTTGGATGGTGAGGAGACTGTTACGCTGCCACACACACACAAAAAAGCAAACCAGTCAGAGTTAGAGCAACAAACCCAGTGCTCTGACAGATCTGCTCAGTCCAGAACTCCAGACAACTAACCTGGGTACTCTGCTACCTCTACTACAGGCTTCCCATACAGCCCCAGAAAGAGGGTAGATCTGCATCGCCTTTTGGACAGGCACCCAGAGGCAACTGGAGAACTTTGCACGAAATATGAGCTGTGCTTCTAGGTTAACTTGCTGCTTGAGCCCAGAGTGGTGACAGGATTGGGATACCTGGGAACTCAACAATATTTGTCAAATCTTTTTGTACCATTCAGCATCCAATTCACTGGAAGAAGCCCTAAAGTTGAAACACTGACTTTCATTATATGAATACATGTTCTAGCAGAAATCAGATTTCCATTGGGCTTGGGATTTTTTGTGAACAGCTGTCTGGGTCTTGTGAGAGCTTGCTAGAATAACCAACACCTTCTCCATGTTTGGTGTTTTTAAAAGAGAAAGTAAGCCATCCTTTGACAGTAAATGCAGAATCCCTGTACTTTGACTTGTACAAGTTATGTTTGGAATTGGGAAAGGATCAGTACCGAGAACTTAGAGATCATAAGTCAAAATAATCTGATGAATACTGGGTTATTATTTGCTAGTCACCTTTTGGTAAGCCCAGGTAGTACTTTCAGCCTCACCTTGCAGTTGTTTTCACTTTTCAGCTTTTTTCATTCTTAGCTGTGAGTCTGATCTAATCACATCCTTCTAACAGTTGATGTTTCAAGAAACCCCCAGGATTCACAAGACCCGGCAATTTCAAAATGCAATTCATAAAGCTAATTGCAATTCTTCATGTAAGTAGAACTAATTACATCTATGTACTTGACCTTTAAACACCAGTTTTGTTTTCTCTCTGAGACTTTTGTGGTTTTAATTTCTTCACCTCTCTGTTTATTGTTCTTAATCAAATTGTGCCCTCAAGTGATTAAGAACTCAAATTAAGGTTTATACTTTTCTTTAAGTATGTGATGGATAGAAGAGTGTTAATGCAAACACTTTCAAGGCAATATTTAAAACATTTAAATTATTAGTTTGGCTGATTTAAATACTTCTTCAAAGTGCTAATAAAACAAACATTGTATTATGCTAGTAGACAAGATCCAATGAGGAGAATTTCCCTATAAAATTATTATAGATAATGTAATAGCAAGATACCTTCCCTAATTAAGTGAGGTGTAAATCAAAAATATATAATGAAGAGTGTGCTTGATTTTAAAATTCACTTTAAATAAGGTAAAGTCTAATCAGTAGCATAGGCAAAGCTTATAAAAAATCATTTAACATTGTGTTCTGGCAGCAGGCTTTGAAAAACCACTTCTGGTAGCCTTCCCTGGCATTCACTAAGTATTGGCAGCCTTGGCAAACTGGCAGGAAAGAAGATACAGAAATTATCTAATTTAAACGTCTGAATCATTGTGTGTTGGTTCTGCCAATCTTTGCACCCTACCCTTGGGTTTTCCTGCACCGTCCATCACCGCTGCACTGGGGATTGGGCTGGTGCCTGCAGCTAATGAATACTGCATTGCCTCCCCTCGTTTCATCCCACCTATCAAGATGGAAATGCGAAATACTGTACATGTGTCTCATCCTGCCTCTTACCATCAACATAACCGTGAGGTAGTGTCAATGAGGGGGAGGTTTGGATGGATAGATGGACGGGCTTGGGCTGCTCTCCCTCCTGACCTGGTGCTTCTACTGGAAAGCTAACACCACTTGCTGTGGGCAAGTTGTAATATGGTTTGTTTAATAGGGTAAATTGTGCTTTTATCACTGGAAATAAGATGTGGTGGAGACACGTTGTCATGGTTACTTAGCCATTTCCCCAGAGTCACAACACCAGTGTCCCGGAGGGGACATAATTCTATTTCATGCATATGCATGAGGCTAGCAGGTGCTTTGGCACTTTAATTATATATTTTTTAAATGGCTAACTGTAAAATTGTGACAGAAACACAGAGAAAAAAGGATAAGAAATGGACTTGGAAAGCAGGCAACAGTATTGTCAAGAAAAGGAAAAAAATGGTCCAGGTTTATGAAAGCCAATGCCAGAATTTAAAATAAGTAAATATGTTTCCTAATTATTTAGGAAAGTCAAGGAGATACTGAAAGTTAAAATCTCCAGGTAGGAGGGTATGTGAAACAAACTTTATGAAGTTGATTTCTTCTATGCAATTTTTCTATAAGAAGGCTGCTCAGCTCTTGGAAAATTACAAAAAGAATGTGAGTAAGAAACACAAGATTTAATAAAATATTAATAATTCTTAAATAATTCAGAAAAGCCCCCCCCAAACAACAATAAAACATGTAACTACAAAATATATTGGCAAATGATTGGTATCATCAGATGACTCCTTTCATGCCTGTTCAAGAGCTTTTGTAAGTTAGTGCACTTCATTTAGCTGCTGTCTCCCCATGTTACTCATGACCCACCAGTTCCTGCTGTCCCAGCTGTTAATTATTGTCCTTCAGTTTTTGTTAGCTCACTACAATAAAAAGTACAGCTTTAAGTCAAAATATCCTATAAATACCAGGAGTTCCTAAAATATCTTCAGATACATCAGCTCCTGTGTAATTACTGTGTATACAAATATTATACAAGTCTGTGCATGTTTTTACAGGTAGCTGATTAAACATTGCCTAATGAGTCCAATAATAAGAAGAAATAAAACAATCTGTAAAACTTCTGCATACTGATACCTGTTGGACACAAAAGGTTCATGCTGCAATAACAAACCATTACAACTATTTTGCCTTTCATGTGTCTTCTACCACTGAAACACAACTGATCATGTTAGGGATGTTTTGAACTGGACCAAAGATTTCTGGAGTTGACAAGAATAAACCTATTCACAGAAGATGAATAAGCCAGGAAGAATTTTTCTGAATAGTGTCCCATGTCTTTTTACTGTACCTCTTATAGAGGGTTGAGGAACCATTATTTAATGTAAAATGTCAAAACTTCAAATTTCTTTTTAATTTAGTGAGATTGAAACCTTCATTATTTTTGTGAGTGACTTCAAGTCAGATGAGGCATTTTTTTTTTGTTTTGAGGACATTCACTTGGGATTTGTGATGGTTTTATTCTGTTACTTGGATATAGAGAGACACATGATCTGTCTCACTTCCTCTCCATTTCTCCTTCTTCCAACCTAATTTTTGCCAAAATTGATATGCTTCCAGAAAATATTTTCCTTTTGATGGAAAACTGCATGCAAGTGACTGATTTTTCAGATCTTTTAATTTAATCTGGTTTTATGTTCTCAAGCACCTTTTGTTAAGAGAATCATATCAAGCTCTGCTTTTGTGGGCATTTGGCTCAGCCACATTGCAGAGTATTGCAGAGTTGTTTTTAACTCAGGTCACTTCACAGGACCTACAAACAGATTCAAGAAAGAGGGAGGAAAAAGCAGGGGTAGAAAGAAGAATGAGTTGCTTATATCGAGAAAAAATGTTTGTGCAACTGTGGGTTTTGATAGAGCAATAAAAGCATAGCCTCTTTCACTTCTGAAGGAGCTTTGACTATTCCTGGGTCCTTCTTTGCCCAATAACTGCATTTCTGGAGTGAATTCAGGAGGCACAGGAGCCAAACTAGTCACACTTATCCTCAAGGTGAGAAACATCCATAATCAATCAAAGTGTGGACTGAAAATGTTAAGAAGCATTGTTTTCCCCTGTTGCAGGTTTGCCCAAGTGTTTATGTTCTCTTGGGAATGTTTCACAACACAGCATGTGATGCTCACACAGGTTTTGATACAGTCTAAGGCTCAGTGTTCATTATAAGAGTTCTTCTCCAGAAAAAAGAATCCCTGAAAAAAAATCTCAAGACATATTCTTTTTTTTTTTTTTTTTTTTTTTTTTTTAATGTTAGAAGCATTTTCTTAACTCTGTTGTGGACTTGAAGTCTAGGAAGTAACTTAGCTGTTTTCTATGCAATTCTAGACAGCCAAAGTAGAGTGCACTGATGGTGCACATACTGTAGAATAGATGTGTTCAACACAGCCAGAAGACCAAAGAAAAACACTCTGAGATACACTGCAGTGTTCATTAGATAGAGCAGAAACTTTCTAAGAGGAGCATGCATACATTTAGCCAATACCTTTGGAGAGAGGTGTAGTAACACTTCTCTCATGGCAGTGCCAAATGTTAAATAGAGTTGCATACTGCTCAGTTTTAGGAGAGATTTCTACAAGAGTAATTTTCCATTGCTAAGACAGATATTCACCATAGGATTTCAGGCAAACCTGTGGCTGTGGCCACATTTCCTCGTGGTTACAGATGTACTGGGCACTGTCCAATCCCTGCTCCAACATGCCCTGCACTGTTGGCTGGAAGTTACTGCCCTCTAGGCTTTAGCACCAGAGCTGCTCCTGCAACTCCTCTCTGGACTCTGTGGGTCCAAAGGAGCCACATTAACTGACTGAACTAGATCTTTGTTAGCACAGCTGAGTATTAGTGAATCAGGTTAGGGGGAGCTCATACAGCCCTGCTGAAAGGTCTGGAGAGGCACTGTGCTCCAACAGAGGCAGGGACTGGGCAGCTGGAGTTCTCCAAGGCCAGGAATCCACTGAGATGGCAACGACCTGAGGACAAGGAACATATCTATTGATTCTCCATGCAATTCCTTTAGGAGAATCATCATGATTCAATGGAGCACTCAAGCATGAATTTGCACATCTGTAAGGTGAATGGGATGGAAGCTGAGTGAGCCCAGGATGTAAGTTCTGTTGCTGTCAAGAGAGCAGGATTTCATCCCTTCAATATAAGTACTTTGCACAAGGGGCCTTGAGACCCTCATGCTGCTCAAAAATAAGTACAGGAGCAAGAATTTTTGGCTAATCAAGGACTGAATCCATCTTGCAATGAGAAGTGTGGGCCTCTGTGACACCACTGTATCCCCTTCTGCTCCTACACGGGCCAAGTAGTCAACGTGCCAACTACGAAACTTTAAAGGAATGGAAATCAAAACTGCCCTCTAGCATCTGCACCAGCAAATCCACCTCAGGGGCACATAGCACCCCAGTTACTACTACATTTAGGCACCTCATATATTTATTCTCAGAACTACATGGGATGAGGCAGTACTGCTAATCCTGCAGTTCTTGCAGCTCAGTCGGGAAATACGGGTGCACAGTGCCACACAACAATTTTACCATCAGACCTTGCTCTGCCATGGCTCATTCTAATGCTCCCATGCTCAAGATCATGTTCCCTTTCACCAAATGTTTTACAGAAAGTGGATTACCTTGTGTGTATCATGTTTTAACTGCATGAAGAGAGATCTGACTACCGCATTCAAAGCCGCCCTAGAAATCTGTGCTATTGCTGAAAACACTACACAGATTTTCTATGAAGCTCTTCTAGTGTGAGAGACAAAAGATTGCTATGATAGATAAAAGAGGAAAATGTTGCTGGAGAAACATTGTAGGAGGTCAAAACTTGACACTGATGGTGAGGGGCTGGGCTTCAGAGGGGGCTTTCCTGGCTCCTAAGCAAAAGGAAGTGATTGCCATTGTACATTGCTGGAATGGGGTGTTGGATTTGCACATTTAACAACACCTGATGCTGGTTCTTGCCCAAATTGCTCAGGTGCTACTTCTCTGTAAATATGACTTTAAATTCAACCTCATTTAAAAATCTGAGGTACAAGTGAAGAGTTTTGCAGGAGCAAAAGTGAAGCTAACTAGAGCATTATGCTCTCCTGTAGCTGAAAACTTGAAATAAACAACAATAGAAAAGTCAGAAAAAGATCTTAGGAAATTCCTATTCTACTTCTCTGTCTGTGTAACTTTGTGGCATCTTGCCCTGTTTATTCCACCTCTAACACAGACTTAAGGGTCTCTTCTAAAAGAAATTCTGCAACCTCAATGAGCAGTTTCTCCCATTTCGTTACAGTACTGGTTAGAAAGGATTCTTAAAGTCAATAATGTTTCTATTATTCAACTCATTCACCACAGATGTGGCAGAGCATTCTTGTGCCCCATAATAACCTTTTACATATTTGAGGGCTGGTGTTAAATCTGTTTTCATCCTCTTCTTCTTCAGATTAAACAATACTAGATTTTAAAATCTTTCTTCCAAGTCACCTTTTGCTCACCCTTTTGTCCTCGATGTTGGGTGTTCTTTTTTTTGTTGTTCTTTTTCACAGTTACCTACCTTGTCCCTACCCAAGGCTATACACAGCATTTCAGCCAAGACATCAGTTCTGAAGAGATAGAAGATTAAATCACGGTAGAAAAAACAGGATTTTGGTAAAAATTGCACTGAAGACTTAACTGCTGCTTGCCATGTCATTCATTGCACTGCAGTGAGGCAGACCGTTACAGGATTTCATGATAAATACTTTTGTTTTGATCATAAACCACTGTAATTGCAATGCAAAAAAATCTCTATCTTCCCTATAATCTCTTCTATCAGGTAGGAGAGTGTCAAAACCTTGCTAAAGTCAAGGTGCGTATCATCTACAGATTCCCATTACCCACAAGGCCCATTACACAGCCAGGAAAGAAAATAAGGCTCATTTGACATGGTATGATACATAAATATTGATTTCCAGATGCTTTACTTCTTACAGACTTTTTTCCAAGGATTGAAGTTAATTTGACTTCTTCAGTAACTCAATTCCCCCTTTTGCTTAAAAAAAGCACAATATTGTGCTTTTCTAGCTATCTAGTTCTTCATTCCCTCTCCATGGGTTCCCAGGATGACTACTAATGACTCTGAAAGAGCTTCAGACAGTCCTCTAAGTATCCCATACAAAATTAATCAGACACGAATGATTTTTTAAAGAATGAAGTTAAATGAATATCCTTTACCTATTCTTGCCCTTTTTTTGTTTCTGATTTTAATCATGCCAACTGTATGCTCACAACTAACCTTGCAATTGATGAGGACGAATGAACCTCACTTCACACACAGGGCTTCTCTGCATCCTTTTTGCAACTGTTTTGCCTCATGATTGTTCAGTGGACACTGCTCTTGGCTTACCTCTTACTCACATTGCACATGAAGAATGATTTTTTCCACCCTTTGTGCTGCCGCCTTATGGCGGTTCAGTCTGCGTTCCAGCTTTTCTTATTTTGTCCTTATGTGCTCCTGGTAATCTTTCATACTCAATCCATAGTATCTAAGCATGGCTTCGTCCTTCTGTGCACATGCTGGTCAGTCTGTCTGCTATTGCAAGGACGTTCAAAGCCCCTTTGCCACCACTGCAAGCTGCTCTCTCTTGATC
Organism: Pycnonotus jocosus; assembly: GCA_013400435.1. Classification (NCBI taxonomy): domain Eukaryota; kingdom Metazoa; phylum Chordata; class Aves; order Passeriformes; family Pycnonotidae; genus Pycnonotus; species Pycnonotus jocosus. The sequence goes on along the minus strand of VWYP01008588.1, from coordinate 111,145 downwards.
AGTTCAGTGGCCATTTGCTGTGGCCATCACACCATGTAAGTATTTGAGGTCTTTTCCTCTATAATTATTATCTATAAAATTTTCAGGTGGTTTTAATCTTCTCCACAGGCCAGGCTTCCCGCAAGTAAATAGATCTAAACCGAGGTAACACCTCTCCTGTTTTCTCCTTGCCTACTCTTCCTTTCATATTACTATTCAAGTCATGCCAATTATCCCACCAGGGCTCTGTTACACCAATTAAGTCATAATTTTGATCTTGTATTAAGACTTCCAACTCCACCTGTTTATCCCAAATATTTCTTCCATTGGTATACAGACTTCTAAAGTATTCAGTGGTCTGATTCACTAAGCCCCATGTCTCTCCTGTGAACCTATTTGAATACCAAAATCACTGAAATTTTAGGTCTCCATCAGGCTGCTCTTGTTTTTGCTATTTTTTCCTAGTCAGCCCCTCCCTCAATCCTACTTTAAAGTTCTTCTAACTAGGTTAGCAGTTTGCTGGATCAACAGCATGGAGCCAGTGCAGCAGGAAAACCCTGAACACCTTCCAGTAGCATCTCAGGCTACGGCAGGCAGCACCCCTTCCTCCCCACAGCTGCTTCCCTGATACAGCAAGGGGCAAAACTCATCTCCTCCCATCAGAGGAGCATCAGAAGAGAGTAATCAACTTTCTCAGCTATTCCTTATTTTAGAGGAGGGCTGGCTGCAGATCTCATATCCAGGGGTCAGGTACATGATTTTTCCTTAGCACTAGGATTTGAATGTTATTTGCTCCCTGGATAACTTGCCTGTTCTTGATTTCCACATCTGTCTCAGGAGGGAGCCAGCTGCATCCCTACCTATAGGGAAACTGTTTCCTTCTCCACTGATGGTGCTGCTCCCTGCTCTAGGTTGCCAGTCTCTTTGTACTTAGAGGTGTCCTCACACACTGTATCCTTGGACCCTCCTGACTCCTTTCCCTGAAGCTCTCTGGCTTGCCACCAAAGACATCCATGGATACAGGCACCTCTCCTATCTTCCCCACTGGAAGGGAAAAAGAGGCCTCCTTCCTTGTAAATCCAACCCAGTGCAGGGTCTGAGTCATCCAGGACCAGTATTCCCCACCTGAGATGCACATCCCTGGTGTAGATCAAAGTCAAACTTGTCTTAACATAGGGGTACAGCCAGACTGATCTCACTCCACCCTTGAGCTGAGAGGTAGAAAGCTGCTCCTCTCTGGGGACAGGCTGGATGCTCCAGGGGGTAGCTTCTGTTCCTGGCCATCAGCATCAGCCTGGGCACAAACCTACAATGAGATCGCTTCAGCCAGTCCTTTAAATATCCTATACAAAATTCATCATACCCACAGGACTTGAAAACACCAGAGAAGGGAGCCTTACAGCTTTCACATTACAGCTAGCTCATCAAGCTGACCTGCTTGGAGTCCAGGCAATGTGAGTGCATGTCTCACTGCTTCTCTTCAGGTAGGCATGTTTAAAAAATACACTTCTGCCTTATTTTTGTAAATATAGAAGATGACAGTCGCACCACTGCAGCCAGCCATGTGATGTTTTTTCCCTCCAACTATGTTATGTTCTAATGAAGGAACATTTTGTTTAGCATGTGAAATAGTAAATATCTCAAATCATAGGAAAATTTACAATAGTTGCATTTTGTTAAAAACAATGAGTACCCACTAGGAAAACACTAGAAGAATGAAACCCTCTCCCTTTTCCTGTTGACTATGTGTGCTTTGCTTTCAGGCAAAATGGCATTTCCCTCCAAGACCTGAATCACCATTCTTTCCCAGCACTTGCTATCGACGTAACTTCCCAAGTTATTGTTATTCCTCTTATTGATTATTACTGCCAATACACATAAAGCTTATACCAGCATGCAGCTCCTCCAAAGACAGTGCAAGTATCCTCACAAGAAATCTGATCACTCACTCATAAAGGTAGAGGAAGGTGTGAAGAACTAGCGGTAATAAATGGGGTACCAAACTGTGCTAGAACTGTTGTAGTCTATGCACCTGTTTATCTGAATGTGTTATTTTATACAGAATGGGTAATTTCAAACATTGTAGTTACTGCTGGATCTGAGTTGGACAGATCAAAGTGATAGTTATCATGTTCTAGAAATCCTTATTTTTGATGATGAGGTCTTTTAAGCCTATAACAACACACATCTCCAATTGCAAAAGCTTAAAATTGCCTCTTCAGTAGAAGCAGGGCTTTGATTTCATCTAATTTGACCCTTCCACCGCACTTATAAGTGCACTCCAGTGCAGCTAGAGATAAAAACTTTGAAATTTAAATGTGCAACTTGCAGCTGAGGTTGAATTTGTGAGCTAGGACACAGAGTACCTTTTGATGAGCAGCAGTTTTCATTACAGCTGTCAGAAAATACCTCCCCATTAGGAAGCGATGAGTACATTTAATTCAAGTCCAACCCTTCCAACATCATCACTTACAGACACTCTTCTGCTCTGTGAGTGAGGTTCTAATAATACACTGAGCCATGTGGGACACACCAGGGTGATTAATGCTTGGATGTGAACATGTACTGCACAGAGTATATATTTCCCCCTTAAATGAATATATCTGGTTTTCATTGATATTGAGGTAGATTTGCTCTGTACTTGCCCACATGAGGAAGCCTAGAACTGTGGGATCTATCATTCAGTAATAGCTCCTGATAACACTAACACTTGGAACATGGCAAAGTAAAAAATGTGAATTCATATTCACTTTTAATAAACTGGGGTAATTAGTCAGTTGAAATGCAATAGAAAGTGACAGCCTGTGACACATAAAAGACTGCAGACTGACAAAGACAGAGCTATTCTTCATTGCACTAACATCCGTTTCTTCATCAACATTGAATTTTTTCAGTCTCTTGGCATTTCAATTACATTATAAAATGAAGGGCTAAAATCCTGTCTCTGCATTTTTTCCTCTCCTCTTTGAAACTAAAGTAAAGAAAAGAGAATAGAAGAGGAAAAACCCTCTCCTCAGTTTGCTTCTGTACCCCCTGAAATTATGTCAGTGGGCCACGGTATCCACAGTACCTGTGGCGCATGCAGGAAAAAGTGTTCCAGCCTTGACTTCATCTTGGTGCTGCTGGGACTGTGAAATCCCACCTCAGGGAACTGCCTGGAAGACAGTGAAAATGGGGAAAATAGGTAAAAAACCCCAGCAAAAATCTTTTCGACTAAAACAAATGTAACCATGAAATTCAAGATGCTTTAGACACTCCTTTGCTCCTTGCTGGCATCATCAGTATTTCTCTCTGCATACCCAGTGCCCAGTACCTAAGGAGTGACTAATGGGCCAGTTGGGCAATCCTTTTCTGTCAGGTCACGTTTCCACCTCACCTGCTTCCCCTTTCCCCAGTGCTTCCATCCGTTGTTGGGCTGCAGGCTGCTGGGAGCCAGGGTTGACAGCACAGCCGGCAGGGCAGTGACCTCACTCGCCGGGGCTGCAGTCTCATGGCACGCCAGCAGAGCAGGGCTGCCTTCCAGCTCACCTTCTGGGAGCAGCAGGGAGTCAGATGACTCTGCCCAGAATATTCCTCGTTCTTAGTTCCCTCTTTTTCATAATGATTTTTGGTAAGGTCCTCATCTGGGGACATGAATGGTGCTGTCTTTTAAATGGGTATGATGAGCAGCTACATTTGTGTCATTTCAGCATTTGGTGCGGTTAAGCCTATATAGAGAGAAGCAATATCTTTTATTGGGTCACCTGGGACAACAGTCAGAAACAGACCAGATTTCAGGCACAGGAGTCCTTCCTCAGGACTGAAATAGCCTCACTCAGCACCTTGGATCAGCCTAGTAACCAGAGCACTGCTGCTCTTTCCACTCTTCCAGTCCTCTGGGAATTTTACCATAGGCCTGCAGCAGAGGAAATGAAATGAGTAGAAAGTATTTTTACAGGAAGAACAAATGACATTTACATCCTCTTTTAAAATGACATATGGGCATTTTGCTGTGCAAAGCCTCAGCTTGTTGATTGGTGAAAGATCAATGACTTACCTCCCAGGCATGCTATTTTGTTAATTTTTGTATATTGTTTTGAGAGGCTCAGATGGAAGGCACCAAGGCTGAGCTGTACAATTTTCTCAGAAGCCTCATGGTCTCATTTGGTTCATTCATATGTCAAAGCACCTTTTAATTTCTCAGTTGTGGGGCTCAAGTCTTAAAATACCCCAGCAGCCAGAAGGTCCCCTTTAAGTACCTGAATGAAAGGGTCAGGTTTTCAACTGATTCTAGTTTCCTGCAGTTCCTATTGTTTTAATAGAGGTGTGCTGTTCAAAAAACTTAGCTCCCAGCTGTAGGCATGAGCATCTCTACTGCTGCTAATACTTCACAGCACAGTCACTACTTCTATCACCTGAGTGAAAAATGAATCTAGAGGAGATTTGTAGCTTAACTAGCATCCATGGAAAAATGGTGATGCTCTGAACTGCTTCCACTGCCTACCTTTGAGTCTTATTTGCAGTGAAAAAGAAGTAATTGTAAAAGTGAAATAAGCAACCGTATATTTTGAATAGATCTTGCAAGCCTCAGAGAGAGTTAAAGGCAAAAATATGTTAACAACATTATTGGAATTATCAATCTGTGAACAGTCTTAATGAAAAGTATTGCCCCAAGGTGTTCCTCTCAGTCCTTCCATCTGTCCCTAAGGTGCTCTGCAGAAGATGCACTGGGACAGGTTGCTGAGCAGTGGGACAGGTTGCTGAAAGCACCTCTTATCTTTTCCACTCTCTGCCTGGACTTTTCATTTCTGATATCTTCCTTCTATTGATAGTAAAGTGTGTTTTGATAACTAGATAAATGAAAATTTTGTATTTTAAGCAGCCAGGGATATGAACTTGAACCTACACTTATAAATTTGAAATTCATTGCCTAGAATTTTTTTTTTAGTAAAATTTACCTACATGAATTAATCTGTCAAAAGAGTCATGAACAGATTGGATCTGAAGTGCAGGCCAATCCCTCAAGTGGCATGAAGTACTGAGCTGGGCATCAACACTGGTGAAACTAAATAATTTTGTACCAGCTGAGGGCTCTGTGTCTTTTTTTTTTAAACTCAGGGAACTTTTCACAGATAAGGTTTTATTCTCAGCTAATTCAGCCAGCAATATTCATGGTCAGAAATAGTATTCCTCTGCCAGGTCACTACAGAAGTGAGATAAATGTGGAGATGAGGATGAAGTCTTAATCATAGTTTACTTTTAACCGTTAGAATTTGTTTATTACCTCTTGAGTCACTCATTCTAGCAAATCACCTTGGCTCTGGCAGAAAATACAAGGGAAATAAACTGCAGGCTGTTTTCACCTTAAGCGGCCAAGTGGTTAAAGGACTGGCATGTAAACAGCTCTGCTGCACCTATGCTGTATTATGCAGTCCAGTGGGATTCAGCTTTAATCTTGAGAGGGAGTGTGAGGGGTTTGTTTTTCACAGGGGCTTTAGCCTACAGTTAAGTGCAAACACCTGCTGAAGTACTGGTAATTAGTAGGTAATTAGTAGCTAATGTTCTTAGAATTTAAAAAGAAAAGCTTACATAAGTAATTACTTACTATTTCTTATAATGTGCTGCTTTTCCTGAGATTTCATATCCCCAGAACATTTGCCAAGTTCCTAGGTTCCTCAACATACTAAATTGTTTATTAATTACACACGTATATTGCTTGTAGAAAAAAATAAAATGCATTAAAACGCTGGAAACAGGAGTGAGTTATCTTTTAAATTACAGCACAAGACTCATTGGAAATGACAGAATTCACAGAAGATAACAGCTTTAGGAGGAGCATTAATTTGGGGCTGCAGGAGGAGGATGGTGGTGACTGGAGCAGTGAAAGCAGCAGCTGGGTAGCCCTGAATGAGTTTCTTTTGGTTGGATAGGGGATAGAGAGAGACAAAGAGAGGAGCAGCCTTTGTGGTGAGTGTTTTGCTCAGGACAGTAAATGTACTGCACAGCTGTGGACCCCCAACTGGATTCATGCTTTCCCAGCTCTATTCACACATTTCAGGTGTGCTACAAGTTAGAGGCTTCTTTGACTCCACAGCAAAGTGGTTTGCATTGTATTTCCTCTCTTAGAAGGATCACTTCTGGATCAATGGAAGAGCTAAAACATCTGCCTTGTCAAACTCTTTCTGCAGTCAGTACTTACCATTTTCATACATGAGAACTCTTTAGGGGAAGCTTTTCTACATGCTTTAGATGATGCAGCTCTTGAGGCTGTGATTGCACTTACCAGCTGCCAGCCTTGCTCTTGCAGTGTGTGGGTCATGCTTTGTACAGAGGCAGAAGAGCAGAATGTCTGCTGAGTCCCCAGCTGGAGCTGGGTGATGCTCACCATGTGTCCTCATGTAGGGCCCTGCTTGCAGCTCAGCATGGGGTGCATGGAGCTCTGTGGCAGTGGGGTACACACCTTGTCCTCTCTGATAATGGTTCTCCTTTTGTGCAGGCAAAAGCAGATTTAGTAACAGCAAAGACCATGCAACGGCAAATGGGAGATCTACAGAGCAGTCCTTGCAGGGAAGAGGTTGAATGTCACCCTCTGAGCTCCTGCACCGAGGGGACACAAAAGCCTTGAGATCTGCCATCTTTCCTGAAGTCAAGCAAGGCCAAGGAGACAGCACAGCTCTCTTAGGATGTTCTCATGCAGGAGAGGGACTTCTGGAAAAGCTGACATGGGAAAATCTCCCTGCCTCTCAAGGAAGTCCATCAGTTTGGAGGAGCAGTCTTCCAGACAATGGCCCTAGTGATGGTGGGGAATGGTCCTGGACATAACTCCCTTTATCCTATTTTACCCTACTTCACTTAGGACTTCCTAAACTGAGACCTTGTGGGGCAGTCTGGACATGGCTGTGATGTTTTAACAGAATTGTGGTTCAATTGAAAATGGAGCCACTCTTTAAAGATAAATCACGAGCTGAAGTCCTTATTTTATTTTTACTATTTACAGTTTTGGGGTTTTTTAGCTTGGCAGTGAATGAGAAAAAAAACAAAACATCCAAACATTCAGAAATTGGACTAATTGAGATGAAGCTGCTGTTAGGCACCAACTTAGCATACAGCTTGGGCTTCCTCAGGGTTTTAGGTCCTCCAGCATTCTTATTATTCTTCTCCAATCAGTTAAGCTGAATGCAAATGGCAAAAAGTGAAATTAAAAGGAAAAATAACCAAAACAAAAACCAAAAGGGAAAATTACTTCAAAAAAAGCCCACCCCAAAAAACAACACCACCCCAGGGTGGAGGAGAGTTGGCTGTTTCAACCGTACATAGCTTTTAAGAAAAACACCCACATTTTCATGCAGAGTTCTAATACTAGCTGACTAATCTCTTTGAGGTGTTCACCTTGGAAGGCTCCAACCCAGCTGTATCTTAATAACAGCTAATATCAACTCCTCTCACTCAGAGGCAGCAAGTCTCTGAGGAGGTGCATAAGTGCCAGGGCAGTGTTTGTTTCTTGAACAACGGGTCTGCTTTCTCCTGGTGAAGACAGGCCCAGCAGAATCAGAGAATCATAGAATTTTTTAGGTTGGAAAAAGCCTCTAGGATCATTGAGTCTAACTATTAACCGAGCACTGCCAAGTCCACTACTAAACCATGTCTCTAATTTGCTTTAGATTCATACACCATTTACCACAACTCAGAATTTCCTGAGCTGCAAACAGCATTGCCTGTCAGGACAAATAAAACCCCTAAATGTGCGCATCTGAGGTGATGAAGGTATTTGTCCTTGCAAAGCCTTATGAAAGAGTGGCTTTATGTCTCTCACAATGTTCCTTTCAGTGAAAAAGGGCTAGCTTCATTTTTCAATTAAAAATAGTGCATGGTTCATACTTACATGGTAATGATTTGTAAAAGTATTTATGTTTCCTGAATAAGCAGTAATTAAAAAAATTAAACAGCAAATCTGTGGCCCTTTAGGAGCTATTTCCTGCCACTGTGCTATGCACCAGGGATGTGTGAGGCTTCCCAATCATAGCTGGGGACCAAAGCAGATTATTTGCTTCAAAGGCCTCTGCCTGTACATTCAAAATACAAAGCACCATCCCTATGCTTTAGTATCATTAGTGGTGTAAGATTGAGAAAGGAGTTGTTGTGATTCCCTTTAAAAGGAAAAAAAATATCCCTCAGCCTATTTTAATTCCTCATTCTCACAGAACGTTTTGCTCAGAAAAAGAAGCTAAGTTACTCTCTCATATTCCTTGAGTTACAGAGGAAAACTTCTTGAAAGAACACAGAAATACCACACAGGAGTTTAAAAAAGGAAGAGCAATTAATTCAAATAATTTTGATCACAAATTGGCTTTAAAGTATAAACACAATTTGGCCTGGACACTGGATTAATGGATCTTGCCAAAGGGTTTATGGCATTAAATCATCTAATCTAGCCATGCTTTCAGACCTGAACAAAAGACCAACTCTGTAACTCAGTCTCCTCTGTGAGCCCATTCCATGTGCCCTGGGGTTCCTACTGCAGTCTTATTTGACTTTTCCATAAAAACTAACCTTGAATATATATCATATTTTTACTGTTTCTCCAGCATATATTTAAGATATGTCTCACCATGAGGACTGAATTCAGTTGGCTAATCAGAAGTTTCAATGATTGGTGGCCCGTGGTGTCCAAGACATCCATCAGGGCTGGCAGATGTAGCCCATCCCTGAGGGAAGGCTCATGGTTTCTGGACCAGGAACTACTTCTTGTCCCATGTCTACTGAAAAGACAAGGCTTGTGTTGTAACAATCAGAGCTGGTGTTGTAATGAAGTGATAGTACATTTGAATTCCACTGTGATAGTCAGTTTTGTTATCAAGCAATACATCCTTACTATATTCAGAGTGTTGTTTGTTTTGATTCTCTGTGAAAATTTAGAACCAGATGGAAAACAGTTTTTCTGAGGCTACTACATCTTCCTGGAGAGTTACTGGAGAGATGAGCTGCATAATTACATTTTGCATCTTGACTCCTGAAAACTGGTTTGATTTCAGGTCAGTCATTTTACTTTTGATGCAAACTGATGGCAGATAGAGGAGCAAAAATACATGTTCTTCTTCCTCTGTCTGAGTCTCAACTGATGCATCGTTTACTCAGCTGATGTATCAATCCACACATGAAAAGCTGTGTGCAAATAACACAGGATAATGTTTATGCGTTGTAGGATAATTTGCTCTCAGTTATACCCACTCCACTCTACTCCCTTCATTGGGGTTGACAAGTGCAAATGAGAGCAGCTGATTTTTTACTCTGTGACCTTATAATGAAATGAATGAGATTCTTCAGGGCTTGGTTGCCATCATCATCATCATCATCATCATGTAACTGCAGTAATCTTATATGGCTTCATTGCTGCCCTGGGGAACTGGCTCCATTCACTCAGTTGGCAACTGGATGATGATCCCTCCTGGCCAAGCTTGTCCTGAGTTAAACCTGGACAGTAGTGGGTAAAAGCTGGAGCCATATAATGACTCTTCAGTGGTGCCTGGTGTGTGTGTTACATTCATAGAGAGCAGAGATACCTCTTGGGTTTATTACAGGAATGTGTCCATATCTGAAATCACAGAAGATAAGTACAATTCATATCCCATTCCAGTTTCAACAGCAAGGATCTGAACTCAAGAGGTCTGAACCTCCGCTTCCCTCATGTTCAGGCATGGACAAACAAGTGAATCCATGTGGGGGAGCAGCAATTCCAGGCTGCACTCAGTTACCTTCTGCCAAGGCTCTTGAAGTTGCTTTCTGAAGTTTACAGTAAACCTACACACAACCAACTGGACAATGTAAGTACAAGAACAGGCCAAAGAAGGGGCAAGTGTTGTGTGCATCTTAACATTCAGTTCTTGTCTAATATTTAGCAAAGCTTTCTGCTTGGTTTACACATGTGATTTGGAAGCATCTCTTGATATAAACCTTTTTATAAAGGCTTATGGCTGCAGACTCAAATTCATGATTATTAGAAACTTTAACATGTTTGCATAAATAGAAAAGGCTCACAGCCTGTGAGCCTTCAAGAGCTAGATGAGATGAAAAATAGATAGAACACTATCCATAAGAAAAGCCACATTAACAAGTGCTATGACATCAAAGAGATCTTATTTTACTCATCTCATGGCATGTCATATGTTCTGGAGACTGATAATTTCAGTATCCTGGTTCTCTGTGGATCATCTAACACAGAATCATTGGTTCTTTGCATAACATCTGTCCTTATAAGAGTCTAAAAACAACAGTAGATGCCTGATGACAGCCATTGTGTGTAGAAGAGAGCAAAATATTTGTTTCTCAAGCAAATCAGTTGATTATCTTGAAAAAAAGTTTCTGGAAAAGAAGCAATCACTTGACTAAATCTAGCAATCACCTGCTCTCTGGAGGGGATAGTCCTTTGAGCAAATCAGACAAAAGAAATAATGGGGGTTCTTGAAGTGACAGAGGTCAAAGTTCATAATTTCTTAGACAATTTCCAGGTCTTCCTAATAATTTTTGCAGTCAGGGAGTTCCTCTCCTCATTAAGTAGTGTCTTTGCATCATCTTTATACTTATATACATGATCTCTGAAATTACCATGTATATATGCATGTATTTCACTATAGTGGGTAGATAACAATGAAACTATCAGTGACAACATATTGTAATGATGGGAGCAAGAGGAAAGGAAATACAAATTAATGTAACACTTGTGCAAGACTCTGTGTATCAAAAAGTGGGTGAAAACCTTCAGCTGTGCTCTTTGGTTTACATCATGCGGTGCTTTTTATCTGGAGGTGGCACCCATATAGGTCATACCGATGTCACAATTGCAAAGCAGAAAAACTCTAAATGCCACCAAACATTTCCAGCAGAGAATGTGTGCATCTTATACAGACTTACAGCAACATCTTGTTTTGTTTTGTTTGGTATCTTGTGTTAATGAAGGACAATTACAAGTCCAAGCTTAGTTTTATCACTTAGATAAGTGACAAGCTGTAACAAGGATGTGATCCTTGTTTGACACCAGCTCAGCAAGTCTTTCTGGCTCAAAGATCTGGCATGGTGGGAGAGACATCTGAAGAAGTGAAATGATTTAACTTCAATTGCACAACAGATCAATTTTGAACCCTTTTTAAGATTAAATCCAAGCATTACTTCCTCATTGGCCTTTCCCCATGACAGGAATAGTCCATAGTAGGGAGGTTGTCTTCAGCAACAATTGTCACAAGTTCAGATAACAGGATGTTAGTAGCCTAAATGTGTAAAATAGCATGAATCCTAGCCTGCACCAAGGTTTCCCTGTCAGTGTAGTATGCTGCTTTCTTGGGTGCTCATTAGATGCCTGTAAATGCCTGTCAGAATTTATTTCCTGCTTTTTTTTCCTCCCATCTCACTTGCTTGCACAGGTCTTGTCTCTTCAACCACATAATTCAATTATTGAACATGAAAATATTTCCCCCTGTATTCTGATTGTTCTGTGGCTGATGATGGTGTGAGGTGCCATGATGGAGTGCACTCAAGGAGCTCTTAGATGAGCACGTATATTTGCATTGCTAATTTTGTGCCTTGAGAGGGAAGGCAATGGTTGACTTTGTTCCTTGTTTGATTCATAGATCTGTCTCATTTTACTAAGGATTGATTTGTGTGTAGGCAGGGAGCGGGGCTGGATATACGGTTTGAATTGCTAGCACTTGTACACAAGTGAAGCACTGCTTGTTTGCAAGAAGATACTGAAAAATGAGAAAACAATTGCATTACAAAAGATTTGTTAAGGTGCCTGTGGGGAAGCTCCGTGTGTAAAGACCTACACAAAGAGATGCTCTGGGTCTGTGTGGACCAGAAAAGGGAGACGATCCATGGAGAACGTAAAATGGATAGCTTGAATCAAATAGAAGTCATTGACTTCACAAAAATAAACGCTTTGCATGGGCTTAGTGTTGCATCAGACTCATAGGATGCTGGTAGGATGAATAAAAGCCATAAATCAATGCAATCCTGTAAACAATAATGTTTCTTTAACAAGTGGTGTAAGACTTGGAGACTTAGGCTAGACCAAGCACAAAGTAGAAAGCTTCACAAAAAAATAACTGAGGTCCCTGCAAAATATTTCAATTTTTTTTATTGATTGAAAGCAATTATCCCTTAATTGCATATTTAAATGAGGTATTAGGAGGTTTAACTAAGCAATGCCTCTTAATTGCTGCTGCACACTAGGTGTCACAGATTGTGTTTATTTCATATGTTAATTAAAGAGAATGGGTATTTTATTTTATTGACTAGTGGGCTCTTCAGGCTGCACTGCTTAGGATCAAGGATGTCTCAGGTGTCCACAGTAGCCTGGGTGTTAATGTAACCACGAGAAAGGTTCTGGTTTTAAATGAAGAGGTATATCTCCATTTCATGGATATTTTCAGCCACTTAGACCATATCTAAGTAGTGGGAGGGAGAACCTTATCCCAGGTAATATTAACTCAAATGATACAGAAATGCTTAAGTGCAGGCACAACCACAGCAAAGGTATGCACATCAAGAGGACAGGTATTTTTTTGTTTCTGCTGAACACACAACTCTAGGGCTGTGAAGCAGGATCTGGTGGGGCTGACATTCGAAATACCTGGCATAATTTGCAGGCTATGGCATAATTTCTGAGGCATTATTGCACAGCCATGTGTGGTTCATACCTTGGAGTTAGCAGCCTCACTGCCATGAGATCTGCCATGAGGGGAGAGGTGTCTGGATCCGACATGGTAGTTCTGAGCTGTTTTTTGGGGACAGTGGCACATGGATGGCAGGGCTTTCTGTTTAAAAAAAAAAAAAAATCTTGTCTAACTGTGTAGCTGCTGAAAGAGTGATATACAGGCAGAGCCAAACGTTAAAGTGGGGTAGAGCTCTTCTCTGTTGTGTAGTGCATGCCTACTACATGTGTGATACACAGGGTTATACACCTCAGGCTCTGAGAGTGCCCTTTTTTTCTGTAAGATGAAAATAATCAGCCAGAGTGTCGAAAAGGCAAGAGACAAGATATCCTGTTTAATCACAGGAGTACTATGTTGTATCTATATGGAGGGGGCAGATGGATGGATACTGCAAACTGGCCAGATACGAACCTTCTCTGGGACAGAAACCATACAGCCGTGTTAGTGAGGTTTGTGCCTCAGCTAATAAGGCCCACTGGGAGGCAGAGCGTGTTAATTCAGGAATACTGTAACACTCCCGCCGTCAAACAGCTTCTGGATCACAGCAAGTGTAGCTCAGAGCATGGGCAAAGGGGACACAGCACATCTCACCATTGTGGTGGGGCTGGGGAGAAACTGAAGGTGGTTTCAGGGCATATCAGGCTTGTGGCTGCTCAGGGCATGAAGGAACTCTCGGAAATGCTTCTAAGGAGAAGCAATCTGGAGTTGGAACCAGAGGAAAAAAGATCTGCCAGAATGACTGGGGGCATGGGGGTGGGGAGCCTATCCTATTATGGGAAGCCCAGAAACAGCGTATTTTGTCTGGAAAAGCAGAAGCAGATGGCAGGAGCCTGGGCAATCTTCAGGCACAGGCCTAGGGCAGCAGGCTGCCTCCTTGTCTGAGGAGGCAGTGGCTGGTTTGCAGCAGGAGCAATGGCTTCGGCCACGCACCAGGCCTGTGCAGGGCCCTCACAGGAAAAGGCGGTGTGCAAGTGCGTGGAGAAAGAAACAAGAGGATTCTCCAGGTATTTCTGGGGGAAGGGGTCTTGATGGAGAAAGAGGGAAATTCACAGGCCTATTCCCAAGATGCCTGAATTATTCCTCCCCAGGCGAGACCTAGGGACTTGACAATTTCTGACCACTTTCCACCAGTTTCTGATCTCCCTCTGTCACCCCTCCTGCTAGTCAGTGTTAAAGGGAAGGCTGTTTTTGCATTACAATGTATTCGCAGCAGTGACATTCAGAAATGGCCTTCCAGTTAGGGCAGTGGAAGCAAAAAGTATTGTTTTGATAGAACTGACCTAGTTTATTTTTTTGTATCACCAGTTAGTGTTTTGGAGCTGGCTATTGCTAGGGAACTCAAACAACTCCATGTTCAAATATAATATTCCACAAATTTTGTTTCTGGTTTGTTCTTCTACCTGTTGCTGAACATATATGGAAATTTCAAAGAAACACCAAAATCCCATGGCTGTTGTTTGAGCTCAGGGCATCTGTCTTTTTTTTGTGTTTGGGAAAAAACAAGTGGAGCGACTAGTGATGGGATGATCATGGACATAATTTCTGCCTTCTGTCAGAATGTAAAAATGCAGTGCCAAAGTAAGAATCATCAGCCTCAAGTATTGACTGGGCTGTTAGACTGAACAGTGAATTTGCTCTCTTTTAAATGTATTAAATCCAGCCCTAGATTAAATTTAAACTACTTTGCTACAGCATAATCCACGAGGGATATCCTGACTTGCTACTGACTTTAATGGAGCCTCTACTGAACAATTAGAGCAAAGCACAAAATATGCAGTTTGGCTGTAGAGATGAAGTGGTTAACAACCCTTTTTTTGTGGGTAATTTCCCCTTTTAGTTTTTACTGTGTCATTATAATTAGCAAAGCCCGAAGGTTCAAATCTAAGTTAAAAAAGGGCAGTGGCATGGTTGCTTGTGTGTTGTCACTACTGCTTATTACATCTATCATTATCATCTCACCATGACCTTGGGCTTCCCCATGGTTTATCTTCTCTTCTCTCCATTGCCTATGTCTGCTAAAAGCTTTTTGAGGCAGATCTGGTGGTTTGGTGGTCCAGACCTACAACAACAGACTTAACTCTATATCAAGGCCTGTAGGAGCAGCAGTGTAACCTCTTTGGGAAGGCAGATACTGCTGTGCCAGATTGTCCTCCTGGGGTCCAACAGATGGTTGTGGTAGGGCCAAAAAAGGGCTGAGCTTTGCATGCAGGATGTTACATGATGATGGGCAGGAAACACCTCTGCTCTGCCTCAGAACATAGCCTGCCATGCTGTAGATGTAAGGACACACCATGGGAGCTAGTGCAAGGACCCACAGGAAAGAGGAGAGGCTTGGTACCTCCAGTTCAGTTTTAAGAGACCTCAACCATGGATTGACGAGACTCATCAGCTGGACATTTCCCTCCAGTAGAGATGGTCTAGGCACAGCTACCCCAGCAGCTGCAGAGGCTTCGTACTCTGCCAGCAATGAGTCTTCAAAAAGTTGAAATATTTTGGTGTATCTAACATCTTTGGGCCAATGCAAGAGTGGATGGAACATGGCGGCTTCTTTATGATTAAATGGGAGAAAAATCAGGCTGGACAATTCATAATTCCCTTTTGGCCAAGAATCTATGGAACAATGTGCTGTCCCTCGCTGGTCAAAAACTTCTGAGAAGCCCATAATTTAGCCCTTAATGTATGAGAGGTTTACTATTGCAACACACAGCACAATGGCTTGAAGAGAACCAGACGGGTCTTGACATCACCAGCCTTTTCTTCCCTCCAATTCCCCAGCGCGGTCGCTATTGTTTGAGCCTCATCACTAATGGCATTGGAGAGGGATCCAGCATTGCCCAGCCACTAGGGCTCTCGTGACTGTATCATTATTTCTTCTCCTAGTAGATCTAGGCAGGACCATGATCAAAATATTGCAAGCTGACAGCAAACTACTGCTGCCATGAGAGGAGCCGAGCTGCTGTTTGTGAGGGCAGGATGGAAATTTCAAAGTTAATCTGGTTCCTATCTCTCGAACTATTTAACTGCGGCACACAAAGCATTCGCAGTGCACAGGGAATTCAGTAGTTTTATGCAGGTCAGCCATACGATGAAAAATTTTATATCAAAATGTTTAACTTCAAAAAGGGTTAGATTCAATTTCCTGGTGAAGGCTTGAATCAGTTCTCATTTTAGTCTCCCCTGCATTCCTGCCCCTAGGTAAAATGTCATTGTATTGTCACATTTGGTTGTAATAATCATAGTCATTTGGCCAGCAACAAAATCACAGGCCTGAACCTTTCTGGTGATTTAATCCAAATTCAGATCCAGATATGTCACCTGTCCCATCTTTGAAATAAGTGGAGCCATTTATTTGCACCTGGATCATCAAATTAGGATATGGCTCTGTCCTCTGAGGTCCTTGGGTCTATCTAACCTTATCTGTCGCTCCCCAGACAACATTTTTCCTGTTTAGGGCAACTGCTCAAATGACTGATTCTGAAGCTGCTGGAATAATGCAGACTCTTCTCCCATCCAGAGAAAGCAGTGGTGTCCCATTGTTTGTGTATTTCCTCTCATAAGTAGTCCATGAATATGCTTCCTTAAGTCACTGAAGGAAAATACTTCCAAGAAAAACCTCCTGTCTTGTCTTTAAGAAAAATATTTGGACTGGTAAAATGCATTGTACTATGAAGGATAGTTCCAATTTACAGACTCATGAGCTTATGAGTGGAATAAGCCTCCATCCTTATCTTTATGTTACAGCAATGGCACCCACATACGATAAGTCTTTGCTGGCAGAATTTTGAAAAAGTAATTCCAGTGCAGTGAATATAAAATAAATGCTATCAAGGAAAAATATTTTTTGCTCCCCTGGAAAAGAAAACATTATTGAAACTGTTGGATGCCTCAGGAGTCTATTCATGCAAAATCTATTTCTGCAGTCAAAATATATTCTATTCTGCAGATATTTTTTTCAATATGTGACTGAGACTTCAAGACAGAAAGAAATAGCCATTTTGGCCAGGAAAGAACTGGCATGTGGTCTGGTTTTAGGTGAGTGTAGATTTTGCATGAAAATTATAGTAATTATGGGTATTTGTAAACAGCGATTTTTGCACTTTAACGGCCTAATCGCATGGTCAACAGCTGGAAGTTGCTCTATGCAGATTCTTACCTAACACATAATAAAAGTCACCCTTTGCTGCATTTCCACAAAGAAACAAATTATAGCACAAAAGAGACCTGCCAAATGCAATCTTTCATCCTCTTCTGGTTCCTAAAGAGAATGTTTGAATATTCTGATTTTTAAAAAGGGATAAAACAAAAGGAAAAATAATTTATGTATATCTAAAACACATGTATAAAGAAAAAAAGAATGCAAAATGCTTATGTATACGTACTACTTGGTCTTTCACTTTAATATATGCATTTCCTTTGCATTTGAAAGTTCCCGTGTCATGCATGGTACACATCTGTTCCTTTCATTTTTAATTCTGTTTTAAATACATATTTTTAATTTCTCCCTATTGTTTTCTCAAATGGTTCCATTACAGCAATTTAAAATCATATCCAACAAGCAAAACCACAAAATGACTCTTGTCATATTGAAAATCTTGGCAACATGATGAAGAATTTGCTATCTAACTGGAAGCAACAATCTAAAAGGAAAACCAGAACAAATCTGACCCAACCTTTCCCCTAGACTGCTGGAAAATACCTTGGTTTAGCA
This sequence comes from Pycnonotus jocosus, assembly GCA_013400435.1. Classification (NCBI taxonomy): domain Eukaryota; kingdom Metazoa; phylum Chordata; class Aves; order Passeriformes; family Pycnonotidae; genus Pycnonotus; species Pycnonotus jocosus. The sequence continues at coordinate 93,775 of VWYP01008588.1, read as the reverse complement.
TCTTGGGCACTAGGTATCCCAGTCCAGGCATAGTTCAGCCAGTTAGAAGTTGCACTAGCTGGCAGTGGTGGTTTACATCAATCTTTTTCTTTGCATTTAAGAGTGCCTAAGAAATAAAAGGGCAGTTGCTGCAGATCTGCTGAGAAATGGTAGCTTCAAATCCTTAATTTGTTTGTAATGAATACCTTTTATCCTTAGGCTTTCTAATAAGATACTGTCAATATCTATCACTTCTAATCTTCTACACCTTTGTCTCTGTTTCTTTGCTGGACATTGGCTGGCAATAGTGTGCAGAATTTTCTGTAGCTGAGTTTTCCAAAATGAGTGGTACTGGTGATACACCCACAGCTTCACCAGGAGAAACATACAACTCCAGCCCTCTCTCTTTCTTGCCTTTGTAGTTGCCTCCCTTCAGTCAGCTCCCTCATAGTTACATAGATTGTGTTACAAGCATTGGGTTATATAAAGTGCACACCCGTGGGTTAATTTGTATATGGAATCAGTGAGTTTGTTTGTGCTGTTTATAATGTCAACACTAGTTACTGGAACGCAAGTGTAAATTTAGTCTAAAACTTGCAGATGAGGAAAAATGACTGCTAAGAAACTCCATAGCCTCTATAAGAAACTCCATTTTAAAGGACCAAAGCAGAACCCAAAATTTGGCCCATGGGGCCCTGTCCCTGGTTCATGTTGGTTTGCTGGGGCAAGGGTGGGATGCCAGTTTTCTGGGGTTGCAAGTGGGACCTGAGCATCCCCACCAAGTCCCAGGTGAGAGAGAGTTCAGAGGAATGCACTGGCAATGCTCCAGCACAGAACAGCTCCCACATAACACCAGCGTGGTATCTGAGGCTCTCCTGCAGGTCTAGGGAGCCACAGCTGCTGGGGGAGGCTGGGTGCAACGGGGGCAGTGGTGAAGGTTGTTCCTTCTTTCTTTCCTGTGGTGTTACAGGGGCTTCCGAGCTGCTGACCAGGTTGGGAGACACAGCTCTCATATTGCACTTACAAGCATTACCCTGAGGCTCAGTCTTACCCCTCAAAGTCATTCTCCTTTCCATCACCAGGCACTTGGCATATCTTAGGGTTCATTTTGTTCTTTCTCCCTTCTTGCCAGTGTATATGTAATTCTTTGTTAATTTATGAATTGCTGTGAGTCCTTGGCTTGGCTCTTATTAAAAACTGTGCATTTTAAAGGTGTTTAGTTCTTTCATTGCTAGTATTAATCGCTTCACTATCAATTCCCTATTCCCATCTGTTGTTTTGAAATAGCATTATATATTATTATGCCTTTTCATTGCTTCAGCTCTCTGTCATAGCTGACTGCTTGTTTACTTCACCCTCTGTGAAGCTTCCAAAATCCTTTTTCTCCCTTGTTCTCATGGCAATGCTCCAGCTCCCTGAGTTCTGGTGTGTTCACCAGAGGTGCTCCTGCATAACCTTTAGGGTGTGTTGCTCCAGAATTTTAACATCTCTCTCACTTTCTCTCCCTCTTGCTCCCCAGCTACCTGTCCTTCCTCTCTGCTGAAGTAGCATCACCATCATCAGTGTATTTGTACCTGCAGCTCAGCTGCCAGCCTGGCATCTCAGATGAAATCACCAGCAGCAAGAAGAGGCACAGCTGTTTTACTGGGGAGCCTCCACTGGCTCTGTTCACCTCTGACAGGTCCTCATCAGGTTCCACATGAGAACCCGTGGGATTTGACTAGATATTTCATAAAAGAGTTGAATGTTGCTGTAATATTGTAGTGTCTCATTTACTGCTTTTTTTCTCCCTGTTTATCCTTTCCTTCTCTTATAGCATTTTTGTGCCCTTTCCCTAATTAATTGGCTTCCCAACTCTATTACCACTTCTTTCCTCCCTGCTAATAGCAAGATTGTTTCTAAGCTGTTTTGTCAATTCTTTGTTACACCTATTTTCTCCTCCTGTCTTATAACCAACATATTTTATCAATTCTTCCAATTTTCACAACATCAAATGTAATTTCTGCCTACATTTCAGGCTATTTAACCTGTAGCACCTGAAAAAACAAGGTATGTATGCTTTCAAGGCAAAATAATGTCATTAATAAAGGGTTGGGGTTCTTTTTTTTCAGCAGCCTTTCATGGGGCCATCCATAACTTACATTTTAATCCTTGTACTGCTAAGGACTCATGAACAGAGATAATAATGGTAAACACTACTTCAGCCAATGTCCTCTCCAACTGCCATCTCTGAAATCTCTTCTCTGCCCTTCACATTACCTTGTCCCACACTGCCTGGGTGAATTCCTGATTTGTTTCTCAGTCTCAGTCACATTATAGGTTGTATGACTGTGTATATGCAGAACTGCAGTCTTTTTCTGGAGGAGAGGGAAATATTTTTGATTCAAAACATAGCTTGGAATGGGAATATCGGTCTGGCAGAGAGTTAGAAAACACCATGCTGTTCAGGTACCATGTCAGATAAATCCTGTCATATGGAGACCAACCCCTGTTTTTGAAAGGAGCCCTTAGCTTGATGTGTTGATCCTGTTCCTCCATTTGGAATGTTGCTATTCTGTTAGAAACCATTTTCCACCCAATTTTTTTCTTAATTTCTAAATTTTCTAAATTTATGGGAGGCTGGTTTCCATCCAGTTCTTCTTACTCAATGGATGGCTTATTTTTTCTTCCACAGCAAGTATTTACAAACAGTTTATCCAAGATAGGGCAGCTCTCTGCACCTTCAAGGTTTCATTTTGCAGGCTGAATATGCCAAGCTCCAGCTTCTTTAGCACAGCTGACAGCCTGTTTCCCAAGCATCTTAACATTGTTTTCTAAATGAATTTCAGTTTGAACTTCTGGTCTCTGAATGCAGGTAGCCAAAGGAGTAGACAGTATTTCAGATCTTGTTGCAGTACTGTTCCACACAGTTATCTTCAGACTTTCCTGTTACTGTTGGGACTACCTTGTCTAGCATGGGAGGAATTCTGCCTTTGCAAGGGTGGTCCCCATTGGTATCTTAGAGTCATCCATGTTGTCTTCAGCTCCTGTACCACCTTAACTCATCTCAGACATTTTCTACTGATGAGAGCTCTTTTTACAGCAGCTGTGGTAACAGTCTCTCAAAGAATGAGCTTTTATTTTATTCTATTCCTATAATGCATCTCTTTCTGTCTACTGCCCTCATCTTCTTCTGTATTAACACTTCCTTTTAGCTGTGGACAATTAGTATCCCAATCAGAGTCCCTCTCTCTATTTTTATGCAAGTTACCAGAAAAGAGAGAAATTTAGAGTATCTCAAAACTGAATATGAAGAAAATTCATTCATGTCTCTCCTTCAGTTCTTTTTACAGTGCTGCAAGTGGTCGTCTTCATTTGAGCAGGCTCCCACTCAACATTTCCTTTGTGCATCCCTATTTTCTGTAGCTAAAAAAATTATTTCTCATCTGACATCTTATTAAATGCTCTGCTGAAGCTCAAATAAATTATATCTACTATGTTTCCTTTGTCTAAAAAATCTTTTATCTCTTAAAAATCCTATCAAGTTAGTCTAAAACAAGCTACCATTAGCAAACCCAAACCCTTTGGTAATATTTTAGTCCATTCCCAGTTTATCTCAATGACTTAAATTACTTCTTTATTTCAAAATTTGTTCCTAAGCCTTCAGACATTTGAGATCAGACTAACTTGCAATTGTGAGATCTCTTTTCTTCTCTCACTTAACTGTAGATACTGCCTTTACTATTTTCTAATCCCATGAGTAGATAGGCTCATCATGAATACCTGTAAGTTCCTGTAGTTTCATGTGCCAGTTCTGTCTGAATTCTGAACAAGATTACCCAGGTCTTCACAACTGGAAACAATTAAGCTCTTGGATTTTTTCTGTTGTTTCCACTTAGTAAAATCTGATTCCCATACAATTAAGCTTTTAGATTATTTTGCTGCTGTTTCAAATGTAATAGAACCTCATTCCATTATATGTCTTCCCTTTGCACTTCTGTTCAGTGTCATTACTCTTACTGAAGTTTGAGCTAAAGGCTCTTTAAGTGGCTCTTTATTCTGCAGGTCCATAGATGATTGGGTTTTTTCCTCCTGCTTGGAATACAGCTTTGAGATCTTGTAAGCACCAGTGGTTTGAAGAATTCTCCAGACTCTTTCCCATCCTGTTGCAGAGACACACATTGTGTTGACTTTGGTGGCTGGAGCCCTCAGAGCTCAGAGCACTTAGTCCATGCCCTTTTGAAATGGAGAACATTAGTTCCAGCCTTACTTTTATTTGTTCTTCCATTTAATGTAAACTGAATCAAAGCACAAACACTTGAGCCAATGCTGTTTCTCAGCTCAGGTCTACTAAAATGTCTTCATTGCTTATCCAAACCAATGGAAAATTCCAGTCATTCTTTTAATATCTTTCTGTAATAAACACAGTTGTATGTATTATTTATAATTGTCTTCACCAGCTACTTAATTTCAGTGATACCAGAATGGCCAGAAATCTTTTTAGGAGTCATTTTGTCTTGATTGTGCTTAATAGAGAGAAATAAAGAGCCCGACAGGCAGGAGGAATCTTAAACATAAGCAGAGATGATTGGAATTTGTGGGAAATTCCAGCCTTTTTAGTCCAAATTAGGATGAAACATAAAAGTATTTATACTAAAAGGAGAATGTTTCCAGGTCAAATGAACTGCTTGAAATGTTTCATTTTGTCTTCAGTCCATTAGAACTGATTCGATAGTCTTTTCATTTCTTTTTCCCCTCTGGCATTTTGAAATTCAGAAAAAAAAGAAAAAAAAGTGACCTGGCAGAGATGAAAATTACTTTAATATTAAATGTTCATATTTTTATTCTTCATAGGAAATGTACCTTTAAAATGGCTTCCTGTATTGTTTCATACAAGGCAGTGGATTTAAAATATGCTTGCCCCGTAACAGAAATTAAACAGGAATGTGTGATTCATATGATCAATCACAGCTAAGCAAACTCTGAAAACTGTAGAAATGTTAGCTGAATTATTCTCACTGTGACCTGGGGCTCTGCTAGGTGTATTTCTACAGTGCATGCTTCTGCTTTGTAATCACTGTAAGTTTGGTGGCATGTTTCCTGGGTGGGAATAAGCGTCCCTTGATGCCAACATTACGCTGACTGTGGTAGATTTTGAGGGTTTGTTGTCTCTGCAGAGAGGACAGTCCTAATAAAGAGGCATCTGGGCCTTCTTGTCTCTTTTCATCTATTAAGATATGTCATGCTAGACTCTGGACAGCTGGATTGTGATGTTTTTGCCCCTAGGGTGTCTTGGGGTAGTGCAGTAGGAGAGCATTGCTCTCTCCAGGAGCCAGTGAATCTGAGCATACGTCTCAAGGATGAAACCTGGAGAAGTGCAAAGAATGATTTCATCTTGATTAATTACACAGTATTGATCCTCTGTGGAAAGAGCAATTATCCCAGACACTCTTCTCGCTGAAGTGAAAGCCACCGGGAAAGCCACTCTGATAAAGAGGATGAACGTTTTCCCTCCAAAGGGCTCAACTGGTTTTATCCTGAGGGTCTGCAGTGTTAAATTTAGACTCAAAGGGAAAAAAATTCTAGCCTCAGTGTAGATGTGCCCAGCTTATATCAAGCACAACAGAAGATGAACAGACAAGAGGCAGGGTTAGAACTCAGCTCCTGTGGGTAAAGTGTGAAATCTAACCTTGCGCATCCTTTCATGAATGGTTTTGTCCAGAAATTTCAAAATCTGGAGATTATCTGTTGAATGTTATCATAATGAGGATGTCATTCTCCCTCACCCATTGCCTTGCCATGCTGTGAATATCTCCAAAGGCTTTATCTAAAGATCTAAAGAATGCCAGATTCTACCCTATGCATCAAGAAAATAAAACTTCTTAAGCAGGAACATGAATCTGCCAGATGCAGACTGTCTCAAAGACATGCTGACATTGTCTTCTCTTCTGATATTGCAAGGAGGTGCTACTCTCAAAATTTATTTTTTTTTAAAGTTCAGTATCATTACTCTGTATTAATCGACAAGATGTATGTCAATAGAATTTATACTGGCCAAAGGTTAAATTTATGCTCAAATTCAAGCCCATTCATCTCCATAATGTTTTCNTTTTTTTTTTTTTTAACCAGGCTGCATTTTCTAAAAAGTGTTTCCAGTCACTGAAGGGTAGAGCCACCCATACCAAGTCAAATCAATGCTAACCCTGTGCTTGCTCTCTTAGGTGCACCTGGAGCGTGGTCTTCACCACCCACTCATTCTGAGGCTGTTGTGACTCTGCAGCCCTCCATGACATAAAAGCCTGAGGATTTGTCAGCTTTTTTGTCAATGCCATCATTCTTTTTTTGCCCCATAAAGGTAGGGAAGGATTTTGAGGAAGATCTCCCTTCATATGCCTTTCCCTTTGAAGCCTTTCTGGTCACACGAGATCTGTACAGATGTCCTCAGGGATGTTGCCCTTGAGCTAGCTATTTCAACAAACTTCTGTTTTCCCCTAGTTATCTCCTGTGTTAAGAGTCACTCATGTTAACCATTTGCAATAACAAACCCAGACAAACTTCTAGGTGGTGCCTTCTGCTTCTGTAGCATAGCTTAAACCACTGGTTCTCTTACCAAATTCATTCTGATCCCTTTTAAATTGAAAATTTGTCCTGGTCCATCACCTATCTTTTCCTTAGCTGTTGATCACTATGAGAAGCTTTATAGAAAGGTGGAAAATCAGTGCCATGCCAAATGCATAAAACACACTTCTCTCCAAGAGCTGTTCCTCTACCTTTCAAGAAACAAACTGCTCTACTCTTCTGCTCAGATTCTTCAATCTGCAACTCCCGTAGTACCACTCAGAGAAACACACATCTTTGGTGATGTCAGTATCTTGTACTCAGCCACAGCTGGGATTTTGGGGGAAACAATTTTCTAGGTATGTACAGTATGTGTAGATGACTGGCTTTTGTAGTAGCAAGCTGTATATCAAAATATTTTCCACTTTGGGGAAGTGGGTGAAATTGCCAATGTGATCGTAATGCAAGCTATAAAAAGATCAAAGTTGCAATGTTCTGCAACAGCATCATCCATTGAAATGTAGCAGGAGCTTGCTGGAAAAAAAAAGGTTCATGCAATATATAAGACATTAAAAATTCTGTTACATTACTCTTGCCACAAAGATTGTAATGAAAATGGGAAATGGCACAAACGTAACCCATTCTCATTACAATCGTTAGATTGTAATCTTGTGCTCTCCTTCTCAAGAGAATGTTAAATGAGATTTTAAAGTATGGAAAATAAAGGAGCAAATAGAAACTGGAAAGCAAAAGAGGTGAGGCATGATAGACTTCTCCTGCATTCTTATGTTCTTTATTTTTGCAGTAAAACAAGAGAGAACAGTATGATTTCAAAGAAAGAGGTACACACACATAGATATACTTCTATTTTTCTTTCTTTACATTTTTTGGAAAGTATATTATTTCAATATTTTTTATCTTCTTCATTCTTACTGTAAAAAAAGAGTCCCCCCAAGCCAAAGAGACAAAGCAACACTTTAGATATCTACATCAAAAGATTTATTTTAACAGCGTAGAATTTGCCCTTATCCATCATAGTAAAAGCTGAAGGTAACACCTCCCAGTGAGAGAGAACTGTATGACTTAGGAGACTAGCAATTAAAAATCTGTCAGTCACAGGCCTGGATCCATCCCTGATTAGATAGTGACCGAAAGTTGTTAATATTACGCGATCACCACGGAAGGAAGGAAGGTACCTGACCTCGCTCTAATCCCCATGCAAGTATTTAAATGACACACTGTAGCTGTCACTCAGCAGTGCCATTGGTGCTGCCAGCAGAACACTAAGCATTAAAAAAGAAGTGAGCTAACCCCATCTCCTTTGCTGTGCTGGTATTTAACAATCAGGGTTTGAAGCAGGTGTAGCAGGTACTTTCCGTCCAGCGTCTCATAGGGGAGGAAAGGGGATGCTGGCCTCTTCTTAGGCTGTACATTCAGGGGCTTGCAGGACCCCTTAAAATATTAATGATGGAAAAATATCTATTGAAGGTTCAGAGGCAGTGTCACAGCAAAGCCTCTGTTTTGCTTGGAGAGTCAGTGAAGGTGAATGATTGTTATGCACAGGAGTCAAAAGGGCTCCTTTATCACTGGGGCTGTGCCCCTACAGAGTCCACGTGGCATCTTCTCCACACAGCTCTGCAACAATGCAACCTTATAAACATCATAACACCTCAATTACTAAAGAAATGCCTTGCAGACAAAAGATTAAAATCTACAAAGGCTCTAACTCAACCCAGAGAGAAAGGAATAAAGATCAAAGTAATTAGAAATAGTTTAGGTCTTTGCAGTTCTCTTGGAGAGCTATTTTCTTGTCTAATCCTGTATTTTATGTTGACTTTTTTTTCTTTTTTTTTTTTTTCTTTTTTTTTTTTTTTTTTTTTTACTCTCTTTTTTTGGG
>VWYP01008588.1:23707-85356 GCA_013400435.1 Pycnonotus jocosus | reverse complement strand
TTTTTTTTTTTTTTTTGCTTACTCGCTGTATTTGGGTTTGGGTTGAAGTTTTGGGATTTTTTTGTTCATTCATTTTGGTTTTTGATTACTCATGGAGTTCATGTTGACTCACCTCCCTTTCCTCACTGATCTTCCCCAACGAGGTGACCATGGGCTTCTCTAAGTGAAAGCGGAAGGTGGAACCTATCCCTATTGACAAATCATCTGTCATAGCTTCATGTAACCTTCCATCACTCTTTGATGAATGGATATCCTAGGTAAAGCTTATTTTCTCACTTAAAATCTGTCAAGAAATTTTCTCACTTAAAATGTCAAGAAATTATGGAGAAAGAAATCTGATATTTCATGAGTTTATACCAGAATGAACTTCCCTTGTCCTTGATGTTTGCAGTCTCCAAAGGCCAGATTTTTTTCTTGTCTACATATAGAAGCTGGAAGTGACATGGTAATGATCTGGCCAGCTTTCTAGCTGAAGAACAAATCTACTCTTCAAAGAACATTTATAAGTATCTATAACTTCAAGATGACTTGTAGCTTTTCCTGTAATCTTGGTTAAAAGTGTTTACATCTGAAATAAGTTCTTATTTGCAAGTTTACACTATCATGAAAATGTTGTATCTGAACTAGAATTCATGACAGCTCTTCTATTTTAACTGCCAAGAGATTTTGCACTAAGAGAAAAACCTGTATTATGCCTGGCTGTACTGCATCTAGCTTATGATAAATAGAGGACTTTTAATTTCCCAAGTATCCAGTTCCTCCAACTCCACAAACCACAAAAATTAAAAATAAAATTTTCATTCTGAAGCTTAAAATTAATTTAGTTTCTGTTGTAGTGCTGTAATAAGTAGATTTAATTTAACCAGTCAGCAGTTCCTTCCATTGGACATTAATTTTTTAAAGTCTGCAAGTTAATCAACCTATTTTATGGCTATATGTGTTTTTACATCAAAAATCCTCATTATTTCTTTTTTATTTTTCTGTTAAGTGTCTAGGATAAGTGAAAATAGCTTCTGAATATAAAAGAATCAATTAATGTTTCAATATAGGGGGAAAAAAACCATTCCCCAAATGGGTAACTATTTCCAGTGCTCCAGACTGTTTCTCTTGCAGCTGTTTGGATCATGATCTGTCAGTGCCACCTGTTAACTAGACTGGTCTTTACAGGCAGAATATATGGTGAGAAGATGAAGAAGCTCCTGAATTTTCTCTCTTTTTTTTATTTTAATAGTCCCTCTGGAATGTGAAATTAGTCTCAGGGATTTTGGAAGCTGCATCTTCACGTCTATTAGAGAAAAATCTATCAGAGGACACAGGTTTTGGATAATGGATAATCTGTTTACAGGGCTCTCTACCCGAGAGAAAATATCCAAAGCCAGGTCTTGATTCAAACCAAACCATTTCAATATCACCCTCTAGTCAAATTGGAGCTGCTTTGGAGAGTGAGGACACTTGGATCCTTGGATTCTGCCCCCTGAGGACAGGTGTCTGGGAGAATCTTTCCCTCAAGGGGCTGTATGGCAGCATTTCCCCTGACTGTAGGGAACCACACAGGCATCCCCTTTTGTTAATGCCAAAATGCAAGCTTCTAGAGAAAATGAAAAGTGTAAATGTATCCTTTCAAACATCTCCTTTGTTTTTGCTTATATGTCAAAATTCAGCAAACACAATACATTTGTTGCCTGGACCTTCAACCTGTCACAGCTCTTTTCTGCAAATCAGTTTGCACCTCAGTGTGTCTCAGCTGCTGCAGCAGCTATAATTCCAATCATAGCCAGCCACTTTAATGGGCTTCTTGAGTCCACTGGGAAGAGCTATCCCATAAGCAATGTCAGCTCCCAGCACCTAGAGAAAGCACGGTCTCTCTGCCACTTTTTAAGGAGAGCTTCAGTTCTGTGGTGACATTTGAGAGCTTTCATTATCTCGGTGTGAGAATCTCTGGGGCACACTCTGGTCTCTTAACATGCCCTTGTTTAACGGCACTCCTTACCTTTGGCTGCCTGTGTTCAGCTAACCAAGTGGTGGCAGAAATGTGTATAGTCCCTCTTAAATCATCCTGATTTTCCCAAGTCCCTCTGCAGTTTTTTGATGGAACATATGGCAATGTTATGTCTATTTGAAAAAGCCTTTGCATCATATGTTTATACAACTGCTCACTATCCCAAGACAAAAATTCTTTCCTGTTATTGCCCATTTGCTGACTAAAGAAATTATCCTCTTTATGTATTCTGGTACTTTACCTTGATACCTTACATGTTTAATTATGTAGTCCTTGGTCCATAATCCATACGATTCACTCACCACATAATACATCTCGCATTAGTTTTATGTTTTTTAACCCTTGCCCTTTCTTTCTTGCTTGCTTTCCTTTGTCAGCCTTTTCTATTTCATTTTGGCTCTTAGCCTGGCTCCCATAAAGTTTTTCCTCCCCAGTGACAAAATAGTCAGTGGGTCCAGTGGTACAAGATGTGTCCCAAAGGACAAGAGCTCCTGATGCTTAAAGACAAGACCTTAAAAAAGGGAAAAACCAAGCAACAAAACCCAAAGAAAACTCCTGTTATGTGCCATACAAATGAATAACATCACAAAATAGAGAAAGGTGTGGGGTTTGTGGCTACAGAAACAAATGGAGAAACAGCACTCTCTATTTGGCTCTTTCTTCCCCTGTGCTTATGGCCAATGACCCCAGTCAGTCATGGAAGTCATGGATTCTCAAACGTTTGTGAAGGAAAGAGTGTTGCACACTGGATCTTTCCATTCTTCTGCTCTCTCAATATCCAGCAAAGTAGCAATAATGATTTTTCTCTTCCTTGGGTTAGAGGTGGTGAGGCCAGAAAAAAACCAGAATCCTTTAAGAGTGAAAACAATTTTTCCCCTTGAGGTCTGTTTTGAAAAAAACCCAACAGCCTGAACATAAAGCTGTATGTGGATTTTTCTTTCCCTCAGAAGGAGCAATGAAGTAGTTTTTAGAGTAATGGTTAAAATGGGCTTTTTACAATTGAACTTTGTTCCTTTGAAATTCTTTCTGTGACCACTGACTACTTGAAATGAAGTAACTTTATTTCAAAGCTTGCAATATTAGGGAAATATGTCTAATATACTTTGGATCTACAGGTAATGGGTTCAATTTCTACTGGTTCTTTGTATCATACTGTCTCCACTGCATCTTAATGGGCATATCTAGGGACTCTGTGCTCATTTTTTATAGGCTTTCTAGAAATCTGGACTTTTCTGTTTCTGCATTATTACAAAAGGTATTTATTTACATGAGATTCCTGAGCTCTACTGATATAACCATCCTTTTTGTTTACAAGTCAATAATATCAAGGCTTTCTTTTCAACACTTTGTTCTTTGCTCTTTTACTTTAAAAATTAAGTCAACAGGCAAAAATCAAACACGTGTATTTTCATACTTGGTGCAGTTCATACCTCATACTTTGTGTATTACTCACCATACTTAAATAAGAAAGTTTTGCTTGGGATGAATACTGATTTTGTATACATCTCTAGCAGCTCTTCCAATGCATTTCTATTTTTTGGTGACAACACCCTTCAGCCTTTTCCTTTTTCTTGACTCTTTTTTTCTGAAAACATATGTTTTCAGGTGGTGGGGAGAGCTGCATGGTGAATGGAATTTAACAAATTCTTTCTGATTCCCAGAAACTAATAGCTGTGGTAGAATATCACAGAAGAAGATAAAAAAGCTTATAAAACGTATTTTGTCCTCACACACATCTTGCTTCCAGTATGAGCCAATCACATCAGATATAGTTTTGCCAGAGGGGGACGGAATGGGGTACCAGAGCCCAAAAAAGCCCCACATTCATGTTGGCTCAGCTGACTGGAAGGACAGGCTTTAGGGTTAGATCCAGAGCAGCTCTGATTTGGGGAATAGAGAGGAAGAGTATTACATAAGGAGAGTCTATCCATCCAGCCTGGCATCTGGAAGTGGCTAAATACCCAATACTGGGGGTAAAAGGTGGTCAAAGAATTTTGAATGATAATTTAGGACTCAGTCCTGGAAACTACTCATTGGAGGTGTACTTCTGTCCTTGTCTCCAGTACAGTCTCTGCTGGCCATGCGGATAGGATGGTGAAAAACTATTTGAATGCACAACACACATGAAGATGCCAGAACAATGGTGGTAGTTACTCTTCTGACTCAACATTTTACTCTTCTTTATTCTAGGGCTACAAGACTATTCAGCTTCTCTTAATTGATTTGATGGTCTTGCTGGAAAAAATGAGTTGCAAGGACTTTTTTCTTCTGCTGAATTATTTACAGGTGGAAAATGTCTGCCTTGTTGGATCTTACCCAAAAAGCACTAAAATGTTTCTTGCAGCCTGATATTAAGCTTTTCTCCACTTTTTGTTTGGCTAGCAAAAAAAAAATTGGTTCAGTCAGATCTGAATAAAATCTTTTTTTTTCCTATTTTTTTTTCTTCTGGTTTAGGGAGTGAAACAATTATTTATACCGCCCTATTCCTGATAGCAACCCTATGTCTGGACTGCACAGCAATCCAGAGCCTTGCAGTCCTACTCCTGGCAGCTCTCCCTGGCCACAATGACATCCCGCAGTGCTCCTAATGGGAGTAGGTGCCATGGAGCTCTTGGCATGCCATCGACACTTCCCAGCTCCCAACACCTTTCTTCATATGCCACCCCTGTCCTCCAGCAGCTCTTGCTGCTAAGCTTTTGGTAAGCTGTGTGGCATAGGCAGCGTTTGGAAGCTCAAAGCCCTGCAAGACTGTGATGCTGAGATGGGTCAGGGATTAAAAACACAGGGTGATTGAATGAGTTAGGCTGTCTGGATTCCCTTCAGCTTGGAATGCAAATTTTGTAGGGGATGCAAATAAACTCTGTGGAACTTATTTGTGTCACATAGAAAGATCTGTGATACAAAGACTTTCCCCACAGCAAGGAACCAAGAAACATGCCTGATGGTCTGGCTGAGACTGCTCATGGAGGACAGATACTGGGAGAAATGACAGATACCTGAGAAATAGAACTTGGGGGAAAGTGATTTTGTCATACAATAAGGTCTCTTTTCTGTCTTCATTCTCCTTATTAGGAAAGCAGAGCTATCCTTTAATAAGACCAGTTAATTTCCATTTGTGAAGGGGCTGAAAGTAAACCCAGTTGTGCTGGGAAAGTCCCAGTGAACTGTGGTGGAAACACATTTCCTGATCAGATGGAAGAAGATATATGGGTGTCCCAGACAGGGAGGAGAGTTTAAAAGACTGAAATTTTGTGGGACATTTCTGGTAAGAGTATGAGGGGTTTAAAGGCTCAGTTAGCTCAGAATCTGAAGCCACCCTTCCAGTAGTGTTTGCTCCTCCTTGGTCACAGGAGGCAGAAGAGAAGGACATGCAGCCTCTGTGCCTGTAGGAGAGAGACCCTGTGAGCTCCTTCCCAGCTCCAGTCCCTGTGGCCTTGGGGAGGCTGTAAGGACTTGTCTTCTGCTACTGAGGACAGGTATGACTTCTTCCAAATGGACAGCGTAAGTGGGGCAGAACACAGCAGGACAATGCCTCCCTTCTGCAAACATGCTGAACTTGCCCAGTGTGAGCTCTGGCTGTGGAAAATGCAGTAGGAGGCTATGCTGTGGAGCTTTTATCAGCTGTGCAGATCAGAAGGGGAAATTTCAGTCCGTTTCCTCCCATTTCTAATGCAGTAATATTTCAGAGTTGTGCTTCAACCCATGGTTCACAGCTGAGTGGTAGTTTTATGATTTTATGAGGGCTCAGACCACAGTGTCTTTAAATGTTCTGTAAAATATACAGGTTAATCACCCGACCCCTGCAAATTTCTTGGAAGAACTTGCATTGCATTAGCTAATGCATTGCAATGCCTTCTTGGAGCTGCAGAAAACCATCGTACATGAAAACTTGCAGCTTTGCTAACTTTGCACAAAACAGGGTGGGGGGGAAAGTCCCTTTAACCAGTGCAAAACAAGATAAAACCACAAACTCGATGGCCTTTTGTGCAACCTCAATTGGACATTGCAGCTCTATGCTGTAATCTCAGAACAGAACCTTTATCATCTTGGGTGTACTAGCATTGACCCATAACAGAGTCTTAAATAAAAAGCAAACCATAATGTCAAAGCAAAAGTCAGTATCTCAGCAGGTCTGGGCTCAAGTGTGGGAGTGTGAACAGAGAAAACAAAAGCTCAGAATAAGGAGAAGGCTGGATGAGTTCGAAGGAGGAAAAAACCCCCCAACCTCTGGAAAAAACACCAGGGTGGAGCAGAAATAAAAATACTTTGGACAAGAGAATCCCTATAGGCTCCAAAGTGCAAGGCAAAAAAGGAAAAAGAGGCCTAATCCTTGCCTTACCAGTGCCTGAGCTGATGTGGGTCAGCTGTGGTGGGAGAAGGGCTCAGAGCTTGGATTTTGAAATATCTGCACAGAGGTGGTCCAGCATGGCAGAGACAGCATTGTGGAAGCTTTGGGCCAGGCTGTAATTTATTGGCAAAATGCTCTGGGGCTAAATAGTCAAGAGAGATGGCACTGCACTCCCTCTGAGAAGGGTGAACGATGCTTCCCTCTTGCTTGGAGGCAGGGAAGTGATATTGTTCTGTGGCAGTCAGTCCCAAGGAGAGTAGAGCCTTTTTGAGTAATTTGCATGCCTGAGTTAACACTGAGTAGTTCCTGCTCTCCCTTGGATTGTGCTTCTCACCACTGTACAGCAAGCAGAGATGGATACAGAGAGGCATAGCTGAAGTCATAGTCTTGTCCAGAGACAGGGCATGTACTTCTCTTAGTCCACAGTCCTACCATATGAATTTGCTCCTGTCACATGTGCTCTCCCTCTCTTCCATAGAAGTCAAATCTACCACAGGAAAAATTCAGCTTTCCATTAGTTCACGCATCCCTACAAGGGACAGAAGGAACAGAAGGAATCCAGCCTTCAGCAGACATGTTTGAAAAAATACTGGCTCCTGAAGAGTTTCTCACAGATCTAGGAAGAGCTGTTGGATGTTTGAAAGCTGGGAAGAGCAAAGTTTGATTCTTATTATGGAAAGCCCCTTGCTCCCCAAAAATAAAATTGGCAGGGGGCCATGCTGCTGAAATGAATTTTGACCTTATTCAAATTACTTCATGTCAGATTGCTTGTTTTTCTACTACACTTATTCCTTGGCAGTTTCATAAGTGTAATAAAACTCACCTTAGAGGGGAGTGGGATAAGTTCACCTGCTGCAAAATAGAGGTGGCTGCATCCCTGAGTCAAAATAGTGGCCATTTTCCTGCCTGTTGTATCAAACTGGTGTGTCCTGCATTGCCAACCTTCCTGGGCAACAGGTTAATTTATCTGTACACCCTCTACTGCTTCATGGTCTACCAGGCCTGCTCTCACTGTAATACTGAGTATTGGTGTACAACCAACTGCCTCTTTTGTGTTTCCAGCTCTCAGGAGTTACTTGAAGATTCCCAGAATTTACAGGGACATCTTGCCCTCTGCTTTGTTAAGCCCCTTTGCTCAGGAGTGTTGATCTCTAAGGAAAGCAGTGTGTTTAGACCCAGCCAAAGTCCCATCTGTAAGTGACCTTTCATCACAGGAAGGCCAGGAAAAGGAACAGAAGGGACCCACATCAGCACCAGAGGAACTGTAAAACCAAGAACAGTAGGACCTCTGGTGAAGCTGGCAGGTTTTGTAGACAAATAAGGGTTACTCATTCTCTTCTGGATTCCCTGAAACAGAAAATCTCCTCACTTAGATAAGCCAGGTGGAACCGAAAGTCCTACATCAAAACCTAGAGGGAGCTGGAGGCTACAAAGGGGATCATATCTACTAAGAATTACATGATGTGTGACAATAGAGTGATACAGGGGACTCAGCAATGAGATGGTTTGGGTAGCACTGTGGGAATGTCATATTGGTCAATCTTCTTTTTGCTTTTTGACACCCTTGCTGATACATTGGTCAAAATGGCATTCCTACTAGGGAGTTTACAAATTTTTGTGCTCTGTTTTTCTTCTCAGAACAGCCCAGCATGCCCCAGTGTGCTGTGTAGTTGTGCATCCCACTCAGAGCTCTAATGCTGTCCCTCCTGTGCTGCTTACAGCTGCCTTTTCTGCCAGCTGGCCAAGGTCTACCTCCACCCAAGACAGAAGAGCCAAATGGCTTTATGGGAGATGTTTTCAACTGGTGACATTTTTATTGGCGGGCCACAAACAGAGAATGGAATCTGGCATGTTGTACTGTTAGCACTCCTCACTGGGAGCCAACCACAAGGTAAATCACCTGGCCCACACTCCACAAGGACTCAGTTTAAAACAAACAAAAAAAGCATGTTAAAGCTTTCCCACCCCGCCCCGGGAGCAGTTTCCTTTGCAGTTCATTGCACTGCAGATGGGAGTTTCAGGCAAAGATGATACTCTTCTTTGGCTGAGAGATCACCCCAAGAGAGCAGCTTTGTGGGGACGGGTTCTTTGTTCCTATCAGCTCCCAGTAAGGCATGCCTTGGCGAGCAGCAGCAACTACAGTTCACAGGCACTTACTCATCCTCTCCCCACACTGCCCCAGCAATCCCTGATGGTGAGTCACTGTCCAGCCCTGCAAGCCTGGAAATCCCACATGTAGGGCTGGGGAAATATCTTTACCTGTTCCTCAGCCCACCAGAAATCTGTGCCTGGCTTTCAACCAAATCTGCAGGCTTCCTCCATTGTGTGCAGCCATGAGGGTTAGTGCTGGCACAAGGAGAAAAACAGTGGAAGAACACTGCTGGGGTGGGCAGCATCACAGGAGCCCATGGCAATTAAAGCTGTCCCAAGCGCATACAAGGAGAGACCTATAGGAATGAAACCCCAGAACACGTATGAAAGCATCTTTATACCTGTTTTGAGAAAATAATTTGGAAAATACAATTTTTTTCCTCATTATTTCAGTGGGGTTTTTTAGTCTCTCTCCCTTTCCCCTTTTCCTCCTCTGTAACACCAACCTGATGAAAAAAGGAGACAAGATATGTCTGAGAAAATGACATCTGCATCCAAGATGCTGATAATGGACAGCAAAATAGCCATATTGCAGCTGTACCTAAGCCCTGGAAACAATGACTGCTGATGTACAACTGTTTGTCTAACTACAGGGGGTTTTAATAACTATTAATTTTGGTAGTAGTATGTGCACTCAGTAAAAGATAATGATTTTCCACATTCTGTTTAATGTATTTATTGTTATTTATGAAGTTATTGAAGATGTCTTTGCATTCATGGGTCTGAGTCTTACACAATTCATTGAAATGCTTGGCATCACTGCTATAAAACACACACACTGAAGGTAATAAAATCCAGCTATGCAGTACAGTAAAAATCCCCACAAAAAATATCATAAAATGGACATATGAATCTTGATAAAGTCTGTGTATCACTAAGCTGCACATTCACATGAATTAGAGGTGTGTGGTAGTCCTGGATGAAGCCTTACATAAAAGCACATGCTGTCTACAGAGGCAACATAAAATTCAAAGAGGGAATACAGTGCACCCTGTCCCTCTGATTATGCACAACTGTAACTCTTCATCGAGGACTCCTCCTTGGCCATGCAAAATGTTCCCCAGGTCAGCAAACCACTCCTAGCAGGTGTGTTCCAGGTTCCCTCCCCCAGCCTCACAAAGGGCATGAGAAACTGGGCATGCAACCTTGGGAGGCTGATAGTGCTCATCATCCTCCCGGTATGATGTTCACCTCTCTCCTCTGTCTGTCAGCTTCCCAAGTGCCTATTTCACCATCATCCTGCAAATGTAATCTGCAACTTCTAAGAAACATTTCTGACCTTCCTTCACACTAATACAGTCCATAAACTGGAGCAGCAGAGAGAAAAAGGGATATGTATCCAAAAATGCTTGGTGTAAAGATTTGCATAGATGTCTCTGGAGGGAAACAGCCCATTGCTCTTACATGGGCCAATGCTGCCAGCCTTCCTAGGCTACCAGTAGAAAGATCCCATACATAATGGTGGGATCCATGGTGATCCAGAAAGCCTTTGAAGCATCAAGACAAAACACTCCTTGTAACACAAATGGTTTATGAGTTATACAAGAGGGCAGAAAACAGATGTATGGGGACTTCAGAGTAATGACACAGTGTAGGAGCCTCAACATCCTCCATATGGGCCAACCAACAGTACCTTCTGCCTAGCAGTGTGCAACTTCCTCACTATAACCACAGTATTTTATCCCCCAGCTTGTTACCTCAGTCTGTGCTCTTACAGGTAAGAGCTCCCCAGGAGATTTTCTGTCACTAAGCTTTGAAGTGAGCTCTGCATAGCCTTGCAGAAAATAACTTCTAATATGCTGAAGTCTGGTGTCTGCTTTTACTCACTTCAGATGTATAATATCTCCTTAATGACTACTTAATGCTGCATGGGTAACCAGGACCAGGGATATCCACTGCCAGAAGAGACCTGAGAGAAGAAAAGCATCACCTGCCAGGCACTTTCTCACAGCAGCAGCAGGAAAAATCCTGCTGCAGAGACCCATGTCAGGAAACTGAATATGGATTACTTTGAAGCCTAGCCCTGCTTCTGTGGCATCTAGGATTTGAGACAGGGGCAGACCATTGCAGATTAGTGGTCTGCTTTCTTAGTTCCGCTGGTGCTTGTTTGCAGTGGGTTGTTCAGTGTATATGCATTAAACCTGTACCAAGCACCAAGGTACAGATCTGCTACATAGAGATGATGAAGGGGAAAGACCTCTCTTCTCCAGCTGGGTTAAATAAGGTAAGAAATGGCTTGTGGCACCCAGGATGGTCAGAGGGCTGGAGCACCTCTACCACAAGGAAAGATTAAGAGAATGGGGATTGTTCAGCCTGGAGAAGAGAAGGCTTTGGGACCTAATTGAAGCCTTCCAGTACCTGAAGAGAGCCTACCAGAAAAGAGAGAAGCTTTTTACAAGGACATGTAGTCATGGGATGGGGGTAATGGATTTAAACTGAAAGATAGAGGGTTTAGATTGGACATTAGGAAGAAATTCTTTACTGTGAGGGTGGTGAGACAAGTTGGGACAAGTTTTCCAGAGAAGTTGTGAATCTCCCATACCTTGAAGTAGTCAAGGCCAGATTGGATAGGGCTTTGAGCAACCTGGTCTAGTGAAAGGTATCCCAAGGTCTGTGGTAGGAGGGTTGGAACCAGATGACCTTTAAGGCTCTTCTAACCCAAATTGTTCTATAATTCTATGATTCTACATAGAGGGAGTGATTTGGGTAAGGAGAGTTACACTTGTAGAAAAAAATTTGAAGAGTGCCTCAGCAAAAAGAGAAGCACAGAAAATTTCCCACCAGGAAGATTCACGAGAATCTGGGAAAACTTCCCATGACCTAAGAAAGCATCAGTAGTTGGATTATTTAGAACCAGTCAAGCCCTACTAAAGTGAAGAGAACTGGATGATTTGGGGGTAAGTTTTCTTTTGCCAGCTGAGGGTAAACAAACTGGTGACTGTGTGACTGAGCTATGTCCCAGCTCAACTGAGAGGCACAGCTGCACAACATTATGGGGTTAGGAGTAGGGCACTTGTGGGAGAGAAGAAACAACACCAATGGCATTAACCCAGGCACTGGGTCCTACACCAGCCCTTGTGCCATTGTAATGTTTCTATTATTGCTGCATGAACTGACCACAGAGAAGCCAAAATGTCCATATCTGCTCCTACTACCATCACGCCATCACTTGTTGCACTACCTCACCCCCTCCCAGGGTTCTCACACTGACCCTGGCCAGGCTCAGGCTGCCCCTGTGCTCACACCATCATTTCTTCACAATGCTCAGATATAGAGAGGAAAATTTATTTCTGGAAGCCACAGTGGTAGAGTTTCTGAGGAGAGATGCAGGGAAGCGATGCAGATGCACGTGGATGCTCTGCTGAGTTTGTCTGTGCCTGTATATTTCACTGGAAAAGGGCAATGCAGACCAGTGGCATGGTTCTCTGTCCCACTTTCTCCCTGTGTAAAACAGGAATAATCATACTGACCTAGCTCATTGGGGAGCTTGGAAAGGCCTATTAATGTTTCTAAGGCTCTTTGAGAATAAAAAGGTCTGTATCAGTTCTAAGTGTTATTATTCACATACTGTAATTCTAACCTATAAGAGACTTGGCTTTAGTAGGAGAATTTCAGTGACTGCAGGTGAAAGAAGGTTTCATATTTCATCTTTAGCTGTATACAGATTAACAGCACTCACACAATTTCTTCACGGGCATAAAGATGAAGGTGAAATCCACACCAGTATTAGGTATTACAGTGAATTTTTTTGGCATAAAGGACCTCTGATTCCCAACATCTGTGAAAGTTTAGCTGAAGTGATGTATAAAGCCTTGGTACCAGCTAACGAAAGCAAGTGCTTGTGAAATTGATCCTGAAATGTGAAATTTTCCACAGGCTTTGGCACGACCTGGAGTGATGCCCAAATCAGAAAGTTAAAAGGTTACCATTTTACTATGCAACGTATATTAACCGAGTGAGGGTATAAATATATAGAGGGTTCAGAGTGGTTTCACAGAGGTCATTTCACTTGGAATCTACCTGTCCCCAACGAGATCAGTGACACAGTGTAGCACATGTAAATCTAAAAAATCATAAAGATATCAAACAGGGCTTTTATAACATACCATGCAGTCATGGCATATATTGCTGCTGTATGCTACACATTTCCATCACTGCTCCTCCTCTCTGGATTATGCTGACCTCCCAGTGGAGATGACTGCATATTGGAATCTTGTACCAAGTAAGGGTGAGAAAAAATGCCTCTCATTCAACTGAGACACCCCTTTCCCAGCAAGAGGCAGGATTATCAGTTCATTAAATCACATGGGGGACAGTGGCATATCCACCATGGACAAAAACCCAAATGCTTTCACATCAATTAGAAATTATTTCAATGTGTTTCATTATGCCCTTCCACATGGGGACTGTTTGCCCTGATTTTACTTCTCTGATTTTTGTTTCAATTATTCTATTTTAGTTTGCATTCCCAAATAATGGTTGGAGAACATGATGCTATTGCTTGGGCATTCAAGGGAGCGGGTGCATGATCTATTGTCCAGGACACAGGCAGAAATGCTCCCTTCCTCACAGAAGTCTCCCTCTCCACCATCTCTCCATTTTTGAGTAGATAACAAATACTTTATGGAATTTAAACAGCATAAGATGGAACTGCAGAAGTTCTTAGGTGTAGCTATGTATCACACTTAATGTCATAATAATAAGAAGAACAAAAAGAAGTGCAAATCTGGATTGTAGAAAGCCATATTTCCCACGTTCTCTCTTTTAATAATAGAAAATCAATGGGCCTTTCATATATGTAGCACACCTGAAGCACTGATGCTCCCATCCTCCCTTCATAGATACATAAATTAATTTGTTTACTTTGCTGTCTGAACATGTTTCAAAACAGTGACAGATTCCAGTGCGTTCTCTCCAGCACCTCTTTGCAGCAGAGCCTTTCTCTCTTTCCTCCACATTTCTTTCCATGAAGAGCTCCTAGCATTTCGTACACAAACTCTTCACACCCCACCTGGTGACTGAAGTGGGGAGTGCAGAACATATAAAAATGTCACCCTACACAGCACCATCGTTCAATTCCTGGTTGAAATACTGGATTGTTTTTCATCCCCTCTCATTTCCCAAAGAGTAGTTTTCCCCAAATTTGGTGCAGCTTCTCTAGCTGCCTACTGCTGCCCAGCCACATGCTTTTTCATGGCTTTTGTCATAACTGTCCATGTTTTGAGGTGACATTTCAGAGGTACTTTGGTTTGATTTTTTTTTCATGACAAATTCTTACAAGGAATTGATATTTTTCTATTAAGCTTGATTGCTAAATTTCTCACTAGTTGCACAATTTAAGAATTCAGCACTCTACTAACAAATGCACTAAATCTTCATTGTAAATTGTTTTGTCTATAGGCTTTTTCCTATGTTCTTGGAACTATTTATATGATGAGTCATTGATCATTTATTGGCATGTTTATGGTGTTTTCTTGGGCTTTCATGCCCTTTGAAGACATCAGTAAGTTCGAGGAAAACAACAATGAGAAGTTTGTGGTAGTGGACTTTTAGGTTTGTTTTTACATTTTAAAAAGCCTTCGGCAGCATCAAAAAATCACTGCTAATGCTTAGAATTTTACTGTTGGCTTCTGCTGGGGAATCTGAAATGGAGGCAGGCTTACGGGAGATAAGTGGAATGGTAAAACTACCTATGGTGTTAGGATATCCATTGCACAGGCAGCCTGGATGAAACCTGGAGAAATTATAAGCTTGAACGTAAAGCTAGTAGGAATTTGGACCCTGCCACTGCTAGGCATGACACGAAATTGTGGATGCCTTCAAAAATTATGCAGGAATTTTGTTAGTGGAGCATGTACCAGAACTCTGACTTCCTTACTTTTGACCCCATTTTAGAGGTTGCAGCGTACTACTGATGGTCCCACAGTGACCTGTTCCCTGCTGCACTTGAGAATACGGTGGGCTTCCCTTCAGGCATCTGGACACATCAGACTCTGTATATTCTGGGCTAGGTCTCAGTTTCAACAGACAAGACCATCAAAATTGTTTTCTGTTTTTGGTTTGGTTTGTATTTTATTTCTAATGTGTGATTTGAGACATTGTGTGCAGGAGAGAGAGGGAGAGAGGGAAAGGCATGCTACCTAGGGACAGAGGAGTCCAGCCTGTTTCAAAGAGAAATGTTGCTGGATAAACACAAATTGGCGTAAGCCACATCATTAGGAGAAAGTTGTCTATCATTAAACACTACGTAGTGCATCCCTGGGAGCCTGAAATAAGTCTCCAGGGGATATACAATCCTACTTGCCACACGAGTGGAAATGCTGAAGATGAACCACGCGTTGTCTGGGTGTCCACCTCCCACCTGTGTTAGCATCATTATGTGCATGTTGGGCTGACTTAGCACACTGAGGAGGAAGATGGCCATGCCATTCTCTTTTACCATCTGGATAATTTACTCTGTGAGTTTCTTAGAGAGTGAATTCATTAATGCAGATATGCAGGGTGCAATTATTCAGATGATGCAGTGGGAGGAAGCTGCATAAAATTTACAGAGTGAGCTCTGCTGGTACTCTGAGCAGTGCTTTTCTGGGTGGTCCTGCCTGGGAAAAAATCACACCTAGGAATGCCTTGATGACTGCTCACTGTGTCCCACATGGCAGCTCCTCCCAACTGGCATCAGTGGAAGCCACTCTCGCTCAGCGAGGGAGATACAGTTAGCATCCGTCACAACAGAAAGGAAATCTGTGGGAAATGCTGATCATTTATATCAAAATTATGCAGGTTTTTCCTCCATGAATGTGAGGGCTGAGATGTATGCTGACTACAGGGAAAAAAAAAATCCATCCATGGATATCTAGCTTGCCTTTTTATTTATATTTTTCCAGAGGTCTTGTATAATTGATGACAGTGCCTATTTGGCAAAGAAATTTTCTGAGCACAGAATTTGTTTTAATAGTAATTTTTGCCTATTAAACAAACTGTTGTTTTTTCCCTCCTACGTCTGAAGCCAAAATCACAGGACCACAAAACAAATCAGGCTAATTTCACTGTGAACTTTTCTTTTGACATCCTTCTATTTTTCAAAGAGAATAAATGTGTTGTTACATGACTGCTCTTTTCCAGACAGAAGAGGCAGAGAGCTATTTTTGAAGCTCCTTGAATCAGAAGCTCTGGCTCTTTACAAAAGCATCCCCACAGGATATCAGGACTGTGTTTGGAAACATATGTGATAAAAAAAAAATCAAACCATAAAAATGAACTGGGATCACCTTGTAATTGGGCAGAGAAGACTTCCTGCTGCTGTCTGTATTTTTGTTAAAAGCCAGTGCTTCTGCATTTCTCACCTTTTGCTGCGCAAGATTGTACACAAAATCTCTGATTGCCAAGCAAATCAAAGCCAAGAGGGAGACCCCCTGTTTGGAGGAAACCATCCCCCTCCTATATTCTCTTTTACTGATGTTTTGTGGGAAAAATTTGATGTACAGAACGTATCAAAAGTCATTGGAAAAAAAAAATAAAATAAAAACACCACCAGTGGAACAGAGCAATATGGAGGACCCAAAGGAGATCTTTGAATGCATCAGCTTCCATATAGTGCAGTAAGCTAATAGGCAGTTCATTGAAGCTAAAGTATAACATAAAACATAAAATTACAGAGAAAATGGCTGAAAATATAATAAAAAATAATTAAAAATCTTGTAGGAAGGTGGCATATCAACATCTGATGTAAATACAGACATAGGAAGTGCAGTTTATCATTTGAATAGATGAAACAGCTGAAAATGGTAACAAAATTTGCAGGTTTGTAGTCTCTTTTTTCCTAAAATTTGAGAAATCTCAATGGTTCCAGCAACAACTTCCCATTTTCATCTGTCAGAAGATGATTTCTCTGTTTTGCTCAGCTACCAGAGTTCCTAAGCAAAAAAGCTCCCATTGAAAAATCGATTAAAACTGTAAATTGAAATTCAAAATCGAAAAAAATGGAAAAAACCCCAATCATTTTCCTGGTCCTTAAATGTCAAATATACTGTGGAAAGATGTGAATGTCTCCACCAGTTTGGCCTGACACAAACCTTTGAATAGAAACCAAACTCCTACTTTCTTTTGTCCTCTGCTTTCTACTCTTCAATGAAATGAAATTTCAACGTTGTTGAAGACTTAGGGCAAAATTATTTTTTCCATGAAGTTATAAGACAAATTGGACAAGGCATTAAGAGAATACAGAAGTTAAAAATAGGCAGTGTTCTCCCTCCCCTGGAAAATTTTCTCCTACTATCTGCAGCGAGGCATATTTAAAATTCAGCATCTCCTAGTGATGTGGATATCATACTAATAATACATACTTTCCTTTCATGGACTGGCACCTGATGATGCTTTTGGAATGCTGACTTGGAACAGAGACTGGACGGAGGTAGAGAATAAAGTAAATATTTATTAAAAAGTCTTTAAGGATACACCTTGGGCAGTACAAGAGCCTGGCCAGGGCTACACCCAAAATGGACTTAAATAGCCACAAAATGGACAACTGGTCATGAGGTCTCATACTTTTATAAGTTTTGGTTAATTTGCATATTGGGGTTTAATTGTCCAATTACAGCTTCAGATTATTGAAGTCCCATCCTCCTTGTTTTCTCTCTTCAGTCCACTGTTGTTCATATTTTTGGGCCTGAAAGCTTGTAACCATTGTCCTTGCTCTCCATCTGGGAAAGGATTGGTTTTGTCTATCTACTCTGCGAAGAGAGCTTACTAACACTTAATATGAGGCTCAGAGCTACACCTCTAGGCAGCACAGAACCTGAAAAACATGCAAGATAAAACTTAAGGCTTCACTGGAATTAGCTCACTGAGAGTAAATTGATAACATTCAGGCTGCAAAGGTTTTGAGGATGAAGCATCTTTCTGTTTGCTGGACCAGAACCTTACTCCTAGACATGATGTCAATATCAAAAACAATCTTATATTATTAAGAGTGACCCACATACAGGAGAGTGTATCATATTGATCCAGACAACACATGACAATGTGTATGTGTGCACACATAACTATCTGTATTTTTAATTGATATTTATGTGTTTTGACCTGTGTAAGTATATGTACATATATGTATTTATACATGTTATATATATTGTGTGTATGTTGAGAAGAATGCATGCTCACTGCCGTGGAATGCATGCAACAGCAGTAGATGGAAAAACAAAGACAGTGACAGTCCTTTTCTAGGCTACTGCATCCTTTTCCTCATAGCATAAATGGGAAGAGTTCCTGGGCCAGGAACAAACATTCTCTGTAATGAAACTCTCCTGCTTTTCGAAGAATTAGCAGGAATATTTTTCTTCTTCTTTTCTCCTCATCATCCAGAGGCATGCTTTATACACAGTAAGCAGAACAGAGTGCATTGGCTCACTCTTTAACACAGCCCAGCAATTCTTGCATGTATTCTCAGATGGTTTTGTAAGTACAGAGGACATAGTGTAAGCTATGCTCTGACGATGTGGCTTTAAAAAAGTTTTTTAAAAAAAGAAAAAAAAATGTTTCTTTAGTACACACAGATACCTACAAAGATCTATGTTTAAATAGTGTTTACACCCACAGCAAAGATCAGGAATCTATGGTGGAAAAAAAAGTGGTGCAAACTTCAATATAAGTGAGGCAGAACTGAATGCAGTTACCATCTACATTATGAAGGGATTGAAATCCAACAGAGCTACTTTATAGAGCAATTTACATATTTTAAAATAGCTTATTTAATAGTTGATAAAAGCAGGGGTCAGCTTCCTCTGAAAAGCAAGAGATTTAAATACCTGCAGTTATTTTGAGAACATGAATTTTAGCAACTCTGCAATTTCAAATACAATTGGAAGTAAATGATAAATAAAAAATATTATGTCACTTGCTCTGAAGTTATTTTGCACCTTCTTCTTTTTTTCTGTGTCTCTCTTATTTCATTTTCTGTTCTTTACCTACCAAACTGCCTACCTGTGTATTGTACCTACCACAAATACATACATGAGAAAACTAGTTCTTTACATGGTGTTCAAATTTGTATGTCCAGTGGCTTATCTCACTACCTTTATAATATTATTCCAAATAATATTTGGCAAAACAAGCAGAAATGCAGGTAAGAAATATGAGGAAAGCTTTTAATTAACAACTATAACTTTCCACCTTGTTTAAATGTTTGTATAATTTCAATTTTTGTAAGTCCCTAAAAGGAAGTCGAAACCCATTGGCCAAAAGAGGCAAGAAAGAAAAGGGAATTAATATAATCAGAAAATATTATCTAAGTGGAAAATAAGAAAGATTCAGATTTAATTGATAGCTACGAAGAAGCAGTGATTTCTATCTCTTCACTTAAAGAAGATTTTGAAAAAATCCATCCCAATAGAATTTTCAGTCATTAGTGGAGGTTTCCAAAATCTCCAGAGGGAGAAGATGAATGGAGGCATTAAATGCAAAAGCTTATCTTAGGGACCCTAATTCTGCCTCATGCTGCTCACATTACGTATTATCCTCACTTGGCCTTCTTTTTTGAGAAAGGGACCAGCAAAGTGGAAGCATTTCTGTGCAGTAGTGGAAATTAGATTGCACAAGATGCTAATCACAAAACCCTACAGAAATGGACAAAAAATTTGGAAAGCTCTGGCTTATATTAGTGTCTCCCTCCATGTTTTTTTTCTTTTTCACCACTTTCCCAAATCCAAATTCTTTGTCTTTGTGATCTGTAGTGCTCCTCAGTCAGGTTGAGGGATTGCAGGGGAAGGGAGAGCTGCTGGAAATGGTGCAGTGGCACACGGAACTGTGAACATCCCTATTTAGGCATTAGACATAATTTTTAAAATGAGTATGACAGTCACTCTTTTTCTGAGCACAAAGGTGATTATCATAGAATCACAGGTTCGTAAAATGGTTTGGAAAATCATCTAGTTTCAAACCCACTGCTGTGGGCAGGGACACCTCCCATTAGACCAGGCTGCTTGAAGCCCCATCCAGCCTGGGCTTGAACACCTCCATAGGTGGGGCATCCACAACTTCCCTGTGTGGAGTTGCAAGGACAGGCTGACAAGACTCTCTCTGTATTGCATCATATTCACAAAACAGAATGAAAATCAATAAGGTGCCATTCACTAACATTGTAATATTATGTCCAGTAGTAAAATCCCGACCTGACTGTGCTGAGATATGAAAGAGCTTCATGACACTGATCATGGAGCAACTAGGTAGTAGAATGTCAGGACACACTCAATGCTAATAAATGCAAACTAACATGTGTAAAGAAAAATACCACTAAGATTACAGGGAAGGTGCTGGATCAAAATTGGATATTGGTATTTTCAAAAAGGTATCTTAAAGCCAGTGTGATTTGCTTTATGAAAATGTTAGCTCAAAGTGTTTAACTGTAGCAGAAAAAAGGAAAAAAAAAAACCCTGAACTTTAGGTATTAATGGAAAATAGAAAATTAATAGAAAGCAAGTGGTAAATATGCTTTTCTGGTCTTCTATCTCAAAAGGTATATAATCAAGCAATAAAACTGGCAAAAGAAGGCAAATAAAGTGATTGAAGATGTGGAGCAGCTCCCAAATGTGGAAAAGACTAAACAGACCTGGACATTTTAGCCTGGAAAAAAAGATGATCAAGGAGGGATAAGGGAAAAGTCTATAAAAGCACAAAGAAGTCAAATGAGGACATGGAGTTTACTGACCATCGCTTCCCCAAATGAAAGAATAAAAGGCTTTTCAAATGAAAATATTGGGTGGTAAACAAAAAATAAACAAAAATAAGAATCTCAAAGAATATCAAGGCTGAAATTATATGTAGGTCCCAAACATAACAGGATAAACCCATAGAAAAAACACCTGTGGAAGGCTATACAGCATAAACAGCTTCCCAGATTGGTGACTTTCTAAACCAGAGTTTGTACCTGAATCGTTTTTATCAGTGAAAATAAAGCCCCAGCCTCATGTTCTTGTGCTGCTTCTAAAAACAAATATCTTCACTTGGAAAATTTTATTTGTGTAGGGATTTAGTCAAGAGACTTCAGTTATCTCTTTTGGGAGGGAAGCTGTAGACTAGCAGAGGAAGGGTTAGTGCCACACTTCAGCGGGAGAGAGCAAAGTGACTGACATACCTAGAAGTTGTATCTAGGGGGCTACCTTCATCTACACACTCACAGCAGGCAGGCTTCCCTGCGATTCTGAAGAGAAATGGTCTGTTAGTGGACAGCTCTTTCCACCAAGGTACCTTTATTTGCTCTCTGAACTCTGCTTTGAAGAGAAATTTGCAAGCGAAGGTGAGTGGTGTGAGACACTGTGTGCACTGGAACAATGAGCTCCGCTTGCAGCAGCTCTGTTTCCTGCAGGACAAGCTCCCATGCCAAATGATGGGTCCAAATTTGCAGCAGAGAATGGCAACAAAGCAAGTCTGAAACGCTTGTGTTGTTCACAGACCCTCCTCTGCCGCACGGTGTCACAAACCCTGGTCACAGCTGCTCTGAGCAAAGAATGTTTTCTATGGAAAAATCGCAGCAGCTTAGGGGAGGAAGGTGAGCAAGGAAGCTGCGTGAGAGCAGGGAGCTGTAGCTTGTATTTTGGTGAACTTAATGACTAGTTTTGAGGCAAAGACTTGAAGGCCAAAGTCTGACAGGCTGTCAGGCACTGATTGCCATTTTCATAAAGGGCGCTATGCAAGTGTAAGTGATTGATAGATTGATTGATTTATTTTGCTGAGGCTCCTTTGTGGTCTCCTGGGGGGATTTCTGGCCACACCTCTCAGGCTGAAAGCACTTGTTCTGCCTGCTGTTGCTTTTTTTTTATTTGCGGGTAATGAAAATTTGTTACAAGCCTTCCCTTTCATCTGTACATGGCAGGCTGTCACACAGAAACAAGCCATTCTGGAACCATGCTTCCTTCCAAATTGCTAAATATTTTTCTTCAAATTGCTTCCCTAATGGGCTAGTATAATAGGAGCAGCATGCTCTCTGCCCACGCTGAAGATGCCAGAGCATTTGTCCAGTGCACATGTGTGTTGGGCACAATAAACTCATTGCCTGGCCTGGAGACAGTGCAGCCCTGCTGCTGATCTAATCTATATCACACATTCCTTGGGCACTTATAGGAGAATACGCACACAGATAGGTGCTTGTGCCTCCCCTGGGAAAATGCACCTCATCAGGGAGGCAGCCAGCTACACATCCCACTCTCCCAAGGAAGGAGCCGTGGTTGCATTCTGTAAGGTGAGACACAATGGCAGGAGGAGGAGAAGTGGGCTGCACAGCCATCAACGAAGCCATGTGAGCAGTGACAGAGCTGGGCTCACTAATGGACTGGCCTGGCCAGTTTTTTATTGACTCCAGTTGCTGCTTTTTGGAGGGGCAGGCACCAGCAGTCCCCAAGGTCAGCAGTTCCATGTGCTCTATGCTAAACTGTTGCTGACCCACTGCTTTATGAGCCTAAGTGCTTATCCAGGAACAGAAGTGAATAGGTTGTGTGTGATAAGAAAATAATTTGCCAAAACTGCAACAATAAAGAAAGCCTGATGGGATCTCTTATGGTATGAATAGCCCGGAGCAGCTGCAGATTTCTCTCTGCTTTCACAATTATTTTCTTTTTTATAACAACTAAAAAGGGAGCATTGTCCACAGGCTCCTGCAGCCCATATTTTCCTATCCAAATCTAATATTTCCATATACATGTATATACATATTATACATTGTGAATCTTTGTGAATATAATACAGGAACAGAAAAAGAAAGAAAAAGGAAAAGCCTTCTCAGATAAGAGGCCTGTTGGCACACCAGCTTAACCCGTTCCTCTTTTCTGTTTCTCTTACAACCCCTCTAGACGGATTTCTGCAAGATCCTGGAGCAGCCATCCCAAGACACACAGAGCCAAGTTCCCTGTGCGCTGTGCACAGATGCCCAGTACAGCCACACCTGGGAGGCTCTCAGTGTAGACATGGAGAGCTCTGTGCCAGGGATAGCCTTCTTACCCCACTACCTGTGGGGCTGGAAACATCCTGTCCCCCACCCAGGGGCAGTGTCTGTTGAGAAGGCTGAGTAGATTTTTGCATGTTTTCCATCTAGGTGTTACAGAGGGGCTTCAGTCCAAGAGCTGACTCTACTCAGGCCTCCTCAACTCACTCTATTCCCCATCTCCCTAACAGGTCTATGGCATTTTTCTTCCTCAGGGAGCACAAGTAGGTCTGGTGCTCATCCCATACTCTGTTCCCCACACCTAACAGCCCCAATGGTGCAGGACCCAGCATCAGGCTCTGTGCTCTGACCCTTTCTTGCCCACCAGCCCCTGCGTTGAGCAGTGATTTGCCCAGAGAGGGCTGCCTGTGATCCAAAGTCCTGGAAACCATGCCCAGGGCTTCTTTCAAAGCTATGCCAGAGTTCCTTGCAGAGGTACCACACTCCCAGGGTGTCCAGGTCCCTGAAGCTCTCTGAGAACATCTAAAACCACAAGAGCTTTTCTTCCTGCCATTCAATTTTGTGTAAGGAGAGGACCAGACTCCGGCCTCAGATGTCATGTGAGGGTCAGCTATGCAAAGTTCAGAAAACAGTTGTATAAAGAAACACACAAAGAAATTACTCAGATTGTAGCTGATCTTTGTAGCTGATTTCTCAAGAGATCTCCAGTAAATCGGGTTGAATGAGCTTTTTGTTGCCTTTACTGTTAGCTGGAGTAGTTGAAGTCAGAGAGAGTTCTCCTCTCTTACTGCTGACAGCTACAGTATGGCAGGGCTGTGGTGCCTTAGCACACAGTGATCAATCTCATTTCAGTTCATTTTGATAGAATTTAATTTTCACATGGCCCAGTGTGACCACATCCCACTAATTTCCCACTTGGATATTTTCTTGAAACAGAGAGACCAATTGAAGATTCTGCAGCTCCTGTTGGTGAAATAATAATAATTTACATTTATTAAGTGCTGTTCTTCCCAAAGGACTGCCCAAACATTTTCCAAAATTTGTGTATGCAGGAATCCCCTCACCAAGGAAAGAAAGAATGCAGCTCCTTCCTTGGCACAGAGCAGCACTAGCACAACAGCTTAGGATACAGAATGAATCAAAGGTTTAATGTTATTACATCTTTGTGGTTCTGTTAGAGTAATGCCCAGAAGTCTCAAGAGGGACCAAGGCCCCTCTTGGGATAGGTGAAATAAGTAGTAAGATTATTGAAAGAAAGCCAGGGAACAGGAAACAGTAAAAAGCATGCTCAGGGAGGAGTAGGAAGAAAAAGGGAGGGATAGATAAACATACACGATTGCATAGATTTCAAAAACGTGATAATTCTAACCATGGGACTGGAAGGGACTTGTGATGTTATCCCATACACTCTTCTCTCCTACAGCAGGCTCCCTTCTAGCTGTTTGATCACTAATACACATCTATGTATGTATCTTGTTCCTAATGATTTCTGCTGATGGAGATTTCTCAGCCTTCTGAGGCACCTTCCTCTTAGCCCGTATCCTTCTCTTGCCTTTAACACGAGCTCAAATATTCCTTGTTATGACACAGACCACTTATTCATCATCTTGTGCACAGCAACTTGCAGGCTGTCATTTCCTGTTTGTAGGCTTCCTACAGAGTTGTCAAGGTGAGATCAACACTGGTGTTATAATGGACACATGCCATAAGATGGGATCTAGAGGAGCACACGGCATGGGGGTGTCTATTTCTATGGGGAGCTGTATGGTAAAGGTGCTTGAGGCACAAATAGGCTGAGAGATGCCAGGTTGGTACTTGCAGTCCTGTGAGAAAAGTGAGACATGTGAAAGAGATTATGGACCTTGGTGCTAAGGCCAGAAATACCCATCTTTATGTTTGTAGACCATTGAGGAAACGTATTTTAAGAATCCATAAGGAAACCAAAGCAGCAAAATTACTAACTTGGAGTTGGGGTAGGCACTTGTGGCAGCAGCACTGAAGGACGGAGGGGAAAGGCTGTGGTGGTCAACAGCATGGTCTTGGCTAAGTGTGGTACCTAGGATATTGCCACATAGTCACAGGCAACAGTTTCTGGAGGAGAAAATAAAAATGGTCACTACAACATGGGTCTACATGACTGAAAGGTTAAGGACATTATGATCAGGCAGAGGAGAAGTGGAAGATTTTGGCAAAGGAAGTTCAGCAGCTCTGTGCTAATGAGCTGGTGCCAGCAGGACCTCTTTGAGGAGAGTTTGCTGATGCAGGTGGAGATACAGGGCTGGAAGGAATAAAGGTATCCTGCAGACACCAATTTGTGAGTTTTCAGAAGGAGTATGTGTATTGATTTGGAGCTCCACTTCACAAATGTGAACAGATACAGAAAGCTAAAAATCATTTCTCCTCTCTTGTTTTCTCCCAGCAGTTTTAGGTGTTAATGTCCTCTCTACTGGGTCTCCTGCACACCCATCTTCTTTGACCTGATTTGGAGTACTGCTTTTTTGTCAAGCAGGAGGAGTCTTTCTAGTTCCTCATCCACAAAACATACTAACCTTATACTAATGCTGACAGTGGGCAACTAGTAGAGTACAACAGGATGTGATCTTTGGAGTATCTGTCCTGCAACAAGATTTGTTAGAGAGACTAAGTAGATGACACTGGAAAATTTCACAAGTTTTAAGATTTCCCTTACTTTTCCTATTCTTCCCTTCCCAGGGAATGGATGATGCCTTGCACTTCAAATGCAATGCTCAGGGGATCCCAGCTAAAGGCAAAGTGCATTCTAACACCCAGACATCCTCCTCCTTGGAGATTACATAGGTACACACCAAAACTGAGCCCTGAGCTGGCCCTTGTCCTGCCAACTTCTTTTGCACTTCTTTAGTGACAGAGATTAGTATGGCAGAATTGAGCTTCACCTCTGCAGACCCAGATCCGCTTGTTTAAGTAGAATATTTTGTTGTTTATGCTGCAGGCTAAACAACTAGGTTTACCTAGGGTCTCTTGTTAAAATGAGCCATCTGTGGCAGCTGTGGTAATTATACCCAGACTACTGTACCTTTCATGCAGAGCTCTTAGATTTGTGTTGGGACTTTGAAAACAAGAGGAACAATAGCACAAGGGGAAAGAAAATATCTCCTTAGAGTGAAAACTATCATGAGGTCCTCCCTTCCTTCGTTTTCCAGTCTTCCCTGGATTAACCACAATCCTCAGGTTCCTCAATGGCTGTTCCCTGTGACAAAGTACTACAAAACAGTCTGAGGGCAGAGAGCAGATGGAGTCTGAGGCAGGTTTTGCACCTCCTCCTCATCAGTAAATGCTTGCTCACACTTTGCTTTGGTGAGCCAAGTGAATGTGGTATTTGTGCTGCTCTGAAATCTGAGCAGTGCCCCAAGTGCTACCATAGGTGTGAGTCCCTTGATTCCCTCTACCCATTCTGAACACCTCAGCACAACTTCTGCAGTTGCTGCTGGTCAAATTTGCTTCTCCTGTCCCCAGAGCTACCAGTGCTGTTGTGAATAGGAAGCAGCACAAATTTCTCCAGAGCAATGCCAAGTATTTCCTCATCTCCAGGGGGGCTGAGTGCTCTGCCCTGGGGAGGGTCAGACCTTTGAAATGAGTTGACTTTCCTGCCCTGCCAGACAGACCGTAAGGCTTAACAGCAGACAAACTTCTGATAGTACATGATAATTCTTTCTACTTTCCCCATTGTAAAGCTTCTCCTCTTAAATCACATACTGTTTTTCTGCTGTAGCTATTGAATAGTGAAGTATCCAAAAATCCACAAACAGAATGATGCTTTGAAGGAAACATAGAGATCATTAAACTTCTAAGTTGTTGTAAATGCTACCAAGAAACTATTTTTATCTCTGATCGTCTCCCAACTAAAACATAAATTTGAACAGATGGAAATAAGAAAAGAAAGATTGTGGGAATAAGTATTGGTGCTATCAGCTGGAACTGGTAATAACAAAAGCAACCACTGACTCTTTGAACTTTCAGGTAGTACAAAGTGTTTTCACATACTACTTTTCTTTTATTTTGTGTTTTTCACTGTGAGCTTTCATACACTGTTGGAACAGTTCAATCATAAGAGTAAGTCAAGTTATCTGGCCGAAAAAGAACAATAGGTTTGATTCACTTCTGCTGCTGTTGGCACTACCGTGGCAGAAAGTCTGCCCAAGCTGGGGGGGAGGTCAGAGTTGTGCAAGGTTCACAGCCCTCGGTGACTCCCTAAATGAGTACAGCTGATCTGGAAAACTGCTGTCAGCGGAGCAGAGAAGGGTGTTCTCATTCTCCTTAGCCCCTCAGCAGTTTCCAAATCACTAACGAGGTGTTTGCAGTACCAGGGTGTGATTTAAAGCTCCTGTCTGCAGGGCCAGTCATCTAATGGGCATCTGTCCTATTTTGGTTCAAGAGTGAATGAAGTCCATCGCATCTGTTGTCTAAAAAGTTGTGGATAAGTAGTCTCACTAACAAACAGTATGAAGTAATTTCCTGCATAAACTTACTGCACCCTGGTCTTTACCACAAGCTCAGATTTCTTGTGTGGGCTCAGATTTTAGCAAAGAATTACGGTATATTGCTTTCCATGAGAAGAATTTCCCACTTAACGGATCTCAAGTCTCTATTAGACCCTTGGCTAATGGAAAACCATAAACCATCCCAGAGCTTTCTCGAAATCCATGGAGAGCTGAAAGTGCAGATATTTAGCCTCTTCAAGGCCAGGGACTGACAGAGGACTTCTTAAAGGAATGCCAAGCTAATAGAAGTTCCAAACAATTTCGTTTCAAAGGACGTCTAAAGTAAGAGATGACTATATTAACCTGAATATTATTTAATGGCAATGTTAATTCCTCTTCAGTGGTGTTCCTTGGTGGTATTTGCCATCAAACTCAAGGCTCTGGCCTGATTGTTTGGGTGTTTTTCTGGGCATGGAGGTTTTCTGATGTTACCCCTTCATGGCTGGGTCAGTTTACCAGCTAACTTTGACCAGCACAGTTTCAGGTTGTGCACCTTGTTGCACGTTGTCCTGAAGGTGAGTAAAGCAGCTGGGCCCAGATGTGCTCTGGCCACCACTGTTCTTGTGCTTGTCACACCCTCTATGCTATAAGAGTGAAGAGTTTGTCTCAGACCTGTTGGACTGCCCCTCTGCCACTTGGGAACTCTGCAGTTTCTGGCTCCACGTGCTTCTGCACTGGTGCTGTGCCACGGCAAACCCCTATCAGCTATTGACATGTCTCACCCTTGTTTGCAAGTCAAAGTTTAGTGGAGAAACAGGTCTTATTCACACCACAATGGCTGATGTATTTCAATTCACCACAAGCACTGCAGATTTACATATCATTTTTCACTTTAGCATATATATGCCACTTAATGTTGTAGAGGCCCTGTCTGTTGGTAAATGGTGCTTTTTTGAATGGCTGCTCGTGAGTCTTTTTAATTTTAATATTTCTTAACTCATCCTCTCCTAAAACAAACTCAGATTCATTCATTAAAATTAAGGCACTAAGATTCCACTGAGACAAACCCCAGAGAGGGCTGATAAATTACACAAATAAGCTGTATTTATAATACCTCTGATGCCTCCAAATAGGCATTTTATAGAAGAGAAGCTCCAGCAAACTGATAAATCTATTCTCTGATACTGCAGCTAGGCTGCATTTCAACACCTGAAACCATCTGTTTGATACAAGCATACACTTAGCATAATATGAATACCTTAGCACACAGGTACCTTAGCATAGTGCATCCCTTCATTTTCTCATAAACAGCAATTATAGCCCAGGCAGAGAGGAGCACATGGTGGGCTGAAGAAGGAGGAGGAGAAACATATAAAGAAGATGGATTTTTTTTTTCCCTAATCTGTGTGAGTCTGACAGAGCATAGGAAAATCTGTAAACCACAGAGTGCTAGTGAGAGACAGACAGTCAGACAAAATTACTTCCTTTGCTGGGTCTTGCAGTTTGAAGTAGTGCCTGCCTTATTGGCAGGACTTTTTTTCCCCAGATGCCCACCCAAGAACCATTCAGCTACATTTATTATTCTGTCAAATACAATGTGCAATAAAGAGCCAGTCTCCCCAATGATGGGTACCTGTGTTCCTAGCTCCGCAGTGAAGCACATAAATCACATGTGAAGGGCAATGCACGTGCTTTTTGTTTCTTGTATCACCTTTTATTATCTTAGGACTTGAAAAGTTAATAACCCGGTGGGTAATCATGCCATTATCAGTTTACATTGTAGTAAAGCCCATTCAAATGATGATTACATATGTTAATGAGTGTCGTTATAATGCACTACACAGTACATTACCTTCAATAAATATAATTGTTTATGCACTTTAATGAGGGGATATAATGCCCCCAAAACTAATGGCATGGACTGAATTGGGATTTATTGCTGGAAAACTTTGCCATTAAGAAAGGAAATCTCACAAACCCTTTCTTGTTTACCTAACTTTTTTCCTTCTTTAAAAGCTGCCACTCATCTCTCCCTCTTTCTGCTTGCAAGGGGGAAAATAGCTGTAAGACAGTTCAGCAGTGTTCCTTGTCAATGCCTTCCTCCACCTGAAGAAGCAGGAGGTGGGTTCATTTAGAAGGTTTAATGAAGATCATTATGTTTACCCCTTAGTAAGGCTTAATGCGCTATCTGGCAACAAAACTGATAACACGTCAGAATTTTGGCTGCAAATCAAACAACGGGAAGTAAAAACGTTGGTTGTTAAACTAGGAACTAGGAATAGAAAATAAGGTTAAGGATGACATTTTGGCCAATGGTCCTTCATCTAGCTATAGAATAGTCAGAGAATAGTTGGCCGTGCAGAGCATTCAAAGCTCTCCAGCTGGGAATGAAGAAAACTAGAGGTGAAATGCCACCTGATCTCTTCAATCTCTAGGCGCTTTCTTTTCCAGAGGAGTGAGATAAAACCTTTCTTTGTGGGCTCAATAAGAAATGACAAAGAGACAAAGAATGCTAAACCAGGCAGCACTGTGCAACCGGCTGAGGGTGCACCAGGCTGAGCGAGATGAGCTATCAGCAACTAAACTGCACAAGACTGGAGTTTCCTCTTTAATTTCCCTCCACTTGGTTTCCTTCCTGAATGGCACTGCTGTGACATTTCCATTACCGGTGAAAAGTAGTGTGCTTTGTACAGTAGTCTTCTCTCCTATTGAAGTTGGTGCAAAAACTCCCATTGATTTCAGCAGCAGAGGCAGCGAGCTGGCAGTGGGGGCACGGTCGCCTCTGAGGAGAATTTGCATGCGGTGCGTCCTAATTTTCCTCTCTCTTTGGTGTCAGAAATCTAAAAAAAAAAGCTTTTTCAAGTCTTCAAGAATAAAGAGGATGCTGAAAATGAGAACAAATAATAACAGGTATTGTTCTAAATGCTGTTAAAATTCAGGTGCAATGTCAGGGAGCATGAGAAAGCTGCATGTGAGAGACCAGTAGGAGCTCAGGTAGCTTCTTCCCAAATATGTGTACACACAGCAATTACTTAAGAAACTTTCCAAGGATCACAGTCATGTTCCAACTAGTTTGAAAGTCAGTAGAGTAAAAAAACTTTGACATTGAGATGCAATTTGTGGTAAGATCTAATTAATTTTTTTGCTCCTAAGAATAATTTATTATTTACACTTCTTATTATATATGTATTTTAGCTTCATTAGTCTGCAATGCTGGAAAAAATTATACCTTCAAGTCCTATTTATCAAATTAATGGTGCAATTTCATAGTGACACATTCCACATTCATTAAACCAAGTACAGTAAAAATGCATTTAAATTAGATTAGTGTGATGTAATAACGATTTCAGTGTATGGGGTGATATTCTAGCAGTAAAGAAACACCCAGATCGAGTTGAAACCAACTTTGAGACGATTTTTCAAAATTGATTTTGGCACTGATTTAAGTGAAAGAATAAGGACTAACATTTCCCCCCACAGCTCGCTCCATGTGGGAGTTCAAGGCCCGGAGTGGAATTGCAGGAAATGAGTGGTAGAGTCGTTCTGGCCATGGCAGTGGAGGAAGTCATGCACAGCCCACAGAAGGCAATTTTGTCAGCCTCCTGAAATGCTGGGCAAGGACACCCACCTGAATCCACCTTTCACCCATGCTGACTGCACAATGCCGCAGGAGTTTCTGCCAGCCCCTTAAAATTGTGAGTCCCCCAGTCATTTTACACTGACAAAGGCTCATGTGTCTGTGCATGTGTCCAGATGCACTCACAGGCACTAATGCCTGGATGCAGAACCTCTTGGAGGTACCACCCGTGCCCCTTTGCCTCCTGAATTACTGCTCTCTGGCAGCCTGTAAGCACTCTCTGGGCCACAGGGGCTGGGTGAATGTTGGTCCATTTCCACTGACCTCATCCACCCTGGCAATCCCAACCACAGAGCAAATAGAAATTCTAGGTGGGTGCCAAATTCATAATCCATGAGGGGCCTATAAAACCTTAAGCCCTTCTGCTTACTCATGCCACATAGACTGCCTTATTCAACCCCACTGTGAAACAGGCAGAAATTCACATCGCCTCTCTGTCGTGTCCTTTAACACCAAGTTTTAGTTTAGCACGTTCCCTGTAGCTTAACTTTCCTGGCTTGGGCAATGAATGAGAGTCCCTGATAAGCAGCAGGTTGATGGAGGTTGCTGGTCAAGGAACAAATCACTAGGAATTCATGTCCTGAAGCTCTGATTGAGTCAGACAGGGGACTGCATGTCCCCTCCCTCCACATGCTGATACTCGTCTTGTAGTCTTTATAGCCCAGCAGAGGAGTACTTTCAGCTGGCTGACACTCAACCCCGCACTGCTCCAATATCACATTAAAGAACCAAATTAAATCAGAGTAGCTCCTTAATAAAAAAAAATCTTTCTTCCGAGTATCCATAGGGAGTTGTGTATTGTGTGTATCTGTCTTTCAGACTGTAAGCCTTCAGGGCAATGACTATCTTTATTTCTGAAACACAAACAATATTAAAACACCATTGGCACTTAATAAATCAGCAAAACTACAATCATTACATGGGCTTCCTGGTGAGCCATCACTTACCTTAGCAGATGAACAAAAGTGTGCCCTTTGCATTTAGGCATGTGCCTTGTGAAGTGTGTGTGGCAGATTGAGCACCCCAGATTTTGGAGGATGCTATTTGCTCACCAAGGAAGCCCTGGACCCTTTTGTCCTGACCCAGAGGCACAGTCCCACCAGGGTATGCAAGTTCATCTTCCATCTTGTATCTCTTGAGCTGAGGTGCAAAGAAAGGTGGTAAAGATTGGTGCAAGGTTACTCACACTGCATATTTAGAGGACATTGTGTAAGGAGGAGTTATCGAATACTTGCATTGTGGTGGCATAGGGGTGTGCCAGCCAAGGATAGTACAATCCAGCACAAAAGGCAGTGCAGAATGAATGCTACCCCATGGTCACCTCTGAGAAGACTGAGCTTGGAAAGCCTATACTGAAGAGCTGGAGCTGTGCTACACTGGTTTTAAATTTATGAGTAGGGATATGGTGATAGCATCAGAAATCAAGAATCTTCCAGGTTGAGCTGGGTGTGCACTAATAGCAAGGAAACTGCTGCATTTTCGAAGGACCACAGCAGCTCTTCATAAACCCAAAGGTAATTTACAGACCTAGGCTCAGGGATACTCTTGCCAAAAAAAAAAAAAAAAAAAAAGGTTTTCAAAATTTTTCTTCAGAGATCCACTAAAAGGCTGAGTTGAATCACTGTGAGCAAAATCATGTATTAATATAAATGATTAAACTTGATTAAAAAGAAATCAGTTTTGCCTCTGGCCTGGCTGACCTCAGATATCTAAGGGCTGCTTTTCCAGTCCTAAGAGCCTGAGCTATGTGTCCTTTTGACTTCAGCTTCTCAGCCCATCATCCCCAGGCATATCTTTTGTTCCATGGCTAGCTTTCCCATTCTTCCAATAGATATAGAGTTATTTAAACAATTAAGTCTGTATGCCCCTGCAGCCTTCTCCAGAAAGCAAGGGGCAAGACACAGCCAAGTCAGCTTGAGCACTCAGAGACAAGGAGAGCAAATTAAATAGAATTCTTGCTAAAATAAAAAAAAGGGGAAAAAAAAGGAAAAAAAAAAAGAAAATCAAATCTAAGCTGAAATTTACATTTACTCATCTGTCTCAATTGATGATTTCTGCTACCAAACACCATATGGTGCTGTGTGAGGCTATAAATATGCTGCTCTTCCAGACCCATTTCTATTGGCATTTCCCATCAGTAAACAGGTGCTCCTGGCTTCTCCTGTGCCTCCGAGCTCAAAAAACTCG
Organism: Pycnonotus jocosus; assembly: GCA_013400435.1. Taxonomy (NCBI): domain Eukaryota; kingdom Metazoa; phylum Chordata; class Aves; order Passeriformes; family Pycnonotidae; genus Pycnonotus; species Pycnonotus jocosus. The sequence goes on along the minus strand of VWYP01008588.1, from coordinate 52,647 downwards.
AGCAAGTACCTTTGTGCACCTACAGAACGCAAAGGCAACTTGTCAGTGGGAGTGTTCCCTTTGCTTCAGAGAATATCAGCTGTATTTCCACAGGGTGTGCAGGACAGCAGAGCAAGCCTGCATTACAGCAAGCACCTGTGGCAGCTCCCTTTCTTCATGGTTTTGCCTAACGTCTTTGTGCCTGTCAGCAGGGCTGATCAGTGTCCAGAAGCTCCTCCTTTGCTGTGATCTCACAGCGTCAAGAGCCACTGGATCTCCCTGGCAGGACTCAATAGGTGTTTGCTGCTGCCTGCTCTCCTGCTAGAATCAGTAAGGCTGAGGAGAAGGAGGCAGCCAAGGTATCCTCATAGGACAAGGGGCTTGCCTTTGGGGAGAAGCTGAGAAATCAGTCGGGAAGCATGAATACTGCCTATTAAACCTGCAATCATCTAGCTTAACAAGGTCTATGGGCTTTATCCATTTCAGTGGCAAATTTCTGTGTCATTCTGCTGCAGAAACCTAAGCACGATGATGAAGCACTACCCCATCCTGCAGTCTGTTGCAGTCTGGGCCTTCATGGCCTCTCTGCAATTATTTAAAGGGCTGGGTTTGGTTAGTGTTCCCTGAACACTGAGAAGGACAAAAGGGAAGCACCAATGGTAGTTCCAGGGTGTACTTTTTGATGCTAATCTGAATATTGCCTTACAAAGACACCATGAGCCCATTGTCTTTGACTGGGGACAAGGACTCTGGCTGTTTGTGTCAGGTGACCACATTTTCAAATCCATTACAATGGTTCAAAAATGTCCAAAAGGTCAATATATTGTTCATACCACATCAGTGATGCTAGGGGGAATAACAACCTTCAGTAAATCCTATTATTTTCACAACTATACTAATAACATGAGAAACTATAGATATAATAAAAGTTTATATCTATAGTTGCTCTGCAGACACCTCCTCTGGTATGGTATAAATATAGTATATGAGACTTGGCGGTGTAATACAGTTTTTATTTCAATTTTTTAGGGATGGCCATGCACATCCATAACTCATGAAAATAAAAAGTGTATTACACTGCCAACTGTTACATATTCCCTAGTAAAGCAAAAATGGCAAGATAAATTTTATTTTTCTCTTCTCCCCACCAACAAAATGTCTAGCTGGTATGTTGATGATGAAATGTTAGAATAAATGTTATTTATTCAAACACTTTCTATAATTTAACCATGTCTATCCTTTCTATTTGTCAGTCCTGTCCATCTGTCAAATGCTAGGTACCTTCTTTTTTCCCCACATTTTGCCTTTGGTTTCAAATTTCACACTTCTGTACTTGGTGTTATTCTCCTTAGGACAGATGGGAAGAGAGATTGCCTCTTCCCATGTCCCATTCTTAAATTTTCTCAGCCACATTCTCTTTGGGTCTTAAGAGCTCTAACATCTGTGTGGGACGTGTGTGTTGGCTTGGTAGCATTGGCAGCCCTTCTTCAAGATGTATAAAACAGTGTAAATGAGGAAGGATCCCAGCTGCATGCTGTGCGTCAGTGGAACCCTATGATTCATAGGTAGGGATGGGGAAAGAATTAGAAACTCGAGTGCAGCAGGCTAAGTATCCTATACCTATGTGAAATGGAACAAATATGTCACTCCCATACTATAAAAAGGAAAAAGTGATAAAATCTTGTTTTATACAAGTGCTATTATATTACAGTCAGCTCTTGAGTATCCACACAGCGATGAATCCGGTGGCAGATTAACTGTGCTGGGCTTGTAGGACATCCAGTGTGGTGCTGCACGAAGTAAGAGCAGAGCCAGGGCCACTGGGGAGAACTCAACACACAGCAGCAGGGCCAAGCAGGGCCCAGCCAATTCAAGAGCTGTCCAAACATTGCCCTGCTGCTGTCAAAGCTGAAGTGCCTTCTGCATAACTTTCTTGACTGGCTCTGCCCTTTTCCCTCTGGGAACTTCTGTTTGGGATGAGGGTGGCTGATTTGACTTTTGACAAGCCACCCCTGCATTAGAGGATATATGATGTCTGTCCCTCCATCCATGGGACAGTCACTGACCTCTCCTCAAGGCTAGAACATGAGCAAGAAACCTTGAATCCCTGGGAATGTCCACTTCATGACACTAGTGCCAACCACCACTTTTTCTCAGCATGTCTAATTGATTAATATAACAAAATGAAACACAGGCAAATGTTCCCTGTGTGTATTTAATTTGAACTTTGCTGGATGTGAAGTAACCTGTCACTTGCAGGCTTTTTTTTAGTGCATCAGTATGTATCATAAAATTAGTACCTTCCCTTAAAAATCTCACATATTTGATTCTTTCTTTCTTTGCTTTCTTTCCTTCCCCTCTCTCAGCTTATCTGCTCCTCTCCCTTCCCTCCCCACCCCCATCCCATGCCTGTGTAAAGGAATACCAGAGACTTTGGGTTAAAGACCAAGGAATGCTGTGTCAACTGCCACATGAAAGAAAAAGAAATTTGAGCTTCCTTTCTCTGCAAGCAGCACAGGTCCTCAGCCTGTACAGAAATCTGCCCCGGGTATTTCCTCCTGTTTCTCTCTGTACAACATGCATCCACTATCTCCTTACCTGGAATCCTTGGAGCTGGGATGGAATAGGGGAGTTTGTACCATACAAATGTACAAAAAAGAACTTCCTAGCTCTGTAGAGGTACAGCACACACAATGATCAACAACAGCCATCTGAATCCCCTCAAAACCTGTGTACAAGCTGCAAATGCACAGACCAATGCCCAGAGGAGGAGGGAAGCATGCACAACACAACGAAAAAGCAGGGTTTGACACAGCCCAGCTGATGATAAGGTTTTCATTACAGCCTCAGCATACTAATACCAGACCACTGCACAGGTGGGAGAGAGGTGCTCGAGGGCCAATAAACACCGAATTTTATCAGTGTGCCACTATTACAGCAACACCTGTGCTAAATAACTTTGAACGTTGATCCACTGTGAAGAGTCAGTGCTCAGTAGCCCTCAAAATTTCTCATTTCTTACCTGCAGTGGAGTGGTCTTGTATTTGAGCAGTGGCTGCACAGAACTTCCTAAATGTTTTTCTTTCTTCTCCTTTAGGATGCCTGTCACACAGACACAAAGTCCCTAAATTGCCACCTTCCTGTCTCTGCATTTTTCTTTTCATTTCTCTCCTTCTTGTGCAATGAAAGACATTAGGGATGGAGTGATAAAAACACATGATAAAACAGCATCACTGGGGAGATCTATGCCTTGAAAATACAGGAACAAAGTCTGCACTCAAGCAAACTTTCCATTGATGGCAGTGGATTATGCCTCAAAAAGCAAAGGAGTCCTTAAAACTGTGCTTGCCTAATTAAGGTCCTGGTTCAGCTAGAGTGCCTAATTTAAAACAGATGACTCAGTGTTGATGGTGCTGCACTTTAAGTTGGGTACCTGCCTAAGTACTTGGCTGAATGGAGGCCCAAGCAATGTATCTTTAAATGAAGTAGCAGTGGAATACAACAGCCATTCTGACCACTATATATAATTGACTAAAAAATCAAATCACTGAAAAAGGTGCTGCACTTACAGTAAAAAATAATAAATAAATGACTTACAGATTGCCAACATGACAGTCTACAGCAGAACAGAACTCAGTGAATGCAGCTCCCATTTGAATTCATGGGAAAACAGGGACTTCTGAAACTGCTAAGTTAACCAAAAATATATATTGTTAAAGCCAACAAATTTATTTTTCTGTTTGAAAGTCCCTGTTTTGCTGTACAGAGGAATAGGTTTGGAATTCTCTGACTCTTCAGCATCATAAAACCTAGAGTGCCTGCTTGGGGAAGTGTCAGGAAAATATTGGTTTCCATTCTAGGCTTACGTTATATTTACATTGTGGCTCACTGAAATACTAAAGCAGTAAGAGATATTATAATTAACCTCTTCAATTTTTCCCTTAAGAAGTATCTGGTTCAATGAACTGTCAATCAGTTCTCCCATTTCCTATTAGAACAGGGGCTAATATGCAGGACTGACAACTGAGTTCACTGAAAGAGGAGAGGCAATACAATGCCTTTATGAATAGTATAGGATGGTAAGCAATAAGTATGTTCTCTGTAAAGACAAATTTTGAAATGTTCTGTGAGCTGCATCAGTCCTCTCTTTTTTTGCCCCTAGTTCTAAGGGCACACACAATTGTACAATAACACAAAATGTTGCAGCTTAGTGCTTGAAACGTTATCCTTTTAGCTTAGAATTTCAACTTTTATAAATGTAGGTCTATTCACAGTCCCCAGTGCTGCAACTGACTGCATTATTTATTATTTATCATTATTAATTATCACAATGTATTATTTATGCCATGCAATAGGTATGCACAGGATTTTGCCAAGAAACATCCTTCACTCTCACGTTTATTAATTTTGAGAATATTACTATTCTGTTTGATTTGGAAGTGAATCAAACCATACCTAGATGTTAAAATAAGTGACAGTGAAAATCTTCAAAAGGTATCCTGTTTTCACTTGTGAGAATCAGGTGGCAGCTTGGGGTCCTTTTCAAGGTCACTGCTTTCCTTTCCAAACCTTAGCAGCAGGAAGAGATGCCTGGTCCTTGGGCTCAGTCTTCTGCACTAAGAGCCCTTCCCTGATTCTTCTGAAGCCACAGCATAAAATCCAGTGTGTGAGCTAAGGGTCACAAATGAAACCAAATTATAGTCTTAAACTGTGCCAGGTGAGGTTTAGGAGGAATTAGGAGGAACTTCTTCACAAATTAGATATTGGAATGGACTGCTCAGGGAGGTGGTGGAGTCACCACCCCTGGAAGTGTTTAAGGAAACACTGGATACAACACTCAGTGCCATGGTCTGGTTGACATGGTGGTGTTCCATCATAGGATGGACTTAATGACCTCAGAGGTCTTTTCCAGCCTAATTGGTTACCAAAAAACCCCCAAACCCCAAAGAATTACCTGATTGTGGGCACGCACTTACTAGTATTATTATTTGCCTTAGGTTTATTGTTTGCTGATTATGCCCAGTATTTCTCAACAAGAAGAGAACCATTACTATGTTGGTCTCTGTACACACATAGTAATGGTAATGTGCCCAGAATGGTGTGCAATGTTTGTAAATATTAGTATTGAAAGAAGGACAAACAAAGCAACAACAATGAGGTAGAATTTTCAAAAGTGCTGTGGTTCTGAGACATGTCTAAATTTCTTGAGCAGTTTTGGTAGTCTCTCTGAAATTGCTGCCATCTATGCATCAATTTATGAGTAACAAGGCTTTGTTTTCACGTTTTGGCAATAGGTGAGGTCCCGGACAATTTAACAACATGAGCTGAACACAGGTTGAGAGGAAAACTCTGGAGGCCCAGGATCTCCAAAGCCTGTCCTTATTATTTGCTATTGTATCACAAATGTGCTATTAATGATTTGTTTCTTAAGTAAGTGAAGCAGAGTTGTGACTACAGAGAGAGCTCACCACACACAGAGATGTAGCAGTCTGCTGAAAGAAGTGGAAGGAGCAGACTGAGAACAGCTACACTTTGTACACATTTAGAAAAGCTACAATCAGCTATATTTTTATCACCATCAGAACTCAACATTGTTATCAAATATAAATGTACTGAAAAAGGGGGAAAGGCTTTAAAAATTGCTTATATGTGTATTTAATAAACAGTATCCAAATAGACAGTGGTTTTTTTCCTCCTGTCAGTGTTTAGTAAAATTCTCTTAGCATCACCTTCCAGCTAAAGCACCTTATAACTATAATAATGATCACTTGTGGGCCAACTGGAGATCTTTCAGATTTTGTGAATGGGTTCAGCCAAGTTCTACTTCAAGACGCAAGGCTAAGGATGAATTTTGAAAAGACCCACCTCAGGACTGCAGCTTCTGCAATCCACCTGCAGCATGATATACCAAGCGAGAAGGCTGCACCGTTCCTGTGAGGCTCAGGAGACAGCAGTGTGAGCAGCACACACTGGGCTCTTTGGGAGGTGCCTGTACAGTCCAGCCCTGCTCCTAGTCAGGAGCAAGATAACTTCTCCTGGAATGACTGGAGAAGTACAAAGTTGTGAGGACGGACAGAACATTTGATGTTGACAGCTGATCCCACAGGAAGGTTATTGCCTCCTGTGTTATGACGGCTTTATGTCTTCACTTTCTGGGAAAAAAAAATCAGCATTGAAAGGTATTATTGGCCTCAGTTTCCATAAAGACAGGGTGGCAAAGTCCCCCTTCCTTTATAGTGGTGGAAACTAAGGACAGCTCTGCTGAAATCAGCAATGTTACAAAGCCGTAAAACTCGTCAAATCAAGGGACTAGCTCAGCGACAAAGCAGTCTCTCTGCGAGTCTGACAGTTCATTCTCCAGCTACAATAATGAAAACACAGAGATGTGCTAAAGCAGCAGGGGTCCTTAAACTCCTTTATCATCTGGGATCACATCTTAATAGGACTGACTGATGAACACTTCCCTTCCTATTCTTCCATCTGAAAAGATCACCTCCTCTTCTACTTCCTATCATGTATCCTCCCCGTGGCAAAGCAATAGCAATTACAGGAATATTAAGGAAGTAATTAATGCATTTTAGCCATCTTTTAATGAAATTCAGCAGCTGAGAAAAAGGGAGAGAGCCAATAATGTGTAACCTGTTATCTCTACCACTTGCCACACTTTGGCAACATGTGTATTGGAAGTCAGAAAAATGTTTACACCCACAGAACATATAATATCTTAGGTTAGCCTGTCCCTTGTACTGCTTGTTGCTAACACCATGTAGAAGGCTCATATTTGTATTATGAAGCAGATTTTTGACTAAGGCATCTAAAATGAACATGAAGAAATTTCTGTTAACACTACAGTCACGTGGACATATACGGATTTCCTGAAGCCTCCTTCAAACTCAACTCTCTTACAACCTCTTCTGTGCAGTTCCTATTGGAAGTGCTCTAGATCCATTTACCTGTTGCCAAAAAGTGAACAAAAGTGGGTCAGGTAGGTGAATGGATAACATCTCTCTCTTTTCTTCAAGAGTGTGCCAGAACTGTCTTCTAGCTGCACTAGTGATAGCACTTTGATCTTTGATATCTCAGCCATTATTATCAACAGAAGGACTTTTTCCCAAAAACTTCTTCCATTTTGTCTGCATCACCCCAGGGCTGCTGATTTGTGCTCTACTAATCTTAGTGGCTGTACAGAAGCATCTTTGTGGTGTTGCTGCTTCTTTCTACAGAAGCTGAGCCAGAGTCAATGACTCTGTTGTGTTTTTGCATTTTCCAAGGGCTTCCCTTGAGGATCTAATTTCATGTTGCCTTCAAGCTGCTGTGGTTTGATAAATATGTCCCTATCAGCTGCTAGAATGCTAGCTTGGACCATGCCTTCTCTCTCAATTGCATTTTGGTGTTGTGCTGTGATTAAACCACTGCTCTACCAGTGACCCAGCAGTAGGTGACCTCCTTCCCCTTTCCCCCAGCATATTGTATAAAAATAGTCAAGTGATAATGGCTCATGTTTATTGGTTTCTCTTCAGCAATGCATATTTCCTACTGATGTCAAAATAGTTTAGACTGCACGTTGCCAGCACTTGGTCATACTTCTTCTGCCTAATATCATGACTTATCAGTGTTGTTGGAAATATCTTCCAGCTGTTAAACAATCCAGCTGGGATATAATTGGTCATCAGTCTAGTAGCATAACTGCAAATGTCGAGTTTCTTTCTTCTGCCATGTGCAGTAATTGAGTCTCCAAATCTGTCAACAGCCTGTTGGTAGACAGCCTTCTCTCCACTGGGCAGCTCCATGCCTTTAGACTCTGCAATCATTGCTATTTTCTTCCCCTTCTGGGAGTTGACACATTCAGACATTGCATGACTATTTATCCCTTTCCTGCTGTTCATAGCCTGAGGCTTTTTCCTGGTGTGAGCACTGCCTGTCACAATGTTTATGCTGGACCATGAAGGCAATATTTGGTTGGTATCTGTCCTCTCTTCCAGTAGCTAGGAACATCAGGAACTTGAAACATCAAAGGAATTAGCAGTGGCATTTTGTCCACCTTTCCCAAGAGCAGGCACTCACCCCTGCAATCAACAGCTCATCCAAATGGATCAGCAGAACATCTGCTTCACTCAGGCCAAAAGATTTTTTTTCACCACCTTGAAGCAGATTACAGATACTATAGCAAAAATCCAACAACTATAACTTGCTGTGGAGTGAGGAACAGTACAAGAGATTATGGGTATCTGCGGCAACATCAGGGTGGTCATTGTTCTAATGAAAAATGCTGAGATAATTCTAGAGCAAAGATTGGGAAGCTCTTTTGCTTCTCTTCCAGGCTATTGTGTTCAGCAATTAATCACATTTCCTTGTGTCCTGTGGATTTCACTGGCATCATATTCAAGTACCATATGGATTCCATGTCAGTAGGAATAAACTTTCTCTTTATTAACAGGATCACTTATTGCACAGTCACATCTGTAGCATTCTCACAGTGGACATATAGATTGATATAATGGTTTATCTTCCAAAGCCTTACCTCCCACAACACATGCTTTTCCAAACCAGACAGGAACTGGTACATATAGTGTTGAAGTGAGACTTTTCTGTTCATTTTAGATATTTCCAGTCTCAATGCGTAGATCTGAAAGACTTCTTGTGAGAAGAAAAAAAAATCCCAAGTGCAGTTTCTAAAGTAGAGTGAAAACCAGGGGTGATGAGCTGTACTGTTGAAGTCATAAAAGCATTGAATGGATTGGGCTGGAAGAGACCTTAAAAACCATTTAGTTCCAACCCCCCTGCCATGGGCAGGGATGCCACCCACTAGACCAGGTTGCTCAGGTCCTCCTCCATCCGGGCCTTGAACAATTCCAGGAACATGGTATCCACAACTTCTCTTGACAACTTGTTTCAGTGCCTCACCACCCTTTGAGCAAATAATTTCCGCCAAACATCTAATCTAAATCTTAGTAGAAAATGCTTACTTCCTTTCTTTATCTCCAAAAGGTGCCTACATAGAGAGAGGTGAGTGTCTAAAACATAAGTGCTGACAGTCAGGTGGGATGAATCACACTTTTCCCGGAATATCTGAGGGTACAAAGACTCCCTCAGACCTTCTCTGCCAAGATAGAGTTACTCTTTCCAGCCTCTCATCTTTAAGTTCCCACTGTGTCTCACTGATGTCTGCTCACATTGCAGCACTTGCACTGAAACAGACTAAAAAAAATTGAAGGAAGAAGATTGAACTTTCTTTGATCTGGCAAAATTCCTGTGTGATGCTAATAAGACAAAAAGTTGTGTGAACACATCTTCCTTTTCTCCATTCCTAGCTGTGTATGGTAAAGGAAATGTCTAAGTTCCAGTGGACCAAAAGGGTGGTTTTTACAAGGAAATGTGAACACAGATTAGCAGATGGGACTTGCTGCAAAGATACCTACAGTCAAATTAGGCAAGGCAAACACAGGTGAGAGAAAAAAAGAATATGTGATTTAGTGGTGGCTTTTTCCCCACCACTCAGCAAATTATCAGTGTTTAAAGCTTTTTCTTCATGTTTCTCAATAGCTCTAAATAAAAATGGTCCAGAGGACAAGGTAACAAGTGGGAGTGTTTGAAGAGACAGTGTTTTAAGTTCCACTATTGGCATTAGCACATCAGATTGTGCTGAGTGATGCAGCTGCCTGGTGCACCAGGATCCGTGCTGGGGGAGACAGGGTTCCTTTGGCCTCCTGTGCTACTCCAGGCTCCCTCTGGGTGCATGACTGTGCAGTTCCCAGTGTCTTTACCCTGGGAGATTAGATACTCCCTCCATAGGCAATGTTCTTCCTTTAGAATGTGACCTTTATGGCCATCCAGCACTCTGAAAGGGTTAAACAGAAATTTCTAGGCGACTGCTCTTCCCTTTATATTACTTTTCTGCAGTTTGTCTGCCCAGCCCTATCTGAAACCTCCCCCAAAGATTAGCACTGCTGTGTGAGCATTTTTAATACAGACCTCCTAATACAGAGCTCACATCCAGCTGCTACAGGCAAGAACAAATTTTCACCTGTCCTCCAGCGTGAGAGCAAATTGCTTTATCTGCATGGGAGCTCAGAAAGGAGCTCTAGAAAGAAACAATATGCTCCAATTCTACTCTTCATGGAGTTGAATAAAGCTTTTTAATGAGTCAGTGATTATTTTTCCAGCCTTAAATGTGTGCATAGTTTCAATCTGTGCATAGTTTAATCTTCTTAGCTTGATGTCCAAATACAAACTAAGGCAACAATGAAATTACAAGGTTTCTCCAAAGGGCGTCCATTAAGACAGATCTTTTCATTGAGCAGCTCCCAAAAACCAGAATGAATATCTTTAAGCAATTGAGAAACTGTTATCAGAGACTTTTACCACATTATAGACAATCAGGAGAGCTGAAAATGGAATGAAAATGTTGTATTTTCTCATTATTCGAAGTTGTCCTTTATGTCTTCTAATATAAAAGATTATCAGTGACCTAAAACTCTATATGCAAGGCCTTGCCTGTAAACATCAATAACTCCTTTTCAAAGTGCATTTATGGTAGCAACAAAACCTGAAGTATCTGATAACAAGTGCTTCAATACCCAGCACACACAGCTGTCATTGCAGCCATGTCAATCCCTCCCTCCTAAAACTTCAAGCAACTCTCAGGGACTGAAGAAAGAACACAAAAGGCATTGGGAACACTGTCCAAGGACAGACACAGTAATGCTGTGCTGCTTCTCTTCCTTCTCTCGTGGTGGCTGTCCCTGCTGTGTGTGCTGGGGCTGCAGCCTGCATGCTGGTACTGAGGAGAATATTGAGGCAGCACTTGTATTTTACCCTCACAGGTTGCTGACTACAAGGACTCCCTGCTTTAAATGTATAACAATGCTGGGCTTGCTGTAAATCACACTTCCTTGGTGAGCTTACAAGGAGGACAAACTCCTCACCTCTCTTTATGTACGTTGTTTTTGTACTGGATCACGGAGATATTTATAGCAACAACCTGTGTACAGAGTTATAAACCAAGAGACTCAGTTCATGAAAAGGACATTGACTGTGAGGTCAATATAATTTCCCTATTTCTTATTTATTTTGCAGTTTCAAGAAGCAGATATAATGGTATCTTACCATGCTCGGGGTGCAGTCAGAGTGTCTGGGGCTGCTGCGCTCATCCCACTCTACCTGAAGAGCAACAGGTCCTCTGGGCAGTTGGTGAATGATTCAGAATATAAGACCAGTAGGTTGATGTAAAAATTGCTATTTCTTTAGCAAAATATCCCAGGGAAGGTCTTCTTGGGAGAAAAGCTGAATATCCAGCAAGACCAATTCTTTCACCCACAAACAACTTGAGATCAGAGATGTGCCCTAGAAAATCCAGCTCTGGGGAACAGAAGAGCAGCAGGGGCTCTTCATAACCAGCTGCCTCCCACAGAAAGAGATAAAATACTGAGATGAGATAGAGTCTGAACAGCACAGAGGCAGGAGCTGCCTGATAGACAGCTGTGAAGCCAGGCTGAGGGGTGAGAAGGAGAGGCCAGTGGAGCAAAGTGACTGATCAGCTCTGAGAAAGCCCCCAGCAGAGACCCAGCTGTTGAACCTCTGGGGTTCCAGCAAGGGCATGAAGAAGCCACTCCAGAGCCACAGGAGCATGAGAAGAGGATAAAAATAGTGAGACCCATCCTCTTCTCCTGGCATAAACAATTTAGGCTGAGGCTGAGTGAGCAGGGGTTGCCTTGTGAAGCAGCTGACTTCAAGAAGTCTGTGAGCAGTCATTGCAGTAAAGTCCTTTCCATGCCACACCTGCAAGAAAAGGAACAGAACTTTTTTCTGGACCAGAAGCATATTCAGCTCTTCATGCTACTCCCAAAGAATGAACTGCCAAAGACTCCTTCTTCCCATCCTCTCAGCAATGCAGCTCTTCCATTCAGTGGGACTGTGAGGTCTAGACCGCATCTTACTTTGAGTCACCTCTGACAGGCTGCTGTGCTGTGCAAGTGCTGTGCTTCTCATACAGTCCTCATACCCAGCTGTTACAGAAAAGCAGAAAATTTTGAGTCACTGAGGTAGCTGCTAACAATTAAAGCAGATAAATAATGCATAAAAGTTTGTGAGACAAGTATACAGTGTATTCTCAGCTGTAGATGCAAAAAGCTTTGAAGGAGGTTCAGTTATATATCTTGACTATTCTCCTTACCTACCTATTTTCCCAACTTGCTATTGCTAAACTCTGTGGAAGTTTGTCTTAAGGAGGAGCTTGAATGGGAGGGTTGAAGCTTTATCTATCAATCAGAAAGCTGCCCCAAGTTGAAGAGATAGTATGAAAGATAAGAAAAGAAGAAATTAATTATATTCATTCATTATGAAAAATAAATATTGGAAGTATGCGACACTTCTACCTCAAACTCATCAGTTTATCTGAGTAAAAGTTCATGATGTGTTCTTGTTCAGACCCAGAGATGATTTGAATCAAAACTTTCAAGTGGAATTCCAAACTTTTTCAAACATCAGCCCTGAAGTCTGATTCAGATAGGATTCTGATCAAAACTCCTTGTAAACAGAAAGTGTTGTGTCACTCCTGCTCCAAATGCCTCTTCAAATTCCTTTGGACAGTTTCCCATTACTTTATCTCATTCTCATCCCTTTGTCAAATCAAGCTTTGCAGTGCATCTGCTAGCAATAAGATAGAAATGTCAGCTATTGGATCCCAGTGTCTTGGCTTCCAAGTAATTTCAGAAAGGACCCTTCATGTCCCATGATTCTCCTTCTGAAGTTTCATCTGCTCTGCTTATCTCTTTCCCAAGAAACAGCCTCATATAAGAACAGCAAACTCCTCTTCTTTAGCAGTCTAGTCATTACACTAGACACGCTCATTTCCTTTGCAGATACCACGTGAGAACTACCATGGAGTTGGCCAAAACGAAAAGCAGATGCTGCTCAACGCTTGTGTCTGGATATGCGTTGCCCTTGCAGGGGTGGAGAGGAAGATTTCCTTCCTTATCTGATGGCCCCTGCTTTCTTCTGACAGCCTAAGTACAAGGCAGTGCATCATTCTTTTCCTGTGAGGAAATGCTCTCGTCCTCTAAAGACAGAAGATGGCTCTTGCTCCCTTGGTGGACAGTGTTTTACAATAAGGCAAGAGGCGAAGAACCCAGGTCCGTAAGTCTTTTCTTCACACAGAATTTCTGAGCAATGGTTAGAAAGAGCTCTGAATAGAAAGAATGCAAGATATAGATAAACATCTCTCATACTCTCCATGGTAAATATTGTGTCTAGTATTTCTCAGTTTTGATGGGAAACTTTCTTCTGACCCATAATATTTCACTGGTGAGGGTTCTGGTTCCTCTGTATATAGCACATAAAAAGGGTGTTAGGACTTTCCTTGGTAATGCATGAAGTATATTTACAATTGCCATTCAGGGCTAGACTGTGATCTGCAGCTTATAGCAGACACTGCCCCAGGGCAGTATTGATGTGTGGGGTGGCTTTCAGGAGCTTGTGCTCATCACTGGAAGCACAGTTTGTCCCTGCTATCCTGGGCATCCCTTGTTTTGGACTCTTGCAAAACATGCTTTTCTGTGAGAGACCTGACCCTGAGAATTTTTCATTGTCAGTATTTAACTTCCAGTTTCCTTTGCTGAAGGGTCAGTTTCATCTCTGTAAAGCTGTGTGCCATTTGAGAGGAGATGGGATCCTCTCACGTGCTGGTCCCTCCTGGCACAGCTATTCTCCTGAAGTGACACCACTCCAGAATATGAGGGGAGAAAAAAGCACAGCATTTTTAAGCTGTTATGAAGCAAGGAAGGCTCCTTTCATTTTATGTTTTGTTATATAGCAGGAAAAAATCTGTCACTTTGCAGGATGCTTGCAGCAAACAGCTTTAAAAACTGGATAAGTGGTTCAGCTTTACTTAGTTTTTAATCACTCAGCAGCTGTTTACTCCACAATTTACAGGTATATTTATGTTCCCCGTTAGCTGCGGTTGTCAGTTACCTTCTTTCCTAGGCCTGAATTCCCAGCTGAGTGGAAGGGTATGTCCCTCTGCAGATCTGACACATGCCTGGAAATCAGATGGGTTACAAATTCAGCACATCTACCCCCAGCCCAGCACACAAGATGAGTACCCCAGAACCAGCAACAGATTGCTGGTTCAGCAGCTAACCCCTTCCAACGTGAAATTGGCATTGTCAGGTAGGAATGTGAAGAAATCATCCACTGAGAGCCATGGTCATCCTCTTTTTAGATTGGGGCAAGTTGCTGTTCCATTGCTGGGTAAAAATACAGGGCATTTAAGGATTCAGGTTTTGCAGGAATGGCAAGATGCAGCGAATCTCTGCAGAGCCAGGAGGAGGTCTCTTGTTACACCAAGGCTGGCTCTCCTGCAGAAGCCTGAGGCTTTCGGGGTGCACACTTTCATCTGTAAATGGGCCTCTTAAAACAGAATTCACAAGTGCATTCCAGTAATAAGTAATGTGATATTGTCATGTGGGAGAGCAGCCCGATGATAGTTAATGGTGTTTCTACCTCTCTGCCATGTTCTGAGGAATGGCTTGGCCTTAAAAAATACACCAGAGCTCCCAAAGGGAAGGAAATCCCCAGAGCTGATCATTTTGGAGAATGAAAAGATTCCAAATGGGTGCTAATATTTCACAAGGGAGGCTTTCAAACGAATGAAATGCATCCTGGATATTAATAGTGAAGATCATTACTACCAAGATGTTTTTTGCCAATATTTTAAATGGAAAATGAAAGCATGGGCAGATTATAGGGAATTTTCCCTTTTTTATTGAAAAAAACACACTGCACATGCAAATTAAAACTGCACTCACCACTGCAAGACTATAACATTTTTGGCACATGTACTCAGTGTGCATAAATGTTGGCTGTATTTAAGTTCTCCTAGACATATATAATTAATGAAATACATTTGTGTATAGCCTCATTTTGTGAGCAGCCTAAATTTAGACTGCCTATCCGTTTGCAATGTAAATCTTCATTTTGGTTGGTATATTAAATGTTAATGCTTGTGCTAATTTTTAGTCTCTAACCTTAAGGCAGGTCACACGTTTCTTTATTAAAATAAAAGAAAGAAGATTAATTTAGTCGCTGGAGTCAACAATTAAAAGTACATGGGAGTTTGGACGAAAAGAGTAAGGAAATGATAACTTAATGGCAAAAGGCATGTCCTCCAACAGCTAGGCACCATGGTGTGATCCTTATTTACTTTTATAGCGCACCCCATTGTGCCTATGTGTTGGAAGACATATGTCATGTTTCATCCTCAAGGGCCTAAGTGTGAATTTCCTGTTATTTTTTTCACAACTTTAAAAGTTGTTTCAATGAAGTTTTTGTTGGAAGAACTTTAGTAAAATGTGTTTTATATACTGTCTGTGGCTAGCTGGGAAAAATTGCAGCCCCAGAGGAAAATAACAAAGAAAGGCTACAGCCCGAAGGAAAGGAAGGAGAGGGCTGGGAGTGGAACGGAGCTTTAGCTGGGCTGGGAGCAAGGACGGCATTCCTCACCCCTGGATAGCTGCATACACAGCTAACGAAGACCTTCATGCCAGCTTCACGGAGCTGTGCATCCTTTTCCCTATCCCAGAAGGAGAGATGCTCTGAGTATCCCTGGCTGTGTTCACACACGGCAGGTTTTGTTGGCCTTTTTGCCGGTGAGCTCTCCGGAGCAGATGTGCGCGCAGTTGCCGTGGGCACGCAGGCTTCCCTGGAGAAGGCTGCATGAAGCCCCTCAAGGGTGGAATCCTCTGATCCCCACGGAGCAGAAGCCCAGGTGGGAACATCTAGGTCTTTTTCAAGTACAAAACAGGGAGATTCTGTAAAATGACACCTTTTTTTTTGCCACACCAAGAGCTAATTAGCACCCTGATTTAGTGCAAAAGCAAACGTGAAAAAATGGTTTAAGCTACCAGATACTTTTTTTTTAATAGGATTTTCACTGGAAATTTCTTAATTTTAAGTAAATACTTTCAATGCTGTTTCTAAGGTCTTTGAAATCCCCATCTGGTGCCTTAAAACAGAATCTCTGATATACAATTTTTCCTCCAGTTATGCCAAATATAGAAAGAAAATGTATGGAAGCAGAGTATATTCAACTTTAAGTCCTCTGATTTGCAAAAATTACCTAGCTAACTTCAGTGAGCAAAACTTCACCAACCAAGCTTTTCAGCACCAAAATTCCATACAAATGCCTTTTAAATGTTTGAAATTTTCTAGAATTAGGCTGTCACTTTTGCAAATGTTCCGTGAAATTTTAGCAGCAATTACTACTGAGGAAAACATTTCAAAGAAAGGAATTCTAAAAAAAGGAACCGAGGCAAAAGGAAAAAAAGAAATAATCTAGCTTGGAAGTCAGAACTCCCTTGAAGTGGAAATGAAGCCCGATCCTGCACGTGAGAGGCTGCACAGACTTGGGTCTCCCTATGGGGTCTGACCTGTGCGACCCCACAAGGCCCGTTGTCTTCGCTGCTTCCTGAGACCCTGTCCATTCATTATGTAGGGAGACATCCACATGTGGATGGTTGGGTTGCTGATTCAAACTCGCTCTGTCCATGTTTTAATTTTTAATATTTTTTTTTTCACAAAATGAGACTTTCATTTGAGTTTCTGAGCATTAGTACAGTAATAGGAATGAATGATCAAGAATGTACTCTACATTGAAAGTAAAAATGGGATAACTGATAAATTTGGTGTGAAACCTCTGCATCCTCCATCTTACAACACAGAAACCATTGGTCCATTTTAGGGTTTGTTCTTCCATGAGAGATCCTGCCCCAAGAGCACACACTAGTTCCTAGAAGATTTACAAAACCCAAAATATTCCTTCTTAACATGGATACAAGTAAAGATTACCTGCTTCCATATCAAACCTACTTATCCCATGGTTAATTGAAAGCTTTCTAAACAAACATTTCAGTCTGCTGGCTCCAAAATAATTGGCACTTACAGCTTTGACTTAGTGGCATAAACTATGAACAGTAGCAGCAGACACTGCAAAAATAAAAGGAATTATATATTAAAAACACAGAAGAAAGAGTCCAGAGTCTTCCTTCTGAAATGCCAGCTCCAATCTGTATAGAGCCAGTGGTAAATTACCCACCTGTATTCACTTACTTAACATTAAAAAGCACTTATACATCATTACACTTTTGTACCATATTAGTGAAAATGAATGCTAGAGCAATATGAGGTAAACATTGCTAATGTGGGAGAAGGCTGCTTATATCTTCTAATGATAGGATTAACTATGGCAGTGATAGATGCACTGTGCTCCTTTGAACCCTGGCTCACCACCGAAAATGCCACGTGGCAGCACAAAGAAACTTGCTCAGCCAAAACAGGCTTTTCTCCTGCTTTTTGAGATCACTACAACAAAGCAGGTTCACTGACTTAAAATAGTCTGTCACTATCCTGAGTGGCATCCTGGGGATCCAGAGGCTCCTATGCATTTGACTGACTGTAATATTGTTTTCTGTCACCTATAAATCTTTTTCTCTTTAATGCAATTTGAAAGTAAAATAAGGAAGTGGCTCATTTAATAAATATTTTGTTAGTCCATTTCTTACAGAAGTTCTTTGGCACTCAGTTGAGTATTCCAGCACTCCTACCCCTTAGTTTGAAAATGTCAGCACCTGACTTAGAGCAGGGGCCTGATCTGAAGCCCACCGGCATTCAGCAGAAAGTCACCCCCTAAAAGTGGGAGGTGTTTTATTGGCCTCACCTGCCCATAAAACACAGAGTGGCAGAGAGAGCAGCCATGGAAATGATGGCATCTTGGATACAGCACCTCTGGGAATTCCTGTGCTGGACCTGAACTTCTGGATAATATTGCACAAGCCTTTCTGACAGCACAGCCCATGCCATCCTTAGCAGCCATGTGTGCCTGCTCTCCACCCAGGCTGCTTTTGTGGGTGGATCCTTTAGCGTGCTGTTTTGGGAGGGCTGATGTTTCTGTCCTGAGAGCAGGATTGCTTTCAATTTATTCTCACCCAAGGCATGCAAATAGAACAGTACCAGGACCATGCACTTTGTATTCCACCAAACCACATGTGCTCAGCACTGGCTTTACACAGGTGAGAGTTGCAGAACTGCTCTTTTTGTGTGCCCACAACCTCATCCTTTAGAAAGGGGCAGGATGGCATCAGAATCTGAGCAGAATTAAATTAAGTCAAGCCACCCACTTCTTAACGTTAAAT
The DNA here is from genome assembly GCA_013400435.1 of Pycnonotus jocosus. Classification (NCBI taxonomy): domain Eukaryota; kingdom Metazoa; phylum Chordata; class Aves; order Passeriformes; family Pycnonotidae; genus Pycnonotus; species Pycnonotus jocosus. Next base: position 34,483 of record VWYP01008588.1, on the reverse strand, counting down.
CCCACTAAATTTCTCTTCTGCACATCGTTCACAAAGCTCCTCTGCCTCCACATCCTTGTAGGGATCCCTACCCCTGCCCTGCAGGCCTCTGGAGATGTCCAAGGGGGCAGAAGGGATGCAAAAGCCAACTGCAGACTGGTGCTGCTTCCTGCTAGGGAGGCAGCACCTCTCTGTGGGGCACTGCGGGGCACCTCGCTGCAAGGACTCTGGAAGGTTCAGGCTAATCTTCAAGGGGAAAAAAAAAAACAACTTATCTGAAAAATGGAGACGAGATAATAACACTTGTGGCTGTACAAGCGAAGATAACGGCAAAAATAATCAAATCTCATGCTCCTGGGAGGAAACTAATTGCACACAGGGGTCAGGAAGACATTTTCATCCACTGTTGAGCTTTGCACAGTTGGCTGCTGCATTGTTATTATGAAAGAGGGAAGTGGAAGGAGGAAAAGGGAGTTTGTTTGTGTTGTTTGCTGCTTTTTTTTTTGCTGAAGAGATGGAGGGAAAGGCAAGGGTGGCTCTTGTTTGCCCTTACGCATCACGAGCTGGCTGGTGTCAGAGGCATAGTACTGGGCTGGATGGATACAGTATGGCAACACTGATGTGTCCGATGGATTGGGGAAGGGGGATGCATCTCTCCATGCGCACACATCTGCTATCCCTCACTTGTGAATGTTACTCCAGATGGTAATCAAGAAGGTGGTTTTATAACCCACATTAAGAGGACTGTCTGCTGACAAGTTATGTGTTTTCTTCCCTTGAGTACATGCTGTTAAGATGGATAAGTGCAAATGGTTGAAATTTGGTTGTTAACTCTGAATAATAATAATACTTTGCATTTCTATTGCATCTTCCATCCTAGGATCTCAAAGCACTTTGAAAACACTAATTAAGTAAATCTTACCACACTGCTGTGAAGCAGGTAATTATTATTACCATTTTTTACAGAAAAAGAAGCTTTGTCATAGTGAAAGAGAATTTCCCTGGGTCACCAAAGAACCAAAAATAATCAAGAAATGATGATGACTTCTCAAAGTAAATTAGAAACTTTGCATTAATTTCCTGGAAATTAATTTAGGTTGGGGTTTTTTCCTAATGAATAAATTAAGCCAATCTTCGTACATTTTCAACTTTTGAAAACTTCTTTTTTGGTACTAAAACACTGAAAAGAAACTCAAGTCTTGCACTTTTCATTCTTGCTGAGCAACCAGAAAAATATCAGTCAAGAATGAAAATGAGCTATGGAAAGCTGAGTTACTTTGAGAAATAGTTTGATGATTACAATTAATTAATAAGAAGAATATGGTGCAAACCCGTGTCAGCTTTGGTGTCAATTCTCGTTTCTTTTGGCCTCATCAAAAGGCTCTTTCCTACCCCCTGGAAAAAAAATGCAATGTGTTTGTGAGGACTAAAATACTTCATTTTATCCACTTTTCTATTTTTTTTTCCTCCTGTCATCTGTTTAAAAACACTCTCCAAATGTGCTGCTGAAGGCTGAGACTTCATAGACAATAGGCGTATAAGCTCGCATAAATGAGAGAGAGCAAGACCAAGTTTCAATGTTGATTTTTTGCCCATTGAATAATATCAGTTATTTGATTTTCAGACCCAGAATCCATTCTTAAATTAGAGAAGGATGTTGCAGTCCCGTCAAAGAATCGAAGACAAATTTTGCTAATCCTTCTGAGAGGTGAGACACTGGTGATGGGGGGTAAGGAATGACGTCTGGGTGGGCAATATTGCCTGTTCATTTCCTCGGCTTAGCTACTGATTGTCACTCTTGTGCCTTAGAGATGCCCATAAGCTTCCAGGGAGACTGCGTGAAGGTAGAGCAGCTTAATTATGTAGGCTGCTATTTACTAGGTTTCAGCTGAATCCATCAAACTAACTTTGCTTTAACCTGAGCCAGGTTTGATTGTGAGGCCAATTTATTGACTGGTTTCTCCTTTGGCAGAGCATCCTTTGATTTAGATACAGATACTTACCCGCTTGAAAAGTAGCAGCGTTATGACACAATTTATATTTTAAAAAGCAGCATTACACAGAACATAATTTTAAGAAACAAACAAACAAACAAACAAACACAACAAAAAGCCCTTTGAATCTAGAATAATGGCTACCTGTAAGGCAGTGGCTCACTTGAGAGATTTTGCTCAAGTAACTTATAACTATCAGCAGAACCCCCTGGGGAATTACCGCTGTTTTTGCAGAAGCTGTTTGCAGTGGAATAAACAGACAAGTGCTCTATATATCATTTTAAGTAAGACAAATAAAGTTCTGCTTCCTCCTTACAACGATGTCATTGTCACTTATATAAGAATAATTCTGTGTGACTTTTTATGAATCTTTCCCCTGTGCAGAAGTACAATGGCCTAATTTCCTACACCACGCATTATAAATAAACGTCCTTCTTCAGCAATGTATAGCCAAGCTGAAATGATCCCACCACGTACGGAGCAGTCTGGAAATGCAAGGTGTGCTTGAGCACTGGCTATGGGTGGAGGGAAACCCCACCACCCCAGAAGAGGGTGTGTCCATATCTCCTCCTTCCCATGGAACGTTTCCCCATGGCCCAAGAATTGCTAATGGGAAGGCCTGGAGAAGCCACTCCTTTTGTCACAGGCTCCCCTTATGACTCACGGCATAGAAGGGACACGGTTTTATTTATTTTGGGTTTCAAAGAGGCAACATCAAATGCACAGTACTGGTGAGTGTGGGAGAGAAAAGAGGACAACCCCCTCTTTCCCATATGACTGCCCACTACTATTGCTAAGAAGAAACCTCAGATGGTAAAAACACGTTAAAAAATTAATAAAAAAAGCTAGAAAGTGTTATTCAAAATGTAATTTTAACACATTGTGAAGGGCTTTTAAGGGGAAATACATGTGGGGAGGGCTCTTATCTCTCTAAGGCTCCAGCTAATGCAGCTGGCTGCCCAGGGGAATGCCAGAGGGAGAGAAAATAGGAGAAATTATATTAAAAGGGTGGGAACATTATTTTATAACTTTAAAAAAAAATATTTGTTTTCCCCAGAGTCTTTCAGGTTGGTTTGCCCTTCTGGCTGCATTTGATCTGCCAATAGCAAGGCCCATCTCTGCAGCGATTGTGGAGTTCTGTCTGATATTCCCTGTGTGCCGTGAGCATGGGGATTTCATTTCATACATCATTTCCAGCGAGTACCCTCAGTAGGAAGCACAGAAGAAATTTCTGTCACACACACGCGCGTACGCTGACATCCGTGTGTGCACACGTACATGTGTATGTGTCCACATGAATCAAATCACACTCGGCACAGAGATACCCTCTAGCTCTGGGTAAATCCATGTGATAAATTGCATTATCCTGCGCCTTTCTGTGCCCCACCTGCACTATCCTCCCTCTCTGCCTGGATCTTTTCTAGTGTTCTGAGCATCCGAGAGTGATTTCAAAAGGATTGCTTTAAAAACAACTGGGAAAAAAGCAACCAGCAGAGTAACAGCACCTTTTTCCTCATCACCTCCTCCACAAAAAAAAAAATACACCAAAAAATACACCTGGGACAGAAAGCATGTGTGGAATGACCCATTTATGGTCCAGTATTTTACAAGCAAACAGGGCTAGAAGGATGCCCTGCAAATGGAATATTTCCAATGGGGCACAGTCAAGTTTTTACCTCTGAGGTATCAGATATTAATATGATCCTGGTTTGTACTTTCTAGACATTTCTGTAACAGCAGAAGTTCTATTTCTTCAGTCTTTTGAGTTCTGTTTAACTAGGCTTGTGAAAAAAGAAGGGAGATGCCCTTGCTAAGGGAATACATGCCAATATACAAACACACAAAATAGACAAAACCCCTTCTCTTTTGTGTGTAGGGAACCAAAAAGTAGTGCAGAGCAGAAGGAAAAAATCTGCATCTCTTCTTGAGATTATTTACATGTACTTTCACTGCCTGGAACAAATTTGGACATTCTTAAGGTGAAAATTCCCTCAAATCTAGTCTATCATGACTTTCCTATGCTATTTTAAGGTACTTTGAAATTCCTACATGGGCAAATCCAATACAGTTTCCACATGAAAGTCATCATTTCACTGGAATTTTTCTGTCTATTCCTCCTTGTCTTTCATTGCTTTATTACATCACTGAGTGAATTAATAGTCTTTACACACTACAATATGTAATTTATAGTCCAAGGAACCAAGGACATAGGACTGGAAGAAAACCCGTCAGTCATCCAAGTCCTCAGAAATGTGTGGGGCTGCCTCACCTGACCACCGTGGAAGCTGTAGGAGCTTCTGGTGTGACAGTGTTACCTCTCTCCTGACAACAGCTACTAGAGTTTCCTCACACTGTGGGTGCTCAAAGGTCACAGTATATATGCCACCCCTCTCCACTACTTCCAGAGGTGACTTCTTGGTTTAGGAGAGTTGGCAGGGCTCAAACTGACACCTCCACCTTTCATGGCTGTGTCATTCCCTCTCATGTGGAGTTTTATCTAGTCTCATGCATATCTTAAGGAGATAGCCTCTCTGTGGGCAGCCTATTTCAATACCCAGCTTGCCTGTTTTAAGGAAGAAAATCATGGTATCTAACCTAAACTTTTTCTTCCTTTGTTTGAGGCTGCTGCTTCTTGTTCTACCTTCTTGTACTAATGTGAAGAATTCCCTTACTTCATTAAAGGCACTTCTACATATTGGTAATGTCCCCAGTGAGTGATCTCTGTATAAATCCAGTTCCTCTGATATTTTCCCATATGTTTTATACTCTGATCTTGGTATCACTTTGGTGGTTAATCTCTGTATGTTCTCCAGTGCAGTGTCTGAGTGATAGGAGAGCCATAAAGTATTTTGAGTGGAATTGTCCTAAATTTACATTGCTACCATATCACTCTTCTACTTTCACATGAGACTTCTTTTTAATTGCACACAAGAATACCACTGCTGTAATTTACTAGGGCTACAACACACGTGTGTGTTTCACAGGATAGTTGGAATAATAATCTCAGGTTCTATCTCTTTCCCTCGGTAGGAATCCGTTCCTGGTTGCTTGACAGCTCCTCTCCAGCTGCATCTCTCTCTTTTACTGACACTCCTAGAGTATTAGATTTGCTGAGACCCCTGTTCAAAGGGCTTTTGGACATAACCTTGCTGTATTTTCTGATTTGGCTATTTTTTGGTCACTGGACTTGTACATGCAGCATTTCTGAGATGGTGTGAAATACAAACCTGCAAAACAAGAGCACAGTTACAAGACAAGTGACCCTGATTGAAAGGGTGGCTATGAAAACTGATTACACAGCAAATTGCCCATCTGCACAGGCTCAGAATAAGAACATTTCAAAGCTCATTTGTGGGCTGGTGTTGCCATTTAATGCAGTTTCCAACAAATCATTCATAAAATTAATGGCCACAACTGATGCTTGTTTCTCTCGAGCTCTTCTGTGTAAAACAGTCCTTCCACTGATTCAGGGAGATATGTAATGGAATGGGGATTATTTGAAGAAAATTGAATGAAGTAATCATCAGACAACTGCAAATGCTTGAGCTGCTGGTAATATTTTGGGTTACTGAATTTTCTTCTTCACCATCCACCTGTCAGTTTTTCTGCTATTAATGTTGCTCTGTCCTGTAGCTTTCAGAAAATTACATAAAGGAACCTGTCCCTTGTCTCCATGCTGAATGTCCCTGACACCTGCTTTCTTATCCCGTGAATGGTGGTTTGAGGAGGGATAGTCTTGCTTCTTTTTAAACTTATCTACTGCCCATCATATACCCAGAATAACTTTCTATATCTTCTCATAAAAAAAGAAGGATTTCACCATTCATGTCCCAGCCATAGAAGTGCCACTTTGAATTTCTCATGCCCTAAACGGCTTCTTTTCCAGAACTTGTTTTGGGAGGACTCTGATTTTCAAGCTAACCTCTTCAGTTTATAGTAAAATTGCACAGACTTTGCCAGAGTTTCACAAACCAGTTGTTATTTATTTTGACTAATACAAGAAATGTTAAATTCTAATGAAATAAATAACACCTATGTTTTGTTTCCTCATCCCTCTCTGTGTCTTTCCAGCCTGGGCTAGATGACATTTACGACCAATTTCTTCCCATTTTTTTTGAATGGGTAACATTTTAAGTCATAGAAAACTATCTTGCTCCTTTTATTTTTCCCTGAGATAGTTTTGGAAAACTTGTCTTGCTGACATTTTTTCTGCCCAAGGGTCCCATGTCTTTGCAGACTCACCACAAGAGTCTCAGCCTGTGGTTTCACAGTGTAGAATGCTGGACATCAATATCAGCTTCACCCATACCCTTTCCTCCAACCACCCTTTCTTACCCAAATGGTGCTGTTTTTCATATATCCTGGGATAATTGTTGTGGAACAGAACTACGAACTGTACCAGAGAAATTACCCACCTTTTAAATTCTGTAGCTGAATCTTCCTTCTTCTCATAAATAATAGTATTAAAACATAGCCTTGGGTTCAACACCTTTTAAAATCAAATATTAACAATTACCCAATATTTATTGCACAAAGATTTCCAGTGAAAACACAGATCTTCACCAGGAAGGAGCAAGAAAACTGCTGTTCATCAAGGATTGGAGGAAACACATTGTGTGTACCAATAGTTTGCCAGTCACAACCTGCTCAGAGAAGGATAAACAGTCCTCATCCTGTCTCCTTAGCATGAGAAGGTGAAACCATGTAGACCATGTAGGATGGCTGCAGTACACAATGATTCACACAGTATGAGTGCCAAACTGAACTTCAGAAGAAATCTATAGGAAGGGATATGTGTGTTAATGCTTAACGGAGAAACAGTTTTGCAGAAAAATATTTTCTTGTTACAGATTTCAGTTCTGATTTGGAATGTGACTTTAATCAAGTCTCCCTGCCTGATTATGATCTCAGACTAATTTTACACTGGTGTGGTTCCATGAACTTCCATTCAATAGATATGAGTGTAACCCAAGGGAGACTCAGATCCTCAGCACTCTGAATCACTGGATCATTGCACAGCTACTATATGCATCATACTGTGTATTATCCTTCTTGCATCATCAGCAATTTCCCATACAAAATGGGAAACACAGGGATCCTCGTTCCAGACTGATATGTTCAGCTGCACATCAAACTCCTAAGAATCACACGATTAATCAGATTAATCACAATTAACCTATTTTTAACTTATCTTTTCACTCCAAAATCTCTCCCCTAGGTAAAAGGGACTTTAGACAACCCTGAAATGTGAACTGTCTTTCTGAGCCAACAGAGCCTGACACAGTGGTCCTGAGGATGCGGGCTGCCTCAAGCCATTTCAAGTCAAACACTTCTAAGTTTCCTGCCAGCATTTTATTCAATTGTACTTGTGTCTACACAGAAAGGAAGCACACAAACATGACCAGGAACCTGCACACATGGTCACAGCCCAGGCCCCCTTTGACTTCATGATTGGATACACACAGCAAACCAGCAGATCTGATCAGAACATCTCGACTTGGTTTTGCTCTGATTTCATGTGTGGTATGAGCAAGCTAAGGGAGGGCACAGAGTCCAGTGCAGCACATAACAAAAGGAGACAAAATCTCAGAGTTACATGTCAAGGTAACCTCCCAAAACCAGGCCCGGTTGGCATACACATTTTGGCAAAGCTCTGTGATGTCTAGTTAGCATGGGAAAATACTGACATTATTCCACATCTTCTCAGGAAAAATCAAGGAAGTTAGTGGCTCTGTTGGGGAGCAACTCAGAGCAGTTTGGGAGGGTTTCCAAACTATTCTTCAGCAGAAAAGAAGAATAGATCTGGTAATTTTTAGGTGGCTGTATATGCAAAACATGTTTGCTATTGTTGCCATGACATTATGTTCCTGTGTCTCAAAGGGATTTGAAGACACCTTGATTTTCCTCAGTTCTCTACTTGCTAGTTCAGTTTCTCCCTAGCCAGGGCTGAGTTCAAAGACCATGCAATCAGTAAAAAGAAATAGAAAAATGTATCCATCCTATTCATCTATCTGAACAAGTTTAATACAAGACAAATTTTCAAAAGGTGTTACTGTATGAGAAAAGTCTTTAGCCTCACTACAAGGAATCATTCAAGGAGAATACAAGTGGATTCAAATATAATCATACAGACAACAATTTAAAGATGTTTCTGAAAAGATAAGACTCCTCAAACAAAACTGTTGTGGTTTTGGTTTTTTTCCCCATCATACTGCCCCAACGCCTGCAAAGAATACGAGCCTGGTTTTCTTTATAGTGATTGCTCTACTAAGATGCTTCTCCCTTCTTACTGTCTTCCCTAGTGCTTTTCTGCCAGCCCTGATAAATTAACATCCAGCTGGCCAGGTTGCTACTTTTGTGGTAGGAAGGCCAATATTATCTTGTCAGTGCTGCTCCCTAAGTGTCAGCAAATCTTTGGTTTATCACACCACCCTTCAGAGAGACTCTATAACAATGCACAGCACATATTTTGCAATTTACTTCTCCACTAGTTCAATTTATTTTCTTTCCTTTTTGTGTTTAGAAAAGGCAGTCTTCACGTAAACTTCACCCTGACCTGACAGGGGGCTATAACTGTCTTTGAAACCCTCTGTACTTCTCCTTCAATGAAGCAAATGAGAGGTCACAGAATTTTCACTGCACATTGTTAGTATGCTTTATACTTACATATTTATGTTGCTTGATAGTGTCATCCCCTATATCATGAGAAAGTCTCATCTAATCCCGGGTGGGAAAGTGCTTCCCATTATGTCAGCTCACACTGTGATTTTTTCATTGGTATAAAATCGTGGTTTTATACAGAGGCCTCTTGGTTCAGGAAGAAACAGTTCTGGGTAACAGGAGGGCCACGTTTCCTGATTATCCATACACTTATTGACCATACAGCATGAAACAACATACTCAGAGCAGAAGTGCAGGTTGGATGTTTTTCAGCATACTGCAGCAGTTATTTTGTGCAAACACAGCAAGCTGCTGGTTTACCACTCTCTGATGGAAGTATTCAGAGTGGCAGTGCAGCAGAGAGAGAGAGAGAGAGAGAGAGAGAGGAAATTAATTTAGATTTCTAATAGAAGTGGGTATCAATTATATGTGCTTTAAAAAGTATTGTTTGAGCCTTGTGCTCGGAAGGGAAAGTGTAACAAGTCTTGATCATGCTTTTTGCTACACTTTCTTTTTGCAAGCTAACGTTGTACTTCAGGGTTTAAAGATTTAAATTCAGCTGACCTATCTCTGCATAAACAAAGGGGCTATAAACAGGGTTATAAAAACAACGTCTTAGATTTAGTTTTGTCAGATTTTCTTAGGTAGATTGGGGATGTTCGATTGTTTTGGACTAGTTTCAGCTTTTGAGGGAGGCTGGCTGCAATCATCCACTCACTGAGCATGCAAGAATACTACTAACAGCAGAACTTAATTTCAAGGGCAATTCCTCCTAGGAATTCACAAAGGATCAGATATTGCTCATTGTATCTGTGTGCCACATCCCTGTTATTAGTGTATGCAGGTGAGCCCTCTAAGATGGCACTGAAGGATGGGAAGAGAAAGGGCCCATTACAAAGTCACGTCAGTCACCGAGTGCTCGCAGTGATATCCACTGTGGGTGGAGAATCTCTTTGATATCAAGCATTGAAAATATAGACACAGCACAACATTTAAATGTGATTTTTAGAACTATGAGAGGATAATAATACTAGTAAATGCAATGAAAAGGGGGAAAAAAGGTCTTTGCAGCAAGAGATTTCTGTGCTCCGCTGCCCACATCTGAGTGCTTGCAATGGCATCAGGTGTTAACACTGATCTGAACTGCACATGCTCTGGTGTCTTTTTTAGCCATAGATACAGTGAGATTGACTGTATTATGTAAAAATGCCTATTTTTGCCATCATTCATTATTTGTACAGTGACTGAAAAATACTGTGGGGGACCTTGACACAGTGACAGGCTAATTACACAAACATATAAAAGCACCAGGAGACATACTCAAAAGACACATGAAGCCTGAGACAGTCTCAGATGCTTACAACATTGCTTAAGTCCAAAGAAGCCACTTTGGGTCAAACAAACATTTTCCAGCTCTCTTTAGGGAGTATAAACTGGTCCCAGTTGTCTTTTGCCCTTTCAGATTTTGGGGCCACAGCAGAGAGTTTGAACACAGCCCAGCACTTCTTCTCCAAAAAATGTGCAAACTAATGGAAGGTGGCACGTAATAATACAATAGCCAACAGCAGTAACAAGGAGATGGGTGATGAATCAAAGGAAAACCTTTTTGCTCCCAGAGACAGCAACACTCTTTCCAGAACAGCAAGGCTTGCTTGCATAGGATTCAAGGAAAGAGAATCCAGTCTAGGCTCTGGCCCAGGAGCCATCTCCATTTTCAGCAGGAGAAAATTGAGAATTCTACCAACAAAATGAATGTTTGGTTCAATCTTTCTCAATAAGATATTTTTCATTTAAAAATATATTACCCATCTGCAATCATTAGAATAAGTTTTGTTTCAACTTTTCATTTTGAAAACAAGCCATCTTCATTTGAAAGGAATTTTGGAACTCAAAAGCTCTTCTGAGATGTAGGAAAATCAAATATCAACAATTTATAATCCTGGGGAAAAAAAGACATTTCTGCTCTTTTCACAGTCCTTTCTTTTTTTACCTTCCATGCTAACACACATGCTTGCCCTTTATAAAAACATTAAACAATATGAATCTTTCTTAAAAAAACTCCAAACAAACAAACAAACAAAAAAAAAAAAAACCACCAAAAAACCCCCCCCCCCCCACAAAAAAAACCACCCAAAACCCCCCC
>VWYP01008588.1:0-23613 GCA_013400435.1 Pycnonotus jocosus | reverse complement strand
AAAAAAAAAAACACCAAAAAACCCACCACCACCACAAAAAAAACCACCTCAAACCCCCCCAAAACAAACAAACAAAAAATCACCACAAAATGAACAAACAAAAAAACCCCAACCCCAAACCCAGCACAAACACAAACAAAGTTTCACTCCACTAAAACAAAATTTCTCATTTTTGGTCCTGTTCCTTTGGAAAAATGGAGAAAAACTGACTCATGTTTGACAGATTCTGGTCACTGTTTACTGCACTGCTGGAATGTGCTATATTGACAAACGAAGACAATGAAGTCAGAACAAGAAAGTTCATAAAGAAAGTAGCAGGGAAAGGAGGAAAATGTAACACCAAGGAAAAAGAGCTAAATTTGAGACCAAAGAGATGCTAATAGAAGGACAAAATACCTTGAATTGCAGCTGAAGAGATTCTAGTAGCAGTACCAGGGAAACATTAGAGGAAACCTTCATAGATATCCAGATGACCAAACCTAAGGAGATGTGAACTGTCATAGTATGAGATGTTTATGCCATGTGGAAGAAAATCAGCTTTCCAGGATTGTGCTGAGAACAGGGTTTGGCAGAACTTCCATGCCCAAGAATAAGAGCTCTGCAAACCACTTTGCTTTCTGGCTGCCAGGACCACGGTGGCAGCAGGAGTTGTTTGGGGTCTTGCAGGTCCTCTACCAGCTAAGGATAAGCCCCAGCCCCTGCCTCACAGAGGTTCTGAAATCCAACAGGGCAATCCACACGACGCCCAACACCCTGCCCTTGGCCATGTCAGAGGCCATTTGTTGCACAGCACACTCATTAACATCTTGCTGGCAGTGTAACTGCAGGGTAGGGGTACCTGTGGTACACTTGGGCAAGTTTCAGAGGGCAATTTTTTTGATGTATGCAAAGAAATGTTCGGGTGCAGAGTACTTTCCCTTCACCTTGATTTCATTTTTGCAGCCATCTAAAGAGCCAGCCGCATCTGCACAGCAACTTTACTGAAATTACCAGGGCAAAGACCTAACCAAATAAAATAAGTCCCCTGTCAGCTGTTTTGGTTTACAGAAAACCAAGAATACTCATACTTACAGTCCTAAATGTACAGAACCAGAGGAATAATGGAATGAAGTTATACAGTGTAGACCACACATACATTTTCTCATGCCTTTATGTTGTCCACAGGGCAAAACCATTTATTCCACATTATAGAGGCAGTACCACTACTTTTGAAAAAAACATCATCCTGTATCCCATATCCAATTAAAAATATGTGCTGCACATGCCTATTTGCCATTGGCAATGTCAGCTGGCTGAGATAGGGTTATTGTCTTGATTATGAAGAGCTGAAGAGGAAGGTAGTTGTCTCTGTCTGATGAGAGCATCTGAAAGTGAAAATATACAAGCCTTTAAGAGGCTGACTGACAGATCATCATCTGACCATTATAACTGGGCCAGATGCTGAGATTCTGGGCCTTGTGTTGAGATTTTTTGATAACTAGATACAGTGTGCAAGACAGAAAACCCCCCCCCCCACACAAAAAAAAGTTGTGGGGAGGAAAAGCTGAAGCTGGGAAGGGAAGGGGAAGCAAAGAGAGAAGGATTTTATTCTTAACAAACTGGAAAGCTACAAAGATGAAGAAGTGACATGGAAACAGCTCTCAAGTTGAAGGGGTCCCATTTCAGAGATGTGAGGTTGTCATGCCCAGCCTTTTATTCCACATGTTCACTGTAGCTTAGGGGCATGTCACACACTTGTGAGAACTTTACCAGAGTGTTGATGCAATATTGTGTCAGTAACCGAGTGATTTGTTTTTCCTCTGGACATTGATTGAAGAAATTCTTATTACATTTTATAGCTTGCTTGGCCTTGGTATGAGAGTCAAGACATAAATTGGACCATAAATTGGCCTGTGTCAGAATCTGCATTGAAATGACATCAAATACATGTCATCATGCTGGCGTTGAGGCTAACAGCAGGAACCTGGCACTCCCTGTCAACTTGATCAAATGCTAGACCCCCTCACATCTTTGCCATGTGGCTCACTTTAACAGTTACAGAGAAGGCTGTGGAGGCATCTCCTGCAATGATACTGGAGAACGCTGCAGTAGGAGAATAAATTGTGTCTGTAGACCAAATTGATTTGCTTCGACTTATTGCAAAGTAACAATCTCCACTGCGAGCGTTGCAGGTATACGCATATAAATAAAAATTGACACCAAAAAAATATAGATACACTGAGAGGAAAGAAGAGCATACATAACTGAGATATATTTATCCCACAAGCAAAGCAAGACTTGATAATTCATGAGTGGCAAAGAGGCAGTTGAGTTATGGTGATCTTTCCTCTGGAGTGAAATAAATACAGCATCTTGATTCAGCCCATTATATAGCGTGATTAATAGAAGTGAATGCTTTCAATAGGTTGGGGTTTTTTGAAACATTTAGGTTCCATATTTTTGCTTCTAATTTACAAACTATCTTTGTGGTGATATGAATTTAGAAAGCTGCTATTTGGTAATAGTGATTTTCTGCAGAGCACAAATTTCTATTTATGACTCTGCAAAGAGAAATCAAACATTTTAGCTGGAAACCAAAGTTTATTTAATTGTAAGTTAGTGGCTCAGTCTTCATCAGGAGCCTACAACATAGCTATAATGTAAGATAAAACATAATGTAAGATAAAATCTACAACACAATATGAGACAACTTTTTAACTAACAGATTTTTAGGTGAGCATCCACATTGCATTCAAGGGGAGTCAACATTTGTCCCCTACCTTCGCCAGTACTCTGAGGACTGGCCAATTCCCACTCATTTCACTCTGCATCCAGCAGTATCTTAAGACTTAAACCCATCATTCCTCTGTAGCTGAACACTGTGAACACTGCAGGCAGGAACACGGCATCAGCACAGTAGCAGTGCCTGTTGTTAACACAACAGGCCCCTCCCCAGTGGCTTACATAGACTTTGCATACCATCTTCTGGGTAGATAAATGTGGAGTACCAGCCATGGAAGGTGGCCTGGCATTATTTTATGACTCTCTCTAAGTCAGTATCTTTTTCTGGCTTGGATTTCAGCTGTTGCATACCATGCAAATGTCAGCCCTATTAGCTATGTGCTTATAACTGTAATAGAAAACTCTCAGTAATGTGCTGGTTCAACAGCCTTAAATCATGAGACTTTCCTGTGGGCCAAGACCCAGCTACCTCACAAAACTGCCAAAACATTAACTTTTCCATTGCCAACACCAACAATACTCTGAGGTTCTTTTAGTATAAAATTGGTAACATACAGAAAACTGAAAATGTTGAGACAGCACTGAGAAGTAACTGTTAACACAAGAAAGTTATATGACTGTCAAAAGAGAAAAGGGCCAGATCTGAAGAAATCCATATGGAAATAAAAATCAGAAGGATAATGGCATGTACTGCAGAACTAGATTCTATTCACTTGATTCACTTGGTTCATTTAAAAAGCTTATTTTCAACTGATGTCCATTAGAACATGGAAGAACATCCCAGAACTTTCCTTACCAGAGAACTGGACCTTATCCAGAGGTCTGAGAAAGATGCAGTGAATGATACACCACATACATGGCTGAGATACACCACACAGTAAACTGCTGATGGGGGAAATACAACTGGATATTTATGCTTCTCAAAGTTGTGTGCGACACCTCAGGAGTGAGGGACTTGTTTGTCATCCCTTTGACGAGTCAGAAGGAATTCCAGAGCAGAGATGTACCTTGATTCCACTGTAAATCCTCAGTCTTGTTATCATTCAGCGATCTGCAGGGCTGCAAAAGAAGAGATGCTATCTTTGTTTTACTGTTTGCACAGCTGGAGGAATTATGTCCATGCCCACAAACATAGCTCTATTTAAGGGTCTTCAGGGCTGCTATTTCAAAACCAAACTCAGGGAAGAAATGCTGAAACACAAAACTCTTTCTGGAAAATGGCTGAAGTGAATAGTGAAAATTGTTAATGAGAGCTTCTTGTTGAAATCGGTTCCTTGTGTCTTGGTGATAACAGATCTAAAATCTTTGCTCTAAGAAAATTTTGGAAAACATCTCTGGATTTTTGGCCAGGCTCCCTTGCTTGTGTTCCCCTTCTTCATAAGCACACATGAAATTATTTTTAATATGTGTCTTGCCCTGCAGTCCGGATATTCTGCTGTTTGAACAGAAATACAATCACATAGAAATACCAAGATGTTGCACTCATCTCCTATTACTTTTTTGCACTTGTAACAGAGAAATCTATTGAAAACCTGTGATTTTGACAGCTTTTCAGTGAAAAAATGGAAAAGGAGATAGATCAAATATTGTAAGAATTTTTTTCAAACTTATAAAATCCACCATCCAAACGACAAAAAAAAATTCCTTCTACTTAAATTAACTATGACTTAGAAATGAGCAACCTAGGTCAGAATTTAATCACAAGACTCATTGCAAGAATGTCTCTGATTTTTTTTAAGAAACTGAGATTTAATTACTTGCAGACAACTGAGTAAAGGCTTGAGTATATTCCTCTACTAAGGTTATGAAACTTAGTTCCCTTCCTCTAATGGAGGCATGTCCTAAGCCAGGAAGTCTTTACAAACATACAAGTGAGCAGATTTTCTAGATCCTTGTTTTCCACAGCAAAGACAGGCATTATCATCAAACTGTCTCTGGCTCCCTGGTCCAACTGCCTCAATCTACCTTAGAGCTGCCAGGAACTTTTCTAAACAGATATTTACATCTGCCCAAGCTACCTTTCCCCTGGAACACTTTTTTATGCCCCATATTTCATGCTGCACTGGTCAACAGGCAACACTGTAAGCAGAAAATATGACTGACCCAGAGCAATTCTCCAAGGGCTTTGGCGAATCTGGGTGATATTGCCCAGTTAGCATCCAAATAGACCTTGCAGTGTGACCTGACCATCACCATCATAGCAGAAGGCTTTTGTATCCAAAGTTTGGCATGAAAATCTATAAGGCACTGCAACGATTCTGATGATTTCTCTGCAGGAAACAAGTTTCTATTAAGAAAAATTAGAAGGCTGGTAAATGGCCAACAGTCCACTTTGTAAAATTCCATATTGAATTCTTTCTAAATCTGTCAAGCTCTAATGTTGTAGACCAAAATTTCCATGGTAGCTACCTTTTTCAAATGAAATATTAGGGACAATTGTAATGTAGAAGAAATTAGGCCTTTTCTGAAATACACAAGCTACACATATATATAGTTTGAATATAGTGTTCCCTTACCCTGGGAAAAAGACCTAAAATTTGCCAAAAGAGTCATATCAAGGGAAGGAGAGAGCTGGTGGGGGAAAACACTTCCTGGCCAGGTATTTGAAAATTGTATCATATGCAAGCACCCATCTGTGGTAGCAGAAATAAGGTTGGATGGACTCCCATACCCTAATTTTTCACTGCACCTTTTACAAGCTTGATAAGACAATTGAAGTACAATTTTTGGCACAGCATGCATCTTTCCACTGATCTTGGTGGTTGTTTTATGGGAGAATCGGAATGCAGAGAATTTCCCATTTCTTCTCCTTTACCAAAACACCAGGGCATGGGTTTAGTTTGTTGGAAAGCAGAGGTCGTGCTGGGACTATTCATATGCTTGAAGCCTGAAGGAATGTGATATCACACCAATGACATCATCCAGGGATGGCTTGTATTTGAGAACATCTCTTTCTAGGAAGAGTGGGGTCCTTCAGAACTGAAATGCACATAAAATTATTCCAAAGCTCCTCAGAATACAGTAAGTTGAATAGGATGTGCATTCTGATAAATTTTACAATCATCCCAGGGAATCCAGCAGAAGTTAGCAGAGTGCAGAGTGCAGATTAGCATTTGCTTTTACATCCCATCTTACTCTTTCAAGGACTCCTCCACCAGGCCTGTGGCTCTGGTGGGCTGGGGCCAGGGTTCAGCTGCTCCTTCTCCACGTGTGCTTCCAGCTGTGCCCTCCTGCCTGAGCCCTCTGCAGGCAGGAGGCCTCCAGCAAATGGCATTGGGGCATTGATTCCCATAGATCCCCTTCCAGAGTGTTTGCTAATGCCACCATAATATGCCCTTCAGAGTCTCAGGTGTGTGTTCTCAAGGTACACCATAGTTCCATTCATTCAGCACAACTTGAATTTAATGGCTCAAGTGAACACTTATCTGCAAATGAGAGATGTTATCCTTTCCTTTATTTTTTTTTTCTTTAATCTGCCTTTTAGAAACCCTCCCACACAAAAACACACACACAGAGCAATTGGGTCGTACAAATGCAATGTCCTTGGCAATCTGCTTTGGATAAATCAAAGAAGAAGTGGAGTGAAACTCAGAGAAACAAAGACTTTACCCTATATTCCATAATTTTGAGGCATAAAGCAGGGATTTAAGGATGTCATCTGGGCCTTTTCCATGAGTATCCTCACTTTTGTCAGTTTAAAGCTGGAACTAGTGCATTAGCTGAATGGATTGTGTGTGTGTGTGTGTGTGCCTGTGGTTTAATACACATTTAATATAGCTCCTGGGAAAGCTAATGGAGTTGCCTTAGGGAGCTGAGCAACCTCCCAGTGTGCTCTGCATAAATCTTCTTTAGCTGCAGGTGAACAAAAAGTTATGTTAAGTGCAAAAGTGAAGGCAACAGCTGCTGAATCCCTTTTGCTGGCCTGCAGAGAATTGGTACTGCATGTTACCAGCTGATTGGTGATTTCTTAGCCTCTTCTAACCTGTAAAAATAAGAGGAAAATTTGAAGCTTTGGGGGAAAAAATTCTCTCCTAGTAGAATTTCTTTCATTCACCAAGGGCAGCAGGTTAAAAAAATAATTTGGAAAGAAATTCAGCTAGAAAATGGCCAGGATACCACAAATGCAGTTTTATAACAATCTTTCTTCTTATTTTTCTTCTTTTTTTTCTTTTCTTGTAGCAGATAACTCGGTTTTATACTTTACTGTCTTATTAACAGAATGCATTTTGGAAGTCTGCCACTGTTAACAGTATCAGAAGGATTTAGGGCTGCTGAAATACACTTGAAGATTTAATTCTGCTGACTTCAGCTCTGATCTGAAGTAAAAACTGTAACCATAGATTAAATGTTTAGCGCCAGATATTGCAATTGCTGCTTCTTGTCGTAAATCCTTGTGTCTATTGCTGTTTCAGACAGCTCTCTGCGGGCCCTTGGCTGTACATGCAGCACAATGCTCGTGTCGTATAAGATTCTTCACCAGGGGCCAATTCCTGAAGTCCTCTCTCCTTCCTTCCTCATAAAACCCCTAGTTGCCTGAGTGAGAACCTTGAGACGTGGCAGTGCAAGGCTGCCTCACCAACACAATTCCCACATGACACTGTGAAAAGCAGGACCACGACTTGCTTTGCTAAGGCCCTGTCTTTGGTTCTCAGAAAGAGCACTGCAAAGGTGGGAGGGAAAGGGCCTCTTCAGACTTTATTAGTCTCTTAGGAGACTCAACTAATAAAAGCAAATAATCAATAGAAAAATTAGATTGTCATGACAAAAATTAACTAATGTGGTCATTTATACAGTAGAATATCTGGTTAAAAGTTTAAGGGCCACCTCCCTCTCTTAGTTCTAATTTTATAGGTCTCAGTAGGCTCCTTTTTCGGACTTCAGCAGCCACTGACATTTTAATCTTTTTAATGCGGTCATCTGATTTACACGTGGGGTTCGCTTTTTCATAGTGGCTAGTTCTCCACTCATTGCTTATTGCACTCAAATAAAGTTCTAATAAGAATACATTTCAATAGTCCCTGGTCCAAAACTGGTGCCTGTCTTCTCCGACCTTGGATAAGTAGATTTATTGCATTGTAAACCTCAGCACAAGATTTAATTTTTTTCTATTAAAATTTTAATGTCAGAGGTATAACCCAAAATATTTTCAAGGTGTCTCATAACACCTATCACACCAACACGTGAGAAGGTGCTGGTACCCTTACTCTTCTAATGAAAAAGAAAGAAGGATGAAAAAAATAAAATCAAGGCTGAGAAAATGGCACATGCTAGAAGAAAAAAAATGCTCTGGTGTTTCCCAAACCAACACTGTGGCCGCACACAGAGACTGGGATGAAAGGTACTGAGTTTTAAACCAGTCTGGATTCCTAGGTGGTGGGCTGATGTTGAAATTTTTATGCCTTCAGGAAGAGGAAAAAACAAAAATGGAAAGAAAAAAATTAGATTATAATGTTGACTGGAAGGTTGGCAGCATTACCCCAGCACAGGTAACCCATAAATTAAATAAAAATCATTCACTTCATTTGCTGGATATCTATATTTTACTTACACCCTCTGGAACTGGAAAATTCTGGCTTTTGCTTTATGCTGGTACCTGGAAAGAAGCAACTTCAGAACCTGAGAAATTTGGCTTAAACAAATTTTAATTTTAATTTGAACTCCTGGGGTTTTGGCATGATGGTGTAGTGATAACTTGCTGCTGGATTGTCTGGCCTACTTGTGCAAGCTCACATTCAGTTAGAAGTTTCAACTGGTTTCTTGAGGCTTCTCATACTTAATCTGCTGTTTTTTCAGCTTTATATAAGACCCATATAGAATAAAAGCATCAGACTTGTTTCACATGGCTGTGCCAGTCCCAAAGCATGCAGATAAAAGAAACTGTGCAGTGATGCACTCAGCAGAGCTCCAGTGCAGGAGGCAATCGTTTCCTTTGTTCCTCTCCCATGTGAGCAAACTAGTCTTTTATTAATTCTCTACCCTATCCCCATTTAGTCTTATAGAGAGTGCCAGGGAGAAGCTGGGAATATAATGCTTTCCTCTCTTTTTTGCTACAGGTCATATAAAATGGATATTGCACTCAGTGCAGATGGGGCGACATTGCCATTCATCAGTTCCCCAAATTGGCTGCTTGGCAGACAGAATTATTTAAGTAAAACTGAAGTAATTTTCAAAATTGAAACTTAAGCTGTTTAGTGACATAAGCCAAGAGCAGTTTTTCTTGGACCCCCAACACTTCCTTGGCTCGCATTCACAGCTCGGCTGTTTTCATTCCCGTCAATTAGCTCAATCTCCACGGATGTGAGGAAGGGCTAGAGCAGTGCGGGCTCTTTGATGCAATTTCGTGTATACATGTGGAGCATCTGTTACTCCAGGAGTCTTGCCGGCACTTCCATTATGTGGAGAGTATTGATAGTGATAGGAACTCAGGACCTGATGGGCCATTTTCTTCTGAGCCTCACACAGAAGTGCCTTGGCAGAAAGCCGCGTGCCAGGGAATACCCCTCCAAACAAAGGAAAAGCGCCGTGGCAAAGCCCTGCAAAGGGGTCCAGGGAAAATAAAATGTGTAACAGTGGGTTCCCTTCCTACCCTGCTCCTCTCCTCCTCAACATCTTGGTGTTTGACACCTGAAACATCCAAATAATACCAACAGGGTGCATTTAAACACCAAACTTGGAGTAGTCTGGCTGGCCCACTCAAAAATAAAAGACTCAGGGAAGGCTCTTTAACAGTCTCTTGTTATCAGGTCACTCTTTTGGGGGGCAGGGGGAGCTAGAAAAGGTTTTCCTCCAACATTTCTTTCAAGACAGCATGTACTCCACTTGTATTGATCTGCCAGAGGCTATCATTACCAACAACTCAGGCAAACATCTTCAGCCAATTATTAACCTGTGATAGAAAGATAGCATTTTCTCTCCTTCTTGGTATCTTTTATTTATTCTTATCACTTTCCAGGGAAATGTCTGAGAGTTCTTGTTTTTCATCTCATAATTTGGTCAGGAGGATCAGTTAAGAATCTAAGATTGCTGCCCCAAATCCCAGCACTTGGTTAAGTGTGATTTAAGTGGCAATTAAAATGTTATGATAGGCTTCGGTAGACAATGAGCTTCTGCCTCTCATTTAGCACACCCACCCATTGCCTAGTTTCAGAAAGGCCCTGATGGATGGTTTCAAGGACCATTCAAGGAATATTTGAGAGGTACCTGCTCTGCTTCACAGATTGCCACTGGTTTAGTAACCACTACATTTCCAGCTTGTTTGGGTACGCTAGTCTTCAAGTGACCTTCTATGTAGGAAAAATCAAACCATACTGGTACATGATTAAGCCACTTGCAGTCTTCAGGAACTCTCAGAAGGTCAGAAAATGTCACCAGTACAAGCAGAAACCCCATATTCACTGTCAGGGCACCTCAGGGACCCAAGGTTTGCCATCTTCAGGGAGGAATTGGCTACTTCTGCTCCAGTGCACACTGAAAATGAGAAGAGCTAAAGTTTCATATAAAATAATGATTGACAAATTAGCTTAATGGGCATGCACTGTTCTGACTTGAGCTACTTCGTTAGTAAAAAAATTCTAACAGAGGAAAAAGTGCTTCAACAACAACCAAAGATAAAGTAACACACCAGTGAAAAAAAGTTTAATTGGGTGCTTCAGTTATTCTTTCCAAGCAACATTTCACTGAAATCAACACACAAAAGTGTTTGTTTTTTATCAACTGACATTTTTCCTTCTAAAAATTTCCAGCCAGAACTTTTCTACTCATGTATCTGTATTGCAGTAGGAATATTTGTAACTGTGGTTTGAATTTATGTGAGATGCTTTTAGTCTGACTCTTCAACCCACTTAGATCAAGGCAGACTCTTTTATAATTTGAAACATTCCACAGTGTTTATCTCTGGGTTGTTGAAATGGATTAGAAGGTCAGTTTTAAATTATTGTTTCATGAGTTATGTTGCTCCTCTAAATTCCTGTATTTTCTCAAAACAGGTTGTTTCTTGTTACCTCCCACATAATATTAAATTCTGTGAAGCTGGTTATGTACAAAAATATGGAGTTTGCTTTTTCCTTGGGGTTTTAAAGAAGTTTATATAGTGAAATTCAGAAAATATGGCAGAGAGGTAGTCTTTACCAATATTACTTCTCTCAGCACACTCCCTAACCTTTGACTCTGAATATGGAGTCATAGCAAAGTGTGCTAGCTTTGTTATTTAGAATATATATATGCATCTATAATGAATGCTAACAGAATATGGAGAGAGAATGCAGAAGGCAAACAGTGCCCAGAACTGGTGATTATTAGACTGAGATCTGCTTTGTCATAAAATAAAAATATGTTTCCTATTCCTGTATACCAGTTATAATTTAGTGGGTTAAGTGACTTGGAACCTGCCATGCTCTTTGGAGGCTGCAGTTCCAAAGACACATCTGACCCATCATTACAGCACCTCTGAACCACCAGAGTAGGTCTAGAATCTGCCCCAATATGTTTCAGCATGAGCTAAATGTAAAGCTGCCAGATACAATCATTCATCCTGCTTCTTCTTTCCATGGACCAACATGTGGAAACTGTCTTGTAGCAGCCTCTATTTCTCTTAAATTACAAGCATCTGTTCCTGATCAGTTTTGAGAAGTACCTATAATTTTTAATCATTACCTGGGACTGATAATAACAGAATATTTGTTGGTAATTGCATTCTGTCCTCTGATTTTAGGATTATTACTTTTCATTGTTTCTTTTTTCGTTTGTTTGGGGTTTGCAGTGGGGGGTGAGTAGTTTCTTTTTTGCTTTGTGAGGGTTTTTTTTTGTTTTGTTGGTGTCTTTGGGGTTTTTTTTCTTGGACGTTTTTTGTTTGTTTAGGGTTTTTTGTTTTGTTTTGTCTTTTTTGTGTCTCCCTGGGATTGTCCATGAGCAAAATTATCTGGGAACCAACCTGGTCACTTGGTTATGAAGCACCAATAAACCTGAACAGCTTTTTTTTTTTTTGTCTATGCTGAATAGGCTTTGCTGTGTGATAGCCCCGTGCCATTACAAATTCAAACCCTATACGTATTGTTCATCGCCCTTTGTGTCATCAGGAAATTAAAGTTTGCAGCTGGCCTCTTCATCTTAGTTAATCATGCAAACATGAAATCCTTAAAGGTCCACGCAGTGGTCCCTGCAGGGGCCCCACTCAACACTTCTCTGCAGCGTGACATTGTTTTTCAGCTGTGTTTTTATCTTCTCCTCTCTTCTGTTCAGAGCTCCTGCTGCTCTCAGCTTCAGTAGCAGACCGTCATGTGGCACTTTATCATGGGCTGTCCGGAGCACCGACGTAGCCGTGCCCCTTCACCACGCACCACAACCCGCTCACGAGTTTAGGAGGTTAGAGGTGAAGCCTCTCCTGCTCTTACTACCCTGTTTTCCTGCCTTCAGCCCTGACCTGGTGGCAAATTGCAAAAACCTTGGAGTATATCTTGTGTCTTATACGGGGTTGCAGGATGATGGCTTGAGGGCTTAGTTTCTCCTGCCTGTATTTTATGCTCTGGTTGCTTATTTTCTAAGAACTCAGATTATGACAATAAATCAAAGATTTCCTTCCAGATGTCTTTAAACATCTAGCATCATTTCCTCCAGGTCCTGGATATGTCCTAGATTTTGGTTTCCTTAGGTAATTTCCTGCACTGGCCTTAGTGACCCTGACACAGGTTGACCTGTAGTTAACTTAGTCCCCCTTTTTAAGATTCAGTTTGAAGAAGTCAGTCAATACCTCATTTAAAGAGGGTAGGGGGAGGTGGGAGTGAAGGGAAAGCCTTCACTACCTTCTTCATTTTCATTTCCTGTTCCATTGTATTCTAAGTTTCTTCCTGACTGATTTCCACTGTCTTGAAGATGACAAGAAAAATCTCTTTGTATTTGTTCTCCTGCTTTTTTTTCCCCCTTTGCTATAACCTCTTTAAATTTTTTTATTAGCTTTTCCTTACCTCTTGATACATAACATACATGCGAAACACTTAAAGGGCTTTTATTTTTACCAGATTGTTCCAAGGTTGTTAATATTTTTCTCTTTACCATTGAGAAAGCCATTTTGTCATTTTAAAGATCACAGCTACTTTTATGGAGCTCTAATCTTTTGGGCCCTAATCCAACAAATCTTTTAAGCATGTGCTTAACTTCAGACATGTGAGCGGTTGTATTGAACTCAATGGAGCTAGTCAGGTGCTTAAAGTTAAGCAGATGATGAAGTGCTTTGTTTGGCTGGCCTTGCAGAGCACCGTCCCCCAGGAGCCCCCTCACCAGCAGCCCATGCACAGCTACCCGCAGGCGGCTGCTCTGGAGACAGGCGCTGCAGCAGGGAGGGGAGGATCCCACAGCACACGGCTCCGGGCCCTCCCAAAGCTTTTAGGGGGTTATCTTTTCAGTTACTGATTTTAATATAAGGCATGCCTTTGCACATGGTGCCTTTTGACCTCGAGGTGTCTGCGATTTAAGTGATCCAGGCACGGGCCAAGGAAGAGGGTAACCAAACCAGATGAAACAAAAAAGGTGATACAAAGGCAGCCATACGGGTCTGATTGCACGCTTCTCCATTGTATTCCCTTGCTGATTTCAGGGAGACCTGTGTGTGCTCGGTCCTTACCTGGCAGTGTTCAGCACCTTGCAGGGTCAAAACCTGGTCTTCTTTACATGTTTATTTATTTGGCCTCCCTTTTTCAGCTGCCCATATTCTTTGCATGGCTGCTCAGAGCTGGGAAGATGACACACCCTCCTCAGGTGCTTGGGGCATTGCTGCCTGCCCCAGTTTCTGCCCAACACATGCAGAGTGAAAAGTCAATTTTCCAGCTGCTTGAGAGAAAGGGCACAAAACGAGCTGAGTTTCCTTTGCCCCAAGGACACTGGCATGGCAGCATTACCCCATCACAAATTTCTCCTGGCTGCTTCCACCTGCCTGAGAACTGAACTGCTCTGCAGCCACTTTGTGGCACCAAAGGACACACACTGACCAGAGAAGTTAGGTTGTTAGTAGCAATTTGGGTGCTCAAAAGTAAACTTGAACAAGGGACTGCATTCAAGCACCTGGGAAAGGCTTCTCTGGACAGATACGAACCTCTTAAAATGAAGGTTTGTAAAACTGCACACGGTAGGCTCCTATATCAGCTAAACTATCTGGCCCTGGTCATGTTGGTTTGGAGGATGTGAATAAGCTGGCTGGCAGTTTTGTGTGCTCTGTCAAACCAGTTAAATCTTAGGACATGGCTTTCTCTGAAGCCTGGCCAGATCAAGAAAACATCATCCCTAAATGAATGTGATAGGCCTGATATAAATCATCAGGTGTTTTGTGAGACAAGAAGTTTTGGAGTTTCTCACAGCTACAGGTTTGAAAGTTCTTCATATAAAGGCTGTTTTGTGTCAGTCTCATTCCTGCCTCTCTTAAGGCTTCTCTGTCAGAAACTGTACACACAAAGTGTGTCCTTTTAAGTTAAGGGAGGAATTCCCTCAGCTGGCAGTCATAAGATTCCTTATTCATACTGGGGTGGCAGCCAGGACCAAGGTCCAGTCATACGGGTGCTGTACAAACATTTCCCTTCAGCCACTGTAGGAAAAGTTGTCAACAATTTCTATCCTCTTTTGGAGGTTGGCTGCTAGGAATTGGGAAAGGCTTGGGTAATACCACTTTAAAATAACTTCTACTGACCTCAGACTGCAGTAGCCACTAAAGAGGGAATGGGAACAGGATGAAGCCCATGGCGGCATCAGCAATTTCAGCATTATTCCGAGAAACATAACGTGTCACTCTTCTGCATTGCTGGGCTGGCATCTCTTCTTGTCGTGTGACCCTAATTAATTTATGTAGTATGCGTCATGGGGGAAGACAAGATCCAGACTGAAGCCTTTGTAATGGGATTTTACCCTGTGCCAGACAGAAGCAATTAACTGTATCTATCTTTCTCAGTTTCAGTTGCTCTTCCCTAAAAGATTTATATAAGTAAGGTGAAATCATACACAATCACACCTTGTCCATACAAGATTTTCCTATCTCTTGTGACAGATTTAAATGCTGTACTTCTTCTCTAGCAAACAGTAATATCTCTGTGACTAACACCAAGCTAGAAGTCACTCTGAACACACTCATTTTTTATGACATTATCACTGCTCTGATTGCTGGATAGCCTCTGACATCCCGTATCCACTTACATTTCCTCTATCCACATTTATTTCAATTTCTCCAGGTGTATCCTATTGAATTCATAGTGGATAGGGAGGTAGTTATACATAGGATATGTGTACAGACAGCATCAAGCTCATCAGAGAAGAGCAGAGGAGTAGAGGGAGGACACAGTTGCTCTTTTAAGCTAATGAAAGGAGAATACAGCTTCACACAAACCACCGCAGAGCTGTGAAAATCCCTGTTTTTAAAGGTCTACAAGGACTAAAACCAAAATGAAAAGGATTGTCTTTTCAGCTCCTGAGTTTGGGAGGTTGGGAAATGGAGATACTTCCTCAACCCACAGAAGACTCTGGGCTGTGTCTGATGCTATCAGGATAGAATTCAAAGGCAGTTTCTTTCTTCTGGCCAAAGAGGATTATCACCTTGGCACCATTTCTCTGGGGATAACCTCCCTTCCACTCTTCTCCCAACCCTCCAGCTCAACAGGATCCTTCCCCAGCCCATCTCCCTGCAGCCATCAGGCCCAGTAACAAGCTGCTATGGAATAGCAAGAAGTTCACATGCTTCAGCGCTAGATTGAGGGGTCTTCATGAGGAGTTAAGCTGCCTGGGCTGGAGCAGAAATCAGCAGGCAGCTGGGTGTGGGCTGGGGGTAGCCAGTGCTGCAGTCAGCATGGCTCTTTGTAGTTGAAGTGTTTGGATACGTCCCCAGAGGAGATGGTAGTCCAGCAGCAGCNAGGGGGGGGACACAAAAACTGCATCACCAAGCAGCCTCCCTATCCCTGGGGGCTGCTTCCAGCCCTGCTGCAAGTACTGCTCCTGTTGACAGTGCTGAGAGCTATGTCTGCCATTGCCCAAGTGCAAAATGTGCAGGAAATTTAACTTATACCAAAATTTGGTCATTCTCCACACCCCTGGCAGCTGTATTTTGTTTCTAATGTCTAGTTTGTCCTCTCTCTAGCTGGGATAAACTACAGAAAACCTCTCAAGGCAACACTTCTCTCTATTCTGCCTGACTTCTGTCTGTCTCAAGTGGTCCTGTACTACAAATAAAGACTACACTACTAATTTTAGACTGCCTCACAATCACTAATATACCTACCTCTTTAAAACCTATAACCATTCATTTCTCTTACACATCCACGACAGGATCTTACTGTAGCATTCCAGACTGCCCCTATCTCATTTAAGCCTTATATGTCTTAACTTTTGTCCTTGGCATCCAGACAATTCTTCTATTCTCAGGATGCTTTCTGCTGAACTTCCTGTCTATAAAAATGCGCTCAGGGAGTCTATCACTCTTCCAGTCTATTCCTTCCCCTTCCCAGAGCTTCCCCTTCTCTTACCATACCAAGCAATTATTCTTATTAATTATTCCAGCTAACAGTAATTATCAGCAGCATGCACCCCCAGCTACATTAATAACAGCGATCTCTAGGACACTGAGGAATTGGCTGAAAAGATTCACTTTGCTGCTTGGATTGCAGAGGAAGACAAATTCCTTTTCTTCCCTGTGTGTCTACTTTTTAATTATTATTATTATTATTGTTACTATTATGTTATTATTTTGGAGGTTCTTACCACTTTCTTATTTTATGATGGGCAAAAAGAGGTCAGATGAAGAAAGAAGGACTTACTGTATAGGCCTGATTTTCTAAGAGCCAGGAATAGAGATGGAATTGTTAGTCTGTGGATTTTGTACACAGCTTCTAAGCAGTGTCATTAATTGATTTCATTTTTTTAGCTCCTGATATTTATGGGCCAAATACTGAAATTTCTGCTTGGCCTCCAATAACCTGGGGTCTGCCTCAGGGTTAGAACTTTGAATTGTTTTCATCCGTTCCACAGTCACGGCTACCATTCAGCAGCAAATGGAATAAAATTTGGCCATGTTTCATCATCTGTAATATGTCAATATTTTTCATTTCACTGCTGAAAAGCATTGAAGATTTTTAAAGTGATGTCTCTTTGTGCAAAAGAAGAACAAACAAAAAGAAATCAGCAAAATATATCTTAGAAAGAAATGAAAAAATAAAACCCTTCTGCGAAATGAGAGTTAAAAAATGTTTTCCCTCAAAATTGCTCACCATTTGCCTAAGCTGCAAAGTTTTTAATGACATTCTAGTGAAAATAGAGCGCTCTGGCTAAATTCCTTCAAACCCAATAAAGCAGATGACTGGGAACCATAATGGAATTGATGCTGTCAAGTGCATTTGCTTTTTTAATGCTAACATGTTTTTGGTTATTAAGAAACAAAAAAACTAGTGGTATATGATCAACATAGCTTTTGACAGGGGCATTGGAACCCATCTGGCTTATGGAGCCCTCACTTTTTTTTATTAGCTTGAGATTATAAAGTTGTAACACTGTAGTTTAGCTTCTGGCTTCTGCAATTGTAAATTGGCAAAGGGCTCACAATAAGGTGTGAGTTTCTGAAAACTAAAACACTCCACTGACCCTGTGCATACTACACAGGCCTGCAGCAGATGTACTGGATGGAAGAAATACAGTAGCACTGTTGAAATGTTACTGATTGGTTCCAACTGAGTAGCTCTAGATATAAAACAGCTTTCAAAAGCAACAGATGACATAAAAATGTAAAAAAAAAAAAAAGCATTGAAAGACAATGCCATATATTACTTAATGAAGTCACACAAGTCAAAAGTAAGCATCCTCCAGCAATAATGGATGTACTCCATGAACATTAGCTCCACAGTTGTCAATATCTGTGATGACAAAAACCCCTTCTCAATCTTTACAGATTTCTTTAATTTAAATAAGCCTTTTAACATAGAGAGGATTTGCTCTCAGTTTGCTTCATTAGTGTAGCTTACCACCACAAAACCTGGTTGTATTGAGAAAGATTGCCCCATTATCAAATAATTAGTACTGCTTTAGCAGGTGCATACACTTACCTTTGTAATTAAATCCTTGTTAAAACACCAAAATCCAAAGAATTTAAATGGTTACCTGATCCCAGAGGAAGTAGCCCAGAAAGTTATTCTGTAAGGTAGATGTCATCTGGGAGGAAAGATACTGAGCAGAGCATCTTTTCCTCATGGGAAGTTGATGAAGCACATCTGCACACATCATGCAGTGCAATAAAAATTGCAATGACAATACTAGACAAACACCTACCGTACAAGAAGCCAGAGAAACCAAGCATGAGCCTGCACAGAATCATATGTTCTGTAATGGAGCTCTCACAGCTTCGTTAGTTTCAGAGTTAAAAGCAAAATTAAAGATGACGATCCCAGTTTTTAATAATTCTTTGAAATATTTGCTAGTTTACTGTAGTCTACAGTGTGACTTATTCCTGAATTTAGCTTCTGAAATCTTATCACAGTGGAACAACAATGGGTACATGGCTACATACACAGCTATTTTTGAAGAGCTCGAAATCCTAATAAAATCTGAAAGGAAATAATTAAAGTTGCAGTAATCTCAAACAGTCATTTAAAAAAAATAACATTTCTAATACATTATAGTTACATTTATATATTCTTGTGTTGTATGTTCTCCACAATTACAGATCACTGAATGTCTATATTAATAAAATATGCCAGCAAGTGGATTAGACAGAGTATTACAATAAATTATCTCTACTCAGTTGGCACTCTCATTGTCCTCACCAGAGCTGATCAACCGTAATTAGTTACTCCCCTACAGAGGTGTAGCAGTGCTTTTACTATAAAGGACACTGTGCAAGCTCCCATTGTCCTGGCTACTTGTATTCAGACTCCTAGTATGGATCAGAAACCCCAACCAAACTCTAGTTTCCAAAAGCCAGAGAGGAAATGAGCAGATTGTAGTAGATTTGTTATCCCCCTCTCAGAAGAACTCTGCTGACCGAAACAGTAGGGACCAACATGAAAAATCATTTACAAGATCTGTGCATACTCATTGACTTCAATCTGTGTTCAAAGTTGTAGATTCAGTGCTGACAAAAGTACCCTTATATTTTAGATGTGAAACAGCTACAGAACAGCCAGTTTCTGGAACAAAGTTCTTAGATAAATGGAGTTAGTCCTGGAAATCAATTTAGACAAAGCTGCAGCAGTGCTGGTATTGGAATTCACCAACTCGCTACATAATTTGAATAAATGGGAAAAGAGATGACTCCTGAGAGTAGCACTGGCAGCCAAAAGAATTATACTGATGGACTGGAAAAGCAAAGCCATGCCATGTATTGATTTATGGACTATTGCCCTTCTGGATATAGCTAAATGTGAAAGAACTCCCTTTATTCATACTAATAAAATGGACATAAATGCTCTCAGACAAAAACTGCTGTTGGAGTTTTATTGTGAATAGCTGGCACGTGGGATGGTCTTCTTTCACTTGCCCATCACACATGCTCTGTGGGCTGGTGAAGTTTGAGACAGGCAGAAAACAACAGGGACTTTTTCTGAAGTTGCTTGGTCTGTTTATTTGGGTCCTTTTTTTCCACTCAAAATGTTTTCCTTTGTATTTTTTTTGTTTTGGGATTTTTTCTTTCTTCTAAAATCTCTTGATGTAAATTAGCACTTAAGATAGTCTGTTATCACTTAATAGATGTAGTTCCCTGATGGTGAAGTTCCAGCATTTTGGAGAAAAGTGGGGTTTTTTTCTGGCTTAGAAATTCTAGACAATGCTAAAGGAGGTGATCATAGCACATTACTAACCCTGCCCTCTTTGTGACAGGGTTATTACAACTGTGATCTCCCTGTCCTACCTGCCAAAGCTGGGTTGATACACGCTACACTCAATATGAGAAGACCTCTACAAACCAGCTCGCACTCCCTCAGCCAAACCAGCGCTATCCCTCAGGCCTCGTTTATCTTTAGAGGACCCTCTGAAGATTTCCTGCTCTCTGCAAGTTCGTCTCCATCAAGATAAGTAATATGGGGAGCCCTACTGCATCCTGGCTGCTGCCAGAATTTTTAATGCTGTATTGATTAAACTGCTATGAGTGGGATGAAATTATGTGGTATTAGTTGTGCTGGCAACTGGTTTACCTCTGGGATCCTCATGTTGCTAGTGCTGGTGGAGCTAAGCCAGAATTAGGAACACTGGGAAATTAAAAAAAAAAAAAAAAAGAAAATTAAGCCGTGTTGTAGACGTGACCTTGGTAGTTGAAACTTAATGTCACAAGATGAATAGGCCTTTTGGAGTCTGGGACACCGCTGTGTGCAGTGACAGGTGCTGGTCTATCTTCCCAGCAGAAAGGAAGGAGCCCTGCCTAGGAAGCCCTGAGTCAGAGCTGCACCGAGCACAGCTGAGAGTCAAGAAGAAAACCAAGCTGTTTCCTGCAGCTTTTGAAGAGGCAATGAAATAAAATGAGCGAATGAGGTCTATTCTGGGGTGTGCAGATAAATAGCTTGTCCTGTTATGCCCCTTCCTAAAACATCCCCTCATCTGCTGTGAGAGACAATGGCCCTTTCTCTGCCTCTTGCCACAGTGCAATGAGACTGACTCCTGCACCCAAGGGACTGAGGGAAAGTGAGTCAACCTGCTCCTGCAGGCTGCCTCCAGACCTGGCAAAAGGACTCTGGAGCAGCTCTGGGCTGAGAGAGAAAACTCAGTCCCCAGAAAAAGAAGCAAAGACACTCATCTTTCTGTGACTGTGATGATGAGCCCACCTATGGAGTGCTTAAACATTCCTGAGGTGCTCATAGAACTCAGTGTAGTCCATAAATGATTGTCCATTCACTTACTCTTGAAATGGTTTTGTGTCCACTTTACATGCAGAGTTTATCACTGCTATCCAGATGAACCTAAAAAAAGAGTTGCCAGTGCCATGGTGGCCTTGGTAGTGATACAAAAACACATGGCCATCCAGAATTGCTGGACAGCACGGCCTTCCACCCTCCCTGAGGTAAAATGGGGCCAGTCTGCTTCAGACACTGACCCCAGGGCTTAAACAGAAGCACTCTTTCTGAGGAGGGCTTCCCCAGGGCTCCCTGCAAAATGCTCGTGACAATTATCACTGTGTTCCAGACTAATTAATCTCACTAATGATATGACTTACAATGTGACTACTTCTAAGGCTATACTACTTGACCTGTGTGAAGACAGAAGAAACATAACAAGTTTGTTAAAATTAAACTGAGATTATATTAACAATGCAATTTGTAAATATTGAACAAAGTTTAGGCTTCAGTCACACTGAAGAGAGAAATGCTTTGCATTTTTATACATAGAAAAGAAAATGGAGAGAATTGGATGATACCAAATACTTCCTACCTTATTACTTAGTTTATTGCAACATAATTTCAAAATTTCAAGAGAAACGCAGCAACTCTGCTTTATACATCACAAAGAGGGGGAAAGTCCAACATTTTTAATTTCTGTGTCAACAAAACCCACCTCCAAAATATCTGGGACTAGATGGTTCCAGAATTTAACCTGATATTGCAAAACCTGTCACGTCCAAGTCATTGGCTGAAGTTGAGCCTGAATGGATAATGAAATGACTGAAAATTATTGCCAGCTGAGAGATCTTCAGTGGTCTGTGACAATTGCAGTCTGTGATGTAGAATGATGGCTGCCATTTTAAGTATACACACTGCACTCAGGGTAGGACACCAAAGAAGCAAACCACAGCAAACAAACAAACAAAGCCCACACCATTAAAATTTTATTTTGGCTGTAGGAGACATGGATTAGAGCAGATGAAAGATGGAGATGGGGTCAGAGAACTGGAGTTCCTTTCATCTTCCTCTCATCAAATGTGCCACAGTGTTGTAACAAACACCTCAAGAAATCAGAGCAGAATATGCTTTGGCAGAATGGTTCACAAGGCATTGCAAGGAGGGTTCACCTTATGAGTCTTGTAGTGGTTTAGGTCTGTCTAAGCTGTTTCCCATATAAAGGCTGGCCCAGCCCATTCCTGGTAAACTTTGCCTATAATCTGAACTGATGACACTAAAGTTGAAGAGTTTCAGTGGGAGGAGCGGTTGCAGAATGTTTCCATCTATCAGCCCTGATGCCCAGGTAAGCAAAAGATATGGTCATTTAGCTTCCTGTTCATATTTTGGAGATAAATACAAGAACTTATCCCCCACATGTCTGAATATGTCTTATTTTCATGACACTGTGCCTGTGTGGGACTTAACAATGATGGAGCAGAATCATTACAGTGTCATTGATTCCTTACAGTGCAAGAGCTTTTGGAAGCCAGATTACTTGCAAAGCTGTGCACTCAGGGTAATCATCTCTGCCACTTCCTACATCGGAGCAATGTTGCGAGATCTTGTTTAAAAATCTCTTCTCCTTCAAACCTTCTCTGCAAACAAAACTGTGTTTTCCCTTCCTGTTTGGGGATGGTGCACAGGATGGTGCACCCCAATACAGCCCTGTGCCACTCACACAACAAAAATACCCCTGAAGTGTGAAGCTGCAAATCCAAAGGGAATCCCCTTCCCTGGACTATTCCTCTCCTTCAGTCTGAGCTTTGCTGTGTTCTTATTCAGCAGATGGTGTGGAGAGATAGCCTCCAAAAACCACAGAGACAAATATTTGATTTGGATGAGTACATTAAAGATTACTCACTTCTCCCCTTAAATTATCTGTGTTTTGCAGAAAGAACAAAGAGGATCATCCCCTCTAAAAAAAAGTGATTTCCAGCCGTTGGAGCTGGGTTTTGAGGATATAGTTCAAGCTGGTAGACCCTAAGCCCAGTGCCTCTGGAAGGCAAGGTGTCAGTCAACTGGCATTTGCCAGGACAGGGCAGAAATGAGACGGAGTGCTGAGTGGAGCAGGGTGTCAGCTCTGCCTTCCCTCCCTGGGCAGCCCTGGCCCTTGCTCTGGATCTTTAAATGGTCACAGTGCATGCTAAGGAGGGCTGGCAGTGCAGGGCTGGTCATTTGGGGAAAAGTCTCAGGGAGGCCCATCACCTACTCTGGCCACTCTGCGCATGTGCTTACACATCTGTGTGCCTTCAGACTGGCCTGTCTCTAAGATTTATCTCTGCGCTGACAGCTCACAAATGTACTTGTCTGTTTTCCCCGTAGGTCTTTGTACCTGTCTTTCTGGTAAATTATTGTCATTAAATTAAACATATTGACAAAAGCAAGTTATTCTACATTTCCCTCCTGCCTCTGCCTTCCTCTTTCTGCTGCCCCCTACTACTGTTCATGCCATTACAAGACCATTTCCAAAGCCTCTCTTTTATTTCTGCTAGACTTCAAGCTTCTCAAAAACACTTTGTGTCACTCTTTCCAGAAATTATGTTACTTTCTTTATGATAGTATGTTCTTTTCAATAACCACATCTCTGTTATCTGCCACCTTTGTTTTGTTTCCTCTCTGCAGCCTGTATGCAGTTCACCTCCCTCAAAACCTAGTCACCAATATCACCTTGTTTAGCCCTCCTTTAAACTATTGCATTTCTCCATAGTACCTGTGAGCACAACAAAATTCCGTTTTTCATGCCTGCCTTCCTCCATGCAGGACTGCATTCCTTATTTCCCTTCTTAATGCTTCCCTCTGTGTAGTTTGTAGCCCTGCAACATTATTCCTTCATTCCTTTGCTTCTTCTCATGCTCCTGGTCAATGCAGAGGATGTATGTTCCATGTGCAGATTATAACATGTATCCTTGCATTCATTTTTCTTTCTTAAGGTTTATAAAACTCACCAATACAAATTCACACTTTGTTTCAACATCATAAAGAAAGGTAAGGAAGAAAATGTTATGTTAATGTTTCATGTAGACTGTTCTAAATTTGTGTGCTATTACTGATCTTTCAAACTTCCTCGGGATAGAAG
>VWYP01008582.1:92370-106894 GCA_013400435.1 Pycnonotus jocosus | reverse complement strand
ACTCTCAGGAAAACAATGTTTTGAATCAGACCTGAAATTGGAATAAAGTAGTGAATGTTTTGTCCCAATAAAGATGATGTTTTACTCTCCAGAAGAACATTATCTGATGTGAGCAAATTCAAGAACAAGATGCAATAATTGTAAAGATCTTCTAAATTCCTAAGGTATCCTTGTAACTTGGATGGAAGTTGCCTGCTTGAGTTTTAGTTATCAAAAGCACCTCTGTAAAGCTGCTCAGTGGGCTCAGAGGGACAGCCAGCCTATCCTTCCAACATTCAGGGATTCTTAAGGGCTCCTCCCAAACTTGAGAGGCAACTTGAACCTGTTTACTTTATAAGGCTGGCAAAGTTTTCCATTGAATAAAATTTTGGCTTAAAGCTCATTCTAACTGCAAAATTCTGTGCTAGCCATGGGAATAAGCACAGGGTATTAGTCTGCTTAGATTTCAATAATTTATCGTCTGAGGCACCCAATGGATGGCCAGTTTAGCCAAGTAGTTTGAGTGAATGTTTAAACAGAACTTTTCCACGTGTTAAACAAACATTGATGACTGACAGTAAAACATAAGTTAAAGTCATAAGAAAAATAATCACAGAATCCATTCTTATGATAGAGAGCTTTCCAAAGGTACATGAAACCCCATTTGAGGCTAAACAATGTAGCCCATTACTGTCAGAATTCTTTCTGTTTTCTTGGCCTTAGATACTACTTGACTTGCCACATTTTAAAAAATATTTTTGCAAAGCTATGAAGTGTTTGGCCATAGTTTGAGCTTCCCACTAAGGGGAAGTTTATCAAGTGACATCTCGATTGTTAACTACTCTGTCAAGATGGAAGTATCTGAAAATGTAATTAATAGATGGTTTTTGTGGTAACTTTGGGAGTTTTATCCTGCATTTCCAGTCAATTGCTTTGAAACATATTTCTTAATCACCTTTGCTTAGAACTTTTCTTTCCCCTCTCCTTGATCTTTAAAAATGAGGTCAAACTTGAATTTTAGGTCACAGTGGAGAAGTACAGAAATCAGTAACTACTTCACACTGTGCCTTATAATAACCGCTTCATTTATCCACGATCTTAATGTTTTATCAAAGAGCTGAGAAGCAATGAGTTTCACACTCACTAATTATTGAAAAATGGCATATCATTTTGATTGACAAATAATTCATCTTCTCAATATATGATAACCCAAAGACTTCAGTGTTAAGTCAAAACTTTAGTTATTTCAATTTCAAGACCTTAACATTCTAGAATAGCTCTAGGATATTTTTTGCCTGGTTCTAAGAGGAATCAAAGTAGTTTAAACTCAGCTAAGGTGCTTCTACAAATTGCTTTAGTACCACAGCAATGTCTTCAGAACTCTGAATACCTGTTAAGGGTCTCTCTTCATGCAACATTTTGTATTAGTACCCTAGTGGAGTGGGCCCTGCCAACCAAGGCATGAATATGCATTGATTTGTAACCTGCCAGTCCCCTGCATTGTTCCAGCACCCAGAATGAAGTTGTTTATGGGAACCAGAAATTAAATTGGATTGGTTCATTTCAAGCAATAGTCAAAAAATAGAGGGCAGCTCAAAAGGAAAAACAGAAACAGCTTGCTTCTTTCTAGAATCTCACAGACTCATGGGTAAGGCTTGTGGGTGTGAAGGCCATGCTGGTACTAAAGATAGAAACTGGGGAGGTAGTAAAAGAAGCAAACAA
Organism: Pycnonotus jocosus; assembly: GCA_013400435.1. NCBI lineage: Eukaryota > Metazoa > Chordata > Aves > Passeriformes > Pycnonotidae > Pycnonotus > Pycnonotus jocosus. The sequence goes on along the minus strand of VWYP01008582.1, from coordinate 105,193 downwards.
GGACTTCAAACCCTACCCCAAATTCAGATCCAGGTTCTAAGAAGGGCTTCAAAATGTAAAATTATAGGCACTTGAAATTGTCCTTTTAATTTCTGTATTCAGTTATTATGCTTTCACTGGCTATTGTGAAAGAGAAAGAAAGAGAGGCATAAACTGAGGCTGGAAAACTATCAGAGAGATGAGGAAAGCACAGTCCTGTTCTCTTTGTTGCACCTCCTTCCTATAGAAAACTCACTGCTTCTTTTGCAAACTTGAGAGAGGTCAAAAAAGAAGAACAAATGTGACCCCTAGAAAATAATCTCTTTCATCCCCCTTGCTCTGCTAAGGATACACTTCTTGTCTTGCAAATGGAGCCGTTTGACAATCATTGCTCTCAGTGTCTGGTTAAGCTTCATCTTTGGTTCTAACAACCAGTGCACTTTTGACCTCCCTGTGCTGTCGGAGACATACAGTGGCAGAAGAGGTCAAGGAAGAACTTTTCCACAAAGATTATAGTCTGGCAAACCTTTTCCTCTGGGCAGCATTAGAACTTGGATATTGGCCTTATCGGACTGATTTTTAGGAAATTCAAGTTTGCTACAATGTAGGCAAAGACTGTCTCTCTTCTACTGTCGCTGTGGAGCCCCACACCAGTCCCCTTCCTGAGACACTTTTCTTTACACTCTCTTCCATGTATTTATGGTCAGCTTTCTGTGCCTTTCAAAAGGGGAATAAGAGTTTTTTGTTCTCTGCAAAAGTATGGGCTTGTCTAGCCATGGTGAGAGCAAAGAGGCCAGTAATGGCTGGGACGGGAAAAGTAACTTTTTGGAATTACTGAATTATTCAGCTGCCCAGAGTTCATATACAAGCACTAGAAATACAACAAGTATTAAATATATAAAAACATTAAAGGTTCTGGATTTTCATTAATAAAAACCAAGCCTTTCAGAAATGTCTTAGATAAATACTCTTAGGTTGTAAAACAAGTTAATAGTGCAATAACTATTTCATTTTTGTCTTAAAAAATATTCAAAGCTTAGTCTTGTAAAAGTGGCCAGAAATTGAAATCCAGGCACTAGTCTATCCTCTAATCTGGGACAATTATCGGAAAGATCCATTTAAATATTTTTTCCTGTAATGGTTTATTTTTTCATGTTTATATTCTAATACACATGGTATGCTACAAATAAACTTGGTCTCTGTCATTAGCCAGTACTAAAGGGAAATTTGTCCTGTATTACACTGTGCATTTAGCAGCTTGAATTGTGAAAAGAATCTAAATTCTGCAAAAGCTAGTGTTGGCAGCAATGACCAAGGATTGCAATGCAAATTAAAATATATAGCTAGTTAATGTATTATTTAATTTATAAATTTCTTTAGAACATAGACATTTATATTTCCTTTTTCCAAAATGTTTACAACCAGTGAAAGTAAAGATTTAATTATTAAATAAATTGTTTTAACCTTCTATTTCTAACTGAACCTTGAAACAGATTTCTCTGTCTAGAATGAGATAATGAAAAAGAGTAATATGCAACACCATAGCACGCTTACCATATTTAAAATAGCTATGGAATGCTACTTAGCCAAAACTATTGACAGATGATGAAGTATATTCTGAATGAAACTGCTATAGCATGAGGAAATCACCATGCCTTTTTGAAAGACAGTGTGGAAAGGTGTTCAAAGATTTGTACTAAGCAAAGGCACTGCAATACTTCTTTCAGCCATTTGCCACACTTCCAACAGGTGCTGACCATTTGTTCTTTAGGCAGATTCATCCCACTTCATTAGCACTTTTTTGAGTTCATATTGGTTGTTACTGGTTTCCACCTATGTAATGGAAAATTATCTTGCATAAAGACTGGCTATTTATGGGGCCACTGTGGCATTGTTTTACATCATAACAACACTGCCTTTTAAACCAACTTTATCTTAGCCTCATCCAGTTTCCCATATTGTATCTTGTGTCACCACTTATCTATTTATACACTGCTTTGCCCTAACATGTATAAGACTACACTATCCAGCTTCCACTTTCTAACACTGCAGAGAAAGAAATACTCAATGATCTTTTCCCCCTTTCATTCTACCCATGTTCTCTGTGTTGAGAATAAAATTTCCTGATATGCAAAACAAACCATGAGAGCCCTGCTTTATGGTGTATGCATTACCAGTAGATGAAACAGCAAGAGCTCCTTTTTTCAGAAACACTATTTATGGATCCTTGTGTAGGAACAGCTTGGCTTCTGTTCACTAAGATTGTCACAATGAAATTACACTTAGAAACTTCAAACCTATCTTTAAAAGTGGATGGGCAGACATGGAAAAACTTTATATTGTGTAAGTTTGCTTCTTTTCAAAATTTGGCTGATGAGACACATATAATATGTTTATTTGAGAGAAGGAGTACGGAGGAAATTTTGGGAGGTTGTTTGTTTTGACCTTTTAATAACAAACAGATACTCTCCCAAAAAGTACCTCTAGTGCAAGGCAGAAATAACATTATAGTCACAAAAGAAGGACTGGGAAAATTACTCAAATGAGATGTTCAATTGAATGTTTTGGTGTGTTGTCTCATTGGTAATGAAGCATAAGATAAGGACATTTTTATCCAAACAGATGTTTCAGCAAATAATATTGTAAAGATGATATATTTACTGGATAGTTTTTAGATTCAAGTATATAATTTTAGACATTTTAATAGTTCATTTAGTCGCCCACACCTACCTTGAGAAGTGTTTTCCTTTGTTGTGCAGAAGCCACACCAAATCACTCTACTCCATATAACTCCATACTCCTTATATACACCACTTATCAAATTCTACTTTCCAAGCAACTGATCTGTGATTTCATTCTTCCCTATTAAAGACTGTCAGCTGCCATTCACCAGGGTGTCTGGGAAGTTTCTCTCACATTTTTAAGCCTTTGTTTTCCAGCTCAACACACATATTCAGTGCTGAAAGGCAAGCTTTTCCCCAGAGGCCCATTTTTCCACAGCACCAGATCTCTATGTGTTTGTTGCAGATCCTAAATAACTGCAGTTCTAATATCTCTAAAAATGTCATGTCAAACTTCTTTTTAGAAGAGCTGGATGAAATCTCAGCTCCTGTTCACAGAAGCCAGGGTTCAGCTGCCTATCTGTTTTGATGAAATCTCAGCCTCTGTTCACAGGTGCCAGTTGCAGAAGGTGAGACAGGGCAAACCAAGAACATTGTTCTGGCAGTGGGAAAAGTGACAGGAAGTATGTTCCTGATCTTTTTTGTCTTTGCATAAACTTCATGAGTATACAATAAAAAAAAATTATTAGAATGTAGATTTCTAAAATTAACATGAACTTTCATCATATCATCATTTTAATTTTACAAAGCTTAAGACATACTTTGAGATATATTTCATTAGTATGTTTGCTGTGACAGTAAGGATCAGTAAAGATAAATATTGTGGATCACTACTGAAAAAAACATTAAAAAATAATTTGCATATGATATTCTAAAAGAACCACCTGAACCTTTGTGTGAGGATATATAGGTTGGCTTGCAGTTGAAACAAAATTGTTTTTTTCTAAGAAAATTTTTAAATTAAGAATGCTGGTTGCATGCAAAACAGAGTTCCTCTCTGGGCTTGTCATAAAGACTCTGGTGTCTTTAAAACATAAAAAGTCCTGGTACAGAATTGTCCTGAATGAAAAAAGTGCAAATTGTAGTATAAAATTTTCAAAGTGCCATTAAAGTCTTAGACAAATATTATTATTATTGGTTTATCACCTCAAACATGTTGTTGTAAAAATCATTATATCAGATGAGCTTGAAAACGGTTTTCCATTTTGCACTTTATTTGACAAGGTGATTCCTTGTGTAGAGCAGATTAAGATGTCAGTCCCTGTGGAAAGAATTCAGTTGTACTGATGTGCTCATGAGCATTCCTCCATAAAGGTATGTGACTAAAGAAGGGGTATTCTTCTGAAATATTGGTACCCAATCGGACTCATATATGAGTGAAATGTAATTTATCACAGTCAACTCCATCTAACTATACATATACATGTATATGTTAAATGCAACATATGAAAAGATGTTTATAATTATCCACAAAATCATATTTGTGATAAATTTTTATGCTGCAACACAATGGCTTGTCAAGCAATTAAAATAATTTGATTCTGACACCACATCTTCATTTTCAACAGTGGAATGATGAGTAAGGGAAAAATACCCAGACATTTTCTGTGCATTTTGTCTGTGCCTTGAGTCTGTTGTTGGGTCGTTCTTGATTTCTTCAGAGAAAGGCAGAAAATTTCCATCTTGCTTTAGTCATTTTTGCATTGAATTTGGAAAATTTCCCTTGTCCTTTCAGGAGACAACAGATTTCATTATGGAGAATTATGTTTGCTCTCCACTGTCATTCATTTGGTCTAACCTCCCCTCTTTGCACAGCTGCCTATTCTATAGTTAGACTCTTTTACAATCCTACTAATCTATTTGACTCAATAATTTAATGAGAAAATAAAATTCCATAGATTAATTCTATATCATGTGAAGGAGTATAGTATCTCTGTCCATGATCTCTGAATTCACTACCAGTCCATCTCCATGGGTGACCTGTTATTATGTGGCTAGGAGAAGAAGAAAGACAGATCTGACTTAACCAAATTATTANTCTCCGGCAATATTTACATTTCCAGATGCAGTATGTGGTATGGCTGAGGACCAAGCTGCTGATACACCTGCTGCCTTTGTCTTCGCATCTTACTGTGGCCATAAAGAGTGGTGAGTGGCACTACAAGTTACAATTTGACTTTTCTCACAGCTGACAATAATTACTAAGAACACATCCTTCCCCTTCCAAAGAAATCACACAGATACCCTCCCCCTCCGAGAAGAAACCTCCTCTTCAACACCCTGTGTTTAATGCAATCAAATGTTAATTAACTGACAATGGTACACCTGATTGATATGCTTGGCATAACTGAACAGCAGATTCAGAAAAATGAGTATTCATGAATAGTATCACTTTACACTTTCCAACAAGTCTAGCAAAAAATCTCTTTCAAAACAGTGTATGTTCCTATTATTCTACAAATACTTTAACCAAAGCTAGTTCCCATCAACCATCCTTGAAGCTCTACCTCCTCCTCTGCTTCTCTCTTCTTTTTCTTTTATCAGCCAGCATTACATTTGTGGATCTGGATCCTCCCTCCAGCCTAGTTTGCACAGCTTCAGCATCATGTATCTCCAGTAATATTTGTACTCTAAAATTATTGAGTTATACAATTCCAACTTCACTTTTACCTTAGATTCTTCCCCCAGTCCCCAGAAATAGAATAATACTACTAGCTATTGCAAAGGAAATTCCATTTTTAAAGCGCTGAAGCACTTCAAATTCCTCCTGCCAGCCACTTTCTCTTCACTCCAAGCCACTATGGCTCTGGTGCCACTTGGCCACCTTTTAAAGCATTACCTTTAAATTGTCTGTTACAAACATATGTTCCAAACCCTTCATTTAATTCCTGAGTTGTGCAAGAAGAAAAGGTAATAGTGGAGAAATGTTCAGCTTGGAAGACCAAGGGATAAGATGCAGGAATATATACAATGAGCAGCAGCAGGTATGAGAAACATTTATGTTGTCATTTAAGGCAAATTCCTTACAGAGGAATCTTTCATTAGTAGTCATATTAATAGCGGAAAATTGAGCTCTGTGTACATGAAAAGCTTTTTAAAGGCTTTGCCTCCACAAAATATGGCCAAAAGCTGCACTGATCAGCTCAGCCGGCACAGATAGCAACCCAACAGAACTATGACATTGGGGGCTTTTTGATTCATGTGACCATTTCAACCATTGAAAGGATGCTTCCATAACCTTTTCAGCACTTTGAAAAGACCTGCTTGAGGCAAGTAAAGCAAAAACTATACAGATTTGGCTAACATCAGTGTGCCAGGATAAATAATGATCTGTTAATAGAAGTATAATAATGCTACTCAACCTGGAATATTCTTCATTGAAATACTGGCAGGGATTACTAGGATTTACAGAATTGTTGGTTTGTGGTTTTTTTTCTTTTCCTTTTTTAATTTTTTGTCCACCATTGTGTATTATTTAAAATCTGCTTGCTAAAATTTCTTTTTCGAGCTTGTTAGAGGCAGGTGTTTCTCAACCCAAATTTGGTCCACTTCCTTGTGAAGAAACAACAAAACCCATGGCCTCCAAAGTGAATTCTACATTCAAGTTTTTTATTCAAGAGCTACAGAGCAGAAATTCAGGTATATATGCACCATAGCCTGTATGAAAAATTGACATACCAGCTTGCCTAAGGGCATGTTATTTTCAGTACTACTTATCTCCCCGTGAAAAAAAAAAGGAAAATATCTTGAATATATGGTTGTTTTTCACTAGCAGTTCACCCAAAGTCTGATGTTCTTCATTCTGCAAATGAAGTGCATCATAAATTGTTTGTCTTTGTCCACTATTTCTTGAAGTCTTGTCAAATATGTTTTTCTTTCTGGGTCACTGTCATAATGTTTGGAAAATGTTACCACTAGATCCTTGCTGCATTCAAAACATCCTTACACTAATTGCAAAAAAGAAAAATGTTTAAAATATTTCATGTGCTTTAAAAATTATTTTCCCTTCCGTTTCCAGAATGTCAGAGACATGGGCTCAACATAAGGCAGAGGTAAAAATATTTACTTATCTAACTTTTCTTTTTATAATATATTTAATTCAATTTTAAGCATTGTATAATTCTATAATTCTTGTAAATTTTAATAATTAGTTTGACAATAGCTATGATATCACAGTAATATTTGTAACCTGAAATTCCTGATTTATAAAATTCTAACTTATTTCTCCACTCACCAAAAATAAAGCAATATTACTTGCTAGTGCAAAGGAAATTCCATTTTTAAAGCACTGAAGCACTTAGAATTCTTCCAGTATATAGAATTAAGTGATGCCAAGTTCACTTATGGCATAGTCCTTAATGATATTTCTAATATTAGAGATGAACATGTATTTACTGAGCAAACAGTGGTCATATGAAAAATGTAAGCTTTTCAGGTTGGTAGAAAAGGCATAAAATGTGGGGCAACTCTGAAAAATTGGACACACAGCACTGAAGGCAATAGATCAGATGTCATTTGTTGGCCAAAAGCCCTCTCAAAGTGAGGCCATTATTAGGAATAAGTTTGTTATAACTTGTCAGTGAAGGAGATTGACTTGGCTAAGAACTTGACACCCCTGTTAATCCTCTTGAGCCAAGTACAGTCTGGCCTAAACATTAATAACCCCTTTTCTGTGCACAACAGCACAGAAAACTTTACAACGTTGTTCCCGATGTCTTCTGGACAAATTAAAAAAGACTAATAAACAAGAGCAATCCTCTTAGCAGATACATGTTATTCAAAATATGATGTTGTCATCAACGCTGGGGAATTGGAATGAAATGCTAAAATATGTGTTGTGGAAGGCTATGTCCTCTGTGCATCCTGTTACCAAGGAGGAAGGTTGAGATGCCATCTAAATGATGGCAACTCTGTATCTGAGTTTATTGCAAACAGAACAGCAGCAATATGAGAGTATTTTCATGTGTTTGCATGCTGATGTGTACACATGTATACAGAGAACAGCACAAACAACCATAAGAACATGGAGACCCCACCTGACATTCTTACCAGTACAGCGGTACAGATGCAGCATTCCATTAAAAATCTGTTACTTACCTTGGGAAAAGCACAAACCATTAAGTGAGAAAGACTCGGGACATGGCTTAGAAGGCTATCCATATTTAAAACTAATGTGATCAAAAAAACCATTTTAAATTGTAGTCCCAGGCATGTATTTCAGCATTAGTGTTAGTGTGCACACCCTTTGCTTAGAGCTGGAGAGCTCTGGCTCTGTGGGAGGAATGTGAAGTAGGCAGGAAAAGGAGATCCATGTGTCAGGGCCATTGCTGTCAAACGGCCTCCTCACACACTGCAGATGTTGTTCAAGCATGAGCCAGGGAGTGCGTGGAATAAAAAGCAGCCTATGGAACTTTAGTAGGGAATAAATTCTGCAGAAAGCTTGCAGCATTCTTCTATGCCACAAAAGAATCTCACCAGCAGGAAAGAGTTCTGTACAGGACTCTGCATGAGCTGATCTTAGAGGTACTCTTGGTATATTAACACGTTTTACTCCATACCAATATTTTCCTTTAGGAAAGAAGTTCCAGCACAATATGGCCATAGGCATGACTTAGGCTAAGAGAGGAAACAGTCTTGTGGAATATATGTATATCAGTGTTTCACTTAGAAATCAATTTTTATTGACAACAAAGTCAATTCTGAGGATTAAAATTTTAAAAAGGGTAAATTTTCTAGCCAAAAAAGGAGTAGTTGATAATGATGGGTCTTGCGTCACAGTAATAAAAACGATGACTTTATCTCACAAGACCAAATAATATAGACCTGGGATTTATAGTCAAATTAAAATGTTCCAATCTCTCAGAGAGGAACCACAGAAATTTGAATTGTGAGCATATAATATTCCACATATTGTATGATTAATATGTGGTTTATTGATTTGACAAGTAATCCTGTTTTCCCCCAGGAAAAAAGTGAATTTGTGGCAAATGGCCTAATAGAATGGTACAAGTAATTGATGGAGTTCTGCACAGTCTGTTGGGTGAGATGACAGATCTGAAAAGCCTCTGAATTATTAGTTTGCCTGTTGTCACAGTGCAAGGTGTGACTATGGTCAAAGTAAGTTTAAAAAAATATAGCATAAACCAGAAAATACTAGGGAAAAAAGAATAATAATTATTAACTCAATTCCACTGTCAAGACCATTAAAAATCATGGTTGAGATAACTCATAAATAAACATAATTTTCACAGCAAAAAAATCTACTAAAATTAGGAGTTATATTTTGAATTAATTTTATATATATACACCTTAAAATATTTAAAATAGTTATACATTTTAGGTAATTATAGGTTACCTTGTTTGGACATGATAAAAGATATGCAAGTGCAGAAATTTCTGCAGATTCAAAAGGTTCACATGATAAAACTTCTTCTTATCTATACTCAAACATAAACATTGTTACTGCTGCCCTACACACCTCTTAGCTTTCCTAAGGCTACACTGTGGAAATTTAAATTGAGAAACAAATAATTTGCTCTTGCAGTAATAGGAAGCTGTTAATTATTTGGAAGACGTGAGATTGACCTTAAATAACTGTTCCTTCAGTGTTGCATGAATATGTCTTCTGGTCAGCGTAGTTTCTCTCTGCTTATAGCTAAGCTTGTCAAACTGATGTTCGTTGTTTAAAGGAGGCATGTAGAAGATTCTTGTAAAAGCATTTATATAGTTGGAAATATAATGATTAAAGTAGGCACCAGAAGACATAATTGTCTTTTAAATTTCCTGACATTCCTTCCCAATAGTGTTTTTAGGAGATGAACGCCATATTTGCAAAATTAACTTATAAAGCTGGCTTGTTGGCCTTTTTTGTCCACTCAGTATAGTTTTAGAACAAGATAAAAGCACTTGAAATGTACAATCTAGGTCATCAAAACAGCCAACTTCTAGAGGGTCTAGATAGAGCTCATTTAATATGATTACGTAAATGAATGAAATTTTAAGAATTGGACAACGAACTGTTGCTGATCAACAAAGAAAAGATCTGCTATAAAATCCTATATAAGATACTGATTGTTTGTGTCTCCTTGTTCGGCCCAAAAGACCTACAGAGTCTTTAATGACAAAGTCCTTTACCTCTGAGTTAGATAATACAAATCTTCACCAGTCAAGGAGTTGCATATCTCTAGGGAATATTTGCGAAGAAAACCATATTCTTTGGAATTTTGATAAAGCATTCTGTGCTTGGAACGCAGGTAAAACAGATCACCAATTCTGCTTTTTTTTCCCCCAATGAACTATGTTTATTATGCCAATTCTAATTATCATGCAATCTAATGGTTTTAAGGCTTATAATTTCCACATCACTGGACATCACAAACATGAAAGCATTTTATACTGTCATTATACATCAATGTTTGCAGTTGGTTATACATATATACAGAAATTATTCACACATCTTAACCTTGCTATTTCCTCTTTCAAACCAACATAATTTTACTGTGAAAGCAGCTTTTTAATAAATGGTATAAGAAATACAGCAAGGCACACATTTTTTAAAAACCTTTTTTCTCATTACCACCTCAAGAAGCATAAAAACCCAAAATGTTATACTTAATTCAGTAGAATGTCAACAGTTTCTGATATACAACACTGTGTAGTTGTTTCTTGAAGTGTTGCATAGATAAAATTTTTAAATTAAATAAATAAAATGCCATTTATTTAAATTGCTTAATTTTCAGATGTATTGAATCAGGAGGACCAATGATGTCTTTTTGCTGCAATCTAACAAAATAGTCACTTTAAAAGCAAAATAGTTTCAATAAACTTATGCATTATACAGATAAATATTAAATTTGATACATAAAATAGAAGAGTACTGACAGGTACCAATTCTGAAAAGATGAACCAGACTGAACATGAATTCTATGGAGCTTTAAAGAACAGAACCAGTGGTAAGTAGTACAGGAGCATCCAATTTAGGAAGGGAAGGTCATTAGAGGTAGCTTGGGAGAGGAATCCATGTGAAAGCAAATGGCCTTGCTACAAAACAAAATGATCACTGAGACAGGACTAGCATATGCAGCTTGACCACAAAGCCAACATGGACAAACCACATTAGGAAAAAAAATTATCTTGGGAGTCAGTTTAATGAAGGGCAGTGATACAATGGAATTGGAGGTCATCCCAGGGTTTACAGGATGAACCTGCACCTGAATTGCAGCCAAGTTTCTAAAAGGAAACAGAAAAGTAATAGTAGGTTACAGAAAATGAAGTTTTATTTGCAAAACATAGGTCTTCCAGAACAATAATAGATAGCCATTAAATGTCACATGCCTGAGCCTTTAATGCAGAAGCATACAGTAGGTAAAAAAACTTACTTTTAACAGCCTGAGGTACAAGTTAGTGTAAAAAAATGAATTGATGTAGAAAAGTCACTGATTTTCATAAATACTTTGCTTCTAAAGAAAAAAGGGGTATTCATCACATTGGATCTGGTTTTTCTGTGAACTTACCTTCAGCACACAGAAGTGCATCAACCAGTGAAAACATGGAAATTTTCGATAGTCAAGCAACAAAAAGATCTATCCATCAACTACTTTAATATTTGTGCAAACATATATCATGAGACTTCAATGGAGAAGAGGAAAAGATTGTCACAGAAGTGGTATGTGATTAGAATTGCCAATATCATCACTGCATTTTTAAATTCTAAATAACTATTTAGACACTTCTAGTATCAACAATGAGTTAAATTTGCCTACTATAGAATTATCCAGCTCAGAGTTTAGAGTGAAACTATTCAGCAAAGAGCATGGGCTTATGATGAGAATTATGAAGAAATAACTGTCAGAATACAGCTCAAAGATTAGTGCAAAGTACATCTCATAGGCATTTCCTAGGAGGCACTCCAGACATGCATTATGTGCCTTCCAAGCTGAGCAGGAATATCTGGATCTATCCAGTTACCATCTCCTTTGATCTTCTTTGCTGTAACTGACCACATCCCTCCCCATTTATACAAGAAATACTCTTACTTCAAAATAGTGAAAAGCTCAACCATCTGTTTAGATATTAACGAAGAACTGATCTGAATAAAGCAGAAGATTGTATCAAAAGGTTTCTACAATTCTGGCATGAGTAAGAAAAGTCTCATTGATGGATTGTGTCAAGTTTTTTAAAAAATAATGTAATTCATAGATTTCAAGACAAGCTTCTCTATTTATTTAGATTTTTTTTAAAAGTCTAAGGAGCTGAAAAGTCAGACTGCTCTAAACTCTATAAAGAAATTTTATATTATTTTTTCCCTATAAAAGTCTCTAGAAAAAAAAATAAGCAAAGATTTAGATTATTATTGTAGTTCCAATTTCTAAAAGTAAATTATTATATACTAATTATTATGTAAACTTGGGGGTTTTTCCTTGTCTAGTAAATAAATAACAGTCCTTTGCATTTATGTACCATCTTTTATCTGTGGATCTCAAAATACTTTTACATAAATAAGCTATTCTTCATAAGTGCCATCAATCATTATTCTCATTATTTTGTTGGAAAAAAAATGAGAAAAGGAAGGAAAAAGTCATACAAAATATCTATTGCTGAGCAGGAAATAACAGTCAGGCTCTTTGAGCACCAGTGCTGAGTTTCTCCTGGTGATAGTAAGTGGCAGAACATTCTATCTAATACTGCAGCACGGTCAGATAAAATCAATTTAGTTTTCTTAAGTGCAAGTAAATTAATTTTCTCCTAAATTAAGTTAAAACTTAAATTTAAAATACAGAAGTTAAGAAATAGCTTTTGGATTTACTTGTGAGAACTAATAGATTACACACAGAATTCTAAGGCATCCTCTAGAAAAGACTTTGGATAGAACACATAAATGTCCTGAATGTATTGATTTCTGTGCATATTGAATTTGCAATGAAAAGTTCCCATCCCATTGGTGAGTCATGGGTCACAGTGACTGCAGAAGATCCCATGGTCTCATGTACAGATGGATCTTTCAAGGTGACCCTCGACTGAGAAATAAAATCAGCACAGCTTTATGAGCACCTCTGTTGAAGAACTCTGTGTCAGCTCATGTGAATGACTACTCACTGCTGTCAGAGATATTTTTGAGCCTGCCAATAGAATTGTTACAATTTTCCCACAATGGTTTTTGGTTGTTTATGTTATGTTTTGGTGGGGATTTGGGGTTTGTTTTTCTTTTTTTGTTTGTTTGTTTT
>VWYP01008582.1:61192-92103 GCA_013400435.1 Pycnonotus jocosus | reverse complement strand
TGGGGATTTGGGGTTTTTTTTTTTTTTTTTGTTTTTTTGTTTGGGTTTGGTTTTTGGTTTTTTGTTTTTTTTTTTTTTTTTTTTTTTTTTGTAGCACATTGTTAAACAATGAGATAGCAACATTTGACAAAAATATTTATTCACTATTAGTTTTATTCTCCTGTACAGCCATGGTAAATACTAAAATGGTACAAAATCAACCTGCATTTGAAACCATGCCTTTTTCAGCTTTGAATACTCAGTATGCTTTTAAGGTACACATATAGTATAGATTTTTTTTCTAAGTATTGCAGCTACACATGGAATTACACATTTAAATGAGCTTACAGCACAGGTGCTTCAGGAAAAATAATGGTGTTTGCCATTTATCTTTCAAATTAAATAATGTGTTTTTAAATAGTAACTTTTTTCATAATACACTTATGGGAACAACATTTATCTGTCACATTTTAAAAGATGTATTAGTAATAAATGTAAATTACCTTTGGAAAATCAGTAATTAGCCTCATCAAAAAATAAACAATCTGCCACCAAAAAGATAATCTTTAGCATAGTTAAGTATAATAACTGTTATTTGAATAAGTTAACAAATTAGGATAGATTGCTTCTGTAATTCATTCCCCATAGCATGAGAGATGAAGTTAAAGCATCAAGCTTGTGAATGGGGGAAGGGAGCTCAGACTTTAGTGAAACCAAACCTAGCAGCTCAGATTTTCATTTTTGGTGTGTCAAAGATAAACTATATGTATTCTAGAACCTTACTACTGGGAACAATACAGTACATAATTTCCATGGAAGTAATGCTATATGTACAAGTTAAGGGCCAGTGTATCTTCCTACATTTAAAAAGTGGGAATGTAGTGCGAAGGGGTTTGTTCTCTTAAAATAATTTGTCAGCCCCTGGTCAAAAATGGAAGCTAAAACATAACCCTATTAAGTTGTTGTATCCAGATTCTGCATTATATTTTACTACACTGTGGGACATTTATTATTAATAGTGGGATCATTTATTATTATCCTCTGTGTCCAATCTTGGACCTCCCACAAACTGCATATTTTCATTTCCAGTCTTATGGGAAAAAAAAATCTGGCTACCATGCAAGTGACTATAAAGTTCTGAAGAGTGAGGTAAGTTTAAGCAGTATTTTGAGATCCTCAGAGCAAAAGTACTAATAAATTGAAAATACATGTCATTATCTTCATCAACGTAATAATGAGAACAAGGATAAAATCACACTCACTACAGCAAGTATTCTTCCTCAAAATAATATTATAAAAATGAGGGAAAAAAATAAGAAAACTAGTAGAACAATAACTTGGAAAGCTTATGTTCACATCATTTTCAGTTAACAATCTCAGACTTTTGTCATCATCTCAATTCCCAAATAGAGACTTCTATATACACATAATCCATTTAATTTAATTCTAGAATACATAGAATCCTCTATGACTTTTGTGATTCATAGTAGATTTCCATTGCTTCTCCAGTTGTTTGGATGTGTCCAAGGATTAACCTAATTGGCAATCAGCAGGTCATGATAGCCTATTTCAAAGCCATTCCAGAAAGATCTTCTTTGCTATGATTGTTCCAAGATAATGCATTAGTCAAATAGAGCTGTGTTGAGATAGCAGCAAGCTGTAGACTATTGCTGTCATAACCTAAAGGCTTTGCTAGATATATATGTGTGAATGTGGGAATGCTGGGTAAACCATCAATAAAAGGAAAGCCCAAAGCTTAGAAATATAACATTATAAAAGAAAAAATGAGGAAGTCAGATCTCTAAGAGCAGAGAAGAAATCTATTTTTTGTAAATCAGATGAGATCCTCTGCTACAGCTACATAGTTTGCCATAGGAGAATACTAATGTTTTCCATAAGCAGTGATGAATAACAGCCTTTTCTCCTGGCAGCAGCATGGAATCATAGCATAACTTTGAAGGAAACTTGAACATCAACTGGTCCAACCTCCTATTAAAAGGAAGGCTATTTTCAAAGGTAGAAAAGATTATTCAGGGCCACATCCACTTGAATTTTGAAAATCTCCACTGGTGGAGATTCTATAACTCCTCAAGGAGACCTGTCCCATGCTTAGCCTTGTGTTTTATTAGAAATTCCCTTGCTACAGCTTCTAGCAAGCAGTGGCATTTGGAATTGGATTGGCATTTGGAGTTGCTGTTCTGACTGCGGTCTGCTGGAGGAGTGTTTCCCAAAACTAGAGGCATTTTGATAGAGCTGTGCTGGCTTTTGGGTTGTCAGACTAATGAGGCTCAAAACAGCAGTGCTGCATGCTAGGAACTGATCCAAAAGTTGCTTTGTAAATCCTCTTCTGTTATTAAATGTGCAGTTATTGTTCAACATTTATGTGAGGTCAGAAATCCCAGATCAGAAACTTCCAGGTCAGAAATTCCAGAACTTTCAGACACTAGTAGAGATCAGGACCGCCTTTTTGCCTTAGGTTCCACCATCTTATTCATGTTTCAAAATGCTTACCACAAAACAGAACCGAAGGTTGCAGTACTGCTGGGTGACTATCAGTTTCCATCTCCATTACCCTCACATTATATACTTTCATGATGTTGTAAAGATTTGTTGTTTTGGAAACCTCACCTTTTGGCCTAATGACATGTTGTAATAATTATGTTCTTAATAATGGCTTAATGAAATAAAATCATGGTAAACTGCCATCAGGAGATGACTTATTATCTCTCTATTCTCCAGTCTGGTTAGCCATTCTTCATAGTTTGTCTAGGAATACTGTAGAACTCCAACTCACTAGTCAAACAAACTAGTTCTTGTAGAACTGGAAGTTCAGCTTTATCAAGTGCTTTTGAGCCCCTCCTGAGACCAGCTGACTGCTGAGAAAGGCATCAATGAGCAGAAGTGGTTTCTGGTTCCCTCAGCTGAGGGGGGAAAGGAGGCTGATATATTATGTTTGAAGAATTCCCAGGTTCTGCAAGATACCACACTTGTTCCAGAAGGGAGCAGCTCCAGTCAGTGCAAAGCCAAAGGGCAAAAAAGTAATTAGTATTCACTGCATTTGTTGACTAGTGGCATGTAAAGTGGGATTATAGTGTAATCAAAACAAATTATATAGCACTATCATGAAACAGAAGCCCTGGCTGACAGTTCACCTCCTTTCATTGTACAAAAAAAACAAAAAAAAAAAAAAAAAAAAAATGAAAAAAAAAAAAAAAAAAAAGGTAAAAAGAAGAAAAAAAAAAGGTAAAAAAAGTGCAACTTGTAGAGTACATACCTGTTTTTAGAATTATCTATGTGCCTGGAGAGGGTTACATTCTATCTGTGCATATTTATATGTCTTTCCTTATGAAGTTTCAGGAGAGTTTCTTCACAAGTAAGAGTTTTTCTGTTCTGATGCAAACCATCCTTTTTCTGTGAATGGCCAGGCTTTATCTGAAACTCTCTAGCTGAAGCCTCTTCAGGAGCAGTAACACATGCTTTTTCCTCTTCTATTCCAGATGATTTTCCTGCACTACTCTTTTTAGTGCTAACCTCTGGAGAATTCTTTTCCAAACTTTCATTTTGTCCATCTGAAAACAGGAAATCATCATCAGCATTTTTTGAATTACTTGATGCACGTTTTTTGTTAGTATTTGGAATATTTATGTCATTGTCATCCCGACATAAGAAAGATAAATCCCTACCTTCAGAAGACATTTTAACTTCTAATGACTCTGGAGTCACTTCACCTGGTGACTCTGCAGATGTTTCAGAAACAGGGTTAGAGGCAGATGGCTGCTGCTCAACTTGTGCTTCAGAAGAACCATTAGAAATAGTCTGCTGCTGCTGCTCAACCCGTTCTTCCTCAGGACAGGCTTCAAAGAAGCATTCAATGTCTTCTCTCTCATCTGTGAAGTCCAGTGGCACAGGAGTGCTGCTCTTTTCCTCTATGTATTTGATTACCTCTCCACAGTCACTATCATGAGAAGAAAGTGAAAGATAAGAATAGAAGTCCCCTTTTCTTAGCTGGATGGGTCTGTGAGAATGTTCTAACACTTTTTCCTTGATCTGTGCTAATGAAGCTGGAGCAGATGAGTCACATTCAGGTTGTGACTTACTTTTCAAAGCTGTTGATGCCATGTCTATTATCTCCCTCACAAAATTGTGTACTGAGCCATCTTCTATGCTTTTTTTATCAAAATCAGCAGATTCACAGTTACAGCACAAATCAAGACCATTGGCTGATGAGTTGCATTCTGCTTCACTGGATTTCAAGGCTTCACAGCAATCAGGAAATTTTTCAGTTACGTTTATTCTATGTTGTTGACCACTAGGTAAGGATGGCTGTAAAGCTGTGTCTTGTATGCCTACAGAATTAATTTCTGAAGAAGATTCAAGGCAAGGCTTTTTTGCAGGAGAGGAAGCAACAGAGTGATGATCAGGCTGAAGATGACTTTGACAATCTCTTGGAGAGTTCCTGGATCCAGCTGAGGACAGAATAGTCTCCTTGCCATCCATGTGTGAATCATCTGAACTGTCTGTAAATGCTTCACAGATACCACACTCATTTTCAGCTTCTCTGACATCAAGTGATGCATGAGTTTTAGGGGTTGCTGCTACTCTAACAAGACCTTCCTTTTGACTGCTAAGAGTATTTTCGACATTGCCGTTCTCCATATCATCCACAAGCTGATCCTTCACAACCTGAGAGATGTCTTTCATTGGGTGACTCTTTGTGCCTTTTTCATGATCACATGGTATATTCTTACTATTGCCATTATTTTCTGATATTTTCTGTACTGAACCATTCAATAGTGTTTCAATGCTTATTGTATCTGTGGCCTTTGATGTCTCATTACTAACTTCTTTACTGCGCTGAATTTCATCACTGAGGTTACTTTTTCTTTTCTCCCTTGTCAAGGAAAATTTTGGTCTAATCCAGGTTTGGAGTTCGTTTTTTATATAATCAAGTCCTGAAATTAAATTGCATTCTTCATAAATATCCTCATCAGTTGCTATACTGGAGTCATCATCTTCATCTTTGATACCTAGCTCTTCCTCAGTTAAGGTAAGGGTAGAACTTGAAAGCAAATCACTGTCATCTTCATCATCAGTACAAGCAGAAGTGCAGGAGACATTAACAATCATGCTGACATTGACATCGCTCTCATCAGCTACAGATCTATTAAGATGTTTTCTAAATGATGCATTTGAATCCGGTATTTTATTTCTGTGCAGTACAATGTCTTCAGAGCAGAGAGAAAGATCCTCGCTGCTGCTGAGTTCAGTGAGAGAAGCTGCTGAATCTTCATTGATTGAAGATGCAATATCTAAAGACAGCTGTCCAGTAAAAGACATTTTTTGAGAGTTGCTTTGGAGTGTTATATCAGAGATGCTGCGCTTTATTTTTTGGTCTGAAGGACTCTGGATATTCTCTAAACGATTCAAAAGATCTAATGTCCTTTTACTGAGCTCTCCAACAGAATCACTGCTTGCACTTATGTCTCCAGAGCCATGATGACTAAAAAGATCTTCGTTGCTTTTGTAGGAAGTCAGCCAGCTCTCCAAAGAGGCACTTCGCTGAAGTCCATCTCCACTTTTAAAAATACCTGAGCTGAACAAATCACCCACTACAGACAGAGATTCTAAAGAGGAACTATGAGATAAAGTTGAAACTTGTCTTGTATTCTCTGTAACAGGTAATTTTCTTACAGTTTCTGCAGATTTACAGGAATTGAGATCTGATTCTCCACAGATACTTGCCAGAGTACAATCATGAATGAGCCCATCTGATTGTGACTCTCCAGACTTATGTTCAGATTTACCAGGTATTTTGTCAAAACAAAAGTCATGAAACAAACTACCCTCTGTATGTGTTTTTTCAATCTGCTGTTGTTTCATTATCACTGGTAATTTGAATTTGGAACCTTGAAGATATGAGTAATCATAAAATGTAAACACATCATGTTTTCCTTGCAATTCTTCTAGACAACCAGGGTTAGACATAGTAATGCTGTCCAAATCCTCATCATTTTCACTTCCACAACATGCAGAAGGAGCCAATTGGAAATCATCTGAAAGACTAGTGTGATCTTCTTCATCTTGCTTTAGTTTTGGTTTTATTACATTATCCACTTGGCTTTCCACATTCCCAATTTCAGGATTACTCTGGCTGCTTTCAGTATCATTTAGCAAAAAAATTTCTGAATTATTTGTAGTTTCTGTATCACATTCACTCACTATCCCACTCTCACTCTCAGAATGCCTGCTTATGTTCCCGCTCTGATACATGCAGTTATATGGTTTTGCCAATGTGGTACCCCCTATTAGATCTGGAAGGGATTTGGTAGATGAAAATGATGAGTCTTTACTGAGACTTTTGTTTAAAAGATTAGACTGCATTACACTGGAGAGTCTGGATGTTTTTTTCAAAAAAGGCATATGTTTTTTTTCTGATAATTCAATATTATGAAGACTATAGACCTGATAGATGTGAGGATTTGGCGGGGAAGTAATGTTGGGACAATATAGAGAAATTCCATGATTATTGATACTTTCTTCTTCATTCACATCATTATCACCAGGTTCTTCTGAAGCAGGTTTCTGGTTTAGATCATCCTTGTTGAGCTCCTGATCAGGATCACTTAAGTCTTCATGAATACTGATGAGCTTATTACTTATGTCAGTTTCATCCCATTCTAGTGCATCTTCACTTGGACCGTTTAGATCCATCAAACTGGGATCAATAACATTTAGAGGCTCCTGTAAAAGAAAAAATCAAAGATTAAAAATATTTACAGCTGTGTTTTAAACATGCTTCCACTAAAATCATGTAAGTTAATGGAAGTAAAGTGCATTTTTGGAACTATGATCACTAATAGGCTTTTAATTTTGTTACATCTTGTGTGGTANATCACACAGAAGTGTGTTAGTAAAAACATGCAATTAAGTTGGATATATTAAAATCTTTCTTAGTCTGCCTAAGGTTAAAATAGTTAAGATGTACAGAATATATGAAAGGATTTTTGAAATGTTTATAACAAACTTCCGTGTAGTCAGCCTTAAAACAACAGACCACAAGTCTTGATAAATTTTTGTTAGAATTTGTATTTATTCTCTACTTGCTAATAAAGGCAGTACAAATGACCAGTAAGTAAGACTAATGAACGTTAATATGTTCAGCTGAAAGATCAAGTACTACATGAGTTTCAAATAATATCTGCCCCGGTAACTTTCTCTGGAAAAGGACTGATAAATAAGTGAGAGAAACCTAATTTTCTTGTTTAAAGATTTGTAACTTTCCAGTAATATTTGTTATTATGACTCAGAATATATGATAACAAGAATTGTTCCCTCTAGAAATACGTGTGGAAGAGGAAGAACACCTTGACAACTTTTCTCTCAGATGTGATTTGTCAAGTGGCCAACAGTACCAAACCACTTTAAGCCCTTGAAAACAAGACTGAAATGGTCCCTGATTTGGGGGCTGAGCACAAATTACTTTCACTTTACTTTTCTATTTCCTGAGAGTCTTCCATATTAGAGAAGGCTTTGCTTTTACAAGGAGTCTTGTAATAGTACTTTTGACTAATGTAGAAATGTTTAGTTTAAATCATCTGAACAGCTGAACAGTGATCACTGTATCCAGAAAAACAAACACTTTTTCCAGGAAAACTTTCAACTCTGATCTCTTGCTTTCTCTAATTTTCTTTGAGCTAGTGATATTTTTCAAATGCAGCACTGACATCATGCCAAACAGCAAGGGCAAATCCCAGCAAATATAAAGCAGATAAAATGAAGCTGTAGTCCAACGAAGTGCACTTCTGCACAACTTAGTTACTGACTCAGATTCATCAAGACTTAGCCAAGGTTAATTGTGCAGGGAAAGGCACGTACTTCCGACTTCGATTCTCAGCTGGAAACTCTCTTTGAAGTAGGAACTAAAGCGCCACAGACCTTTTGTGAGCTCAATAGTTAGGACACAGATTTTGGGCTGGGACACTTTGCCAGACTGGGCATAAGAGATGTGAACCAAGCTGTTTTCTCAGGAGAAGCCCTACCCACATGCTGTTCTTAAAGAAGCTTGCTTGTCCTGTGTAATTTTGAATAAAACGAATGTTAATTTGGTCATAGGTAGATGAGGAGAATTTTGTCCTGCAGTGCTGTGTTTGGCATGTTTGACCAGCAAGAGACACAGACAGCACCAAATCTCTGCTCCAGTGCCTATTTAATTATGGATACAGATGGCATTGTTTCTGTGCAAGACACAAGGCTATTTTATCCCAGTACGTTCAGTAAACAAAAGGCAAAAACAATCAAAGGAAATCAGGAGGAATTATTTCCTCCAAACTGGGTAGCTATCCACCATTCAACGGTCTGATGCAATTATTAACTTATTTGATAAATCAAGACTCCTCTCTATCTAAGATAAATCTGTGTTCTCATGCTTCATTGGGCTTAGCTGTAATGTAGGCCCCTGAGTACTGCAGCTGTGTTAAGATATTGCAAATAATGTGTTGAACTGCAGTTGCGAAAGAATTTTTTCATTCTTGGCAGGTTAGGAGGCCTTCATGAATCTGTCATGACTAATGTTGAAGCTTTGAGTCTCTTTGTGGATCTAGCTACCCCAAAGTTTTTATAGAATACCTTTGTTAGAGTTCTTTTTTTCCCCCACAGGACATTGGCTAAAGTTAAATTCCTGTGAAAACACCCATTTGCTAGACAGCTATGGTTATCAGGGCAGTCCTGTACGTTGTGGAGTCCAGAAATCTTTATTTAGATTTGCCATTTTTCCACGTTTTAGTAAAAGCTCCTGTTTTTGTACTTAGTTGGACTCAGTTTCCCATCTGCAGCTGACCCTTAAGTAACATTTAAGTAAAATGCGAGAATATAATTATTTGAAAACCTGTTAGATTAAAAAAAAAAAACAGATTCAATGGCTCATTTTATCTGTATCATGTTTTACGACTCTGTCGTACTCAGCATTAGGAAGACATTGCTATGGGAAGTTTTCTAAACTGCTTGATTTTGCTGTTTTAGGCTTCTGCCAGCTGTAAGAAGAAATTACTGAAGGCAGGAAATCAGCAGCAGGTTCCAAGGATTTTATGTTCCACAGAATCTGATTCTCTTTCTCAAAACAAAACATTTGGTCCTTATTGGTCAGGAAGATAACCTTCCCTCTGTAAATCAGCACTTGGCTGCCTTGTTTGTTCAGCAAGTCAGATGGACTAAAACAATAAAACATGTAGAGTTGTGACCTCAGCCCATTCATCTTCACTGAGTGCTCCCCACTTCAAAGCCTATTTTTTTATTCTTAAAATGCACATGCTTTTCTGAGTCCTGGCATATACTCAGAAGTTCTGCTGGTTTAGCTTGATGACAGGGGATTTTTATATCGTTTTATTTTATTTTGGTTTATTTTATTTTATTATTTTCCTTCTGATTATTGTTTATACTTGCAAAGGTTCTTATGTAGATATGATCATTTTGCTAATATAACTTTCTCTGTCCAAGGAACTGACTAAATCAATATTACTATGGTAGTTATAAATATCATATCCCTTGAAGTACAAATGTAATGGTTATCAGCTTCACTGGCAGCCCTTCCAAAGTATAGGAAAAGTTTTAACTTTGGAACAAACCACTCAGTTTAAGTCATACACATTTTGTATTTGGCATTTTTAGTACAGGCATATATTTTCCCTATATTTTTAAACAAAATTTAGTGAAGTGTTCAAAGGATGAGAGATTGAGGTAGTTTCTGGAAGAGCCACACCATAGCCTCTGGAACAAATGTCTGTAGTGAAGAATGGAAGGTGGTGTCACTCCAGTCTACATTTGCACTGACAGCAGCAGCAAGGTAAAAACCCAGGAATTTTTAGGAACTATTTTTATCATCTCAGATGTCTCTTTTTCAGGCTGCTCAGTGCAGAGGTAGGATGCTGTATGATTAGAGTTATCATGATAGTAATAGATTATGAGATCTTGCCAACAGAACATTTAAAATTTGCCAGCCTTTACTTGGTGTTATGCAGGGTATAAATGATAGATGTCAGATAGTGCCAGAGATAGACTCTGTTTGCTCACTTTACTGGGAAAAATGGTGTTGTTTCTTCTTCTTTGTTTTTCATTTGAAAGAACTGTACAAGAATATTGTACAATTAATATTTTACACAAAGTAGATAAATCTTCTACCGTCATTTCCAATTGGGAAAGCTTTTCTTCTATAAGAGCTGCACCATGTTTTTTATTTTGTTTCAGTTAATTAGGAATATGTCTTTCCTAGAGAGTTTGTTCTTACAGACTCCACAGAAAGTTCTACCTAGCCTGGATCAAGGTATCTGAGTGAGTTGGTCCAGTGAAAAGAGTCCGTGTCTATGGCAGGGGGATTGGAAGAAGATAATCCTTGAGGTCCCTCCTAACCCAAAACCATTCTCTGACTGTATGACTCCCTGATTCTATGATCCCTTCTTGAAATGCAAATACCCAAATAGGAAGGGGTCTATCACAGCCAGATCTCCACATGTAAGACAGACTATATCTAAAGAGAATCTTGGAGTGTGCTACAGAACTTCACATTTCAATTGAGGGAGCCCCATATGCTGACTATTAAGCCCTGGCTTTGCTGAAGCTTGTGACAAAATATGGCAGAGATACCATCCTGTCTGGCAAAAGCTTATTGGATATCAGTTTGTGTAATTGATAGCACTAAATTTCCTGGAATTCAGAAACTTGTTTTTTATATGTGCAGGAATGTGTGAGTAAAAATGTATACTTAATTTTAAAGTAGGTCTGAGTGGCCTCTATAGTTATAAAGTCACTAAATACTACTAAATTTAGAGAAAATATCTAAGATCAGTAAGAAAAGTAAGAAAAGGCAATAGTTTTGACCAAGAAAGTAAAAAAATCCCAATGTAATAAGAATCAAAATATACACAATATTATGCACATTCTTATTTTTTACATATTATGGCTAGATAAACAATACTTAGGAAGTATTTACTGTTGCATGAAAAGTTTTAATTAAGTGAATAATCTATTAAATTATAGACTCAGAAGAGTAAAAGGTTAAATTAATTTTGATGTATTTGGAAGTGCTTCTTTAAGGATTTTAGCTATTCCTACTTTGAATCTAGAACTATTTTGCTCAGGAAAGCATTCCCATTTCAGTGGGGTAACTCTTGTGGGCACAATAAGGTATGTGCTTAAATCCTTGTAGAGTTGGTGTTTAATGGCTAACCAGTTAATCTGCAGAAAATGTTAATGGGAAGAAATAAGATTATTAGTCCAAATAAAGACATTTCCTCAGCCCCAATGCTCTTTAAGGAAAAGTGTCAAAATGCAATTTTTCATTTGTTTCCTTTACTAAAACAAGAATAGTTTAGCTTTTTCTCTGAAGCAAATTATATTAAACAATGATTCTCTGTTTTGGCTTCATTTGCATGTGCTACTCCAGTACAGATACTTTGTGTTGGTGAAACAGGCTTGTAATGTAACCCCTACGTACTATTATATTTTTTTAAAGGAATTAACATGAAAATAACCAGCTTTTACAATAATAAATACAAACTCTGTTCTTCCTCCCTCCCTGCAACATATCCTTCAGTTGCTGTGGCCAAATTATCCAAACTCAACTGCACTTAGGGGCCAGGGGAAAAAGAAAAGGGACAGAAAACCATCCCCCAACTTCAGGAATGTGTGCACATTCAAGGAAGACAAACATGATTTTGTCTTTTGAAAAATGCAAGCATGCCAAGTACTTCTGCTGAGGGAAATAGTCATATGTACAATGCCACTTCACCTCTGCCTCACTTAAACTCATTTTCTAAATGGTGTTCCCTTTATCATAATCATCAAAAAAACTATCCTCATTTCCCAACACCAAGTTTTAATATCCATAAGCATATGCATATGCATAATATTCCCTGTGCATAGCACTAAAGCGGCCTACACATCACAATATATGCTCAGAATATATGGAAGCAGCATGCTTTATCACAGATCATGGAACATGCATGAACATACATATTTGTTATAACTGCAATTAAAAGCAGGTATGCATTTATTTCTTGAGAAAATAAGATCTAAATCTGTGGTAACCTCTTACTGCATTTTACAATTATTACTGCCTCTCTTGATGACATTACACACTCATTCCTGCACATGCAGAGCTCCTTCTTCTCTTTTAGGGGCCTTGTATGCTTACAGGTAGTGCCAGGCTCCTACATGGGTGGTTGTATGCACCGATTCCTGTACCACAGGAAGGCAGGAAGGATGCTGACTTTGCCTTTGCCCTCTGCAGTCACAGATGTCACCTGCGAAGGTCTCAGTATAAACTGGGAATAACAAAGGCTCCACCATTGCTCAGGTCTATATGATGATGTCTGAAATTCTCTGATAATGCTCAGAAATAAGAGTCTAAAGGACCACTCCTGTCATATCTAGGTTTTAAAACAGGTAATTTGCCTTATCATGGCAGCAGCTGTGTGGGCACATCTTATAAGCAACAGCTAAAACAATTGCAGTGACATTTTAAGAGGAAGCCCAGCTGAAAACTATGAACTCCTCCTTGTAGGAGAAGTGTTGTAGAAGTCAGGGAAATTGTGCATTCTCTAAGTATTTTTCTGCTATTTCTATGTCACTTGATGATACTAGATGAAATTCTGGGATCAGTTGTGCCTGCATATGAGTCCTATGATGGTCTTCTAACTCCCTTGGTAAGCTGCCTGCAGTACCAGATGGAAAAGAGTGAAAGGCTCCAGCCTCTCCATCACACTCTGTTGTGGTGCATTTTGGATTTTACCAAGTTTCCCCCAAATCATAGCTAACTCCTGAGTCCTGTCCATCACTCTGCAGCCCCGCCCTGATGCCTGGAAGATTCCAGGAAGGCTGTTGAGTGATTCGCAGGGTCTCGACTCTTCCACCCTTTTTATTCACTGTATTGTTTTACTGATGTTCCTTTTGTTCTGGGTCACTCCCCCCCCGCTCTGGATTGGTTCCTGACCTGTACACCTTCCCTGCCCCCACCCCCGTACTGAAGGTGAGACACAGAGGGAAAATTCGCTTTTGGTGTGTTCCCTCTGTGAGTGAAATAAACCAGAGCTGAATCCCTCAAGAGTCCTCTCTTCATTCCTCGCCACTGCCACGTTTCTGCCGAAGGCAAAGACCCACTGGATCAGGAAGATATCAAACTGATTCTTTATATGCAAGGTTGGTGCCAGAGCAGCACCGAACCCTGACAACACTCCACTGACACACCACTCTGGAGTGTACCAGCCAGGCTGAAACAGACGGTGAGCCATGTCAGCAGAAGGCCTGCAGGAACTGGCTTTGATCACAGATCAAGGCAAAAGCAGGGACTCAACAAGTTCAGTCCCTGCTCTCTGTCCAAAGTATCATTGCTAATGACATACCTATTATCTGTTTTCTATCCTCTACAGAAGCATTTGCCTCTTTATTTTGCCACCATATCCTTTCTAACATCTCTGTTTCTTATTTGCTAAAGAATCCCTTTAAATGTTACTAGAAAGAAGAACATCTATAATATTTTTATATTGAATATTGTCATCCAAATAGGTTTACAATCCCAGACCTATATCCCAAGTTGTGTATTTGGTTGTTTTTTTGGTTTTTGGGGGTTCTTTTGTGATGAGAAAACACGGCTACATGGCATATTTTACCAACTGTTGTTTTTACTGCTTTGTAGCTTTCTTTTCATCTGTCAAGAGGTTACATGACAGGATTTTTTGCCCTTAAATGTCATTTCATAGCTCACCTTTACTTCAGAGAAATATATGATTTTCTTTGTTCAAGAATCCATCACAAGCCCTTTATGAAACTCGCGGAAAAACATTCCTGGCTTTATCTAATCCCAAAATGTTTCCACACATACATAGTTCAGAACAGAGCAAATCCTGGCACTATACCTCAGATACATGCCCATGCAAGCTGGTGGGAGTTCATCCATGCAAAATCTCAAAATTTGACCCAAATGGGTTCTTTATAGTTAAGACTATAAAATATCCAGAAAAACCAGGGAATCTGTGGAATATCACATTAAGGCCAAATCAATTGCATTCTGCTTTTAGATGTTCATAAACAAATTTGTACCAGCAAAGCAAAGTGGCACAATAAAATCATTGTAGCTTTTTCTCTGTACTAGTTAAGAGGTCTGCATACTGTTAATAAAACTTCCAATTTAGTGTCATTTACAGTGGAACTGGTATCCCTTTAACAGTTTACTCTCTTTTAAACTGGAACAACTCAGTGGATGCTGTGAATGGACTCAGTAGAGGCAATAGCCATCCTCAATCTACAGCAGGCACATCAGGACACTGAAATCACGGCTTTTTAAAGAGCTTTGTTTCAGCAAAAATGAGGGTTTGTGAAAAACTCTGAAGAGTGAGAATCACCATAGAAACATAGACAGATATAAGGTACAAAAGAGCAGGACATAAGCCCTTGGGAGCTTGACCTTGGAAGAAACATGGAAAGAAAAATTTCTCACTAAGAGCTGGAATAGAGAGACTTGAATTTCTGAATAAAAATTCTTCCAGTATACTGGAAAGGCAGAGTTTATCTATTATTTATGAATAATAGGACTGCATGAAAATACCTGTCCCTATCATCAGTTTCTTCTTCTGAATCAGTTGAGAGACCACCAAATTCATGTTATCCATGAGAATGGACTCTTTGTCCCCCTTATTTAAATTTTCAATGCAATTTCTTTGCAATTTCATTCTGGCATTTCCTGAAGTGATTGATTCACCATCTGTAAATTTGAGACATCGACTTGAGGGGAGTCAATAAGCAAGCATTGTTAAGTCAAAGGCTAGAAGAATACTGCATATTACAAGTACTTGCACAGTCTGCCCACCTGTGGATTTCCAAGTGCTAAGTTAAACACCACAGTTGTCAGTAAGTGGCAGGGAGTTCTGGCAATGAATCAAAATTACAATGGTAAGCACTTTGAGGCTACAACAGCACAATTGCTCCTTGCCATTACACAGCCTATATCTAAGAAAAGCTGCTCTTCAAATGTTGCAATATAGAAACACTGGCCTAATCTCCAAATATAAGCAGCCCCTAGGTAGGCAGAGCTCTTTCACCAAGATCATCTCGTCTTTAACTTCCAGATTCTCTTCTTTTCCCCTTCTCTGGTAAGTGAAGATGTTTATACCTCTCTCCATACATAACAGATGTCAACACAGCTCTGGAGCTGGCTGGAAAAAAAGGACTGGAATTTCCAATCTAAGCTAGTACATTCAACAGGTCCTGTGCAGAGTCTCAAGTACCAGTATTATGTCAAGAATTTGGTTTGGGCACTTTGAAAATGATTTGATATAAACATACTTTGTAGAAATTCACTTGGAAGAAGCCAAAGTAGTGAACAACTATATCTTGCTATTGTGAGAAGTTTATAAGTGCCTGTTTTAGTTTGACAGAGTAAAAAAATTACAGTGGGGAGGAACTCAATGTTACAAAATCACGATAGGGCCGTTATTCAACTTTCTTCTCTTACAGGTGAGTTTATTTTAAATGTTACACAGCTTAAACGGGCTCAAAACAAAACATAGGTTGAAGATTTTAGTCTGTCCACAACGACTATTTTCAGTGCTGGTGAGGCACAAAAAGTCCAACTAATACTAAGAGTTTACAAAGTAATAACTGAGGTGCATAGGGCTATTAGTATTAATGTTATCAGTAGAAGTGCTGTTAATATGCGGTATAGAAGCTTTAAGTCTTTCATGAAGCTGCTCAGGTTTTTAGTGAAACTGTATGTTTGACAAGTACTTTTTGTGTAGTGCTTAGAAATTTTGGAATAGTTTATGGTATTTTGTTTCACGCTGAAACATTATTCCTCCCCTTTTAAAAATCAAAATGGATTTTCAGAATAAAGTGTCTTTCTGAATTGTTCAGTAAACCAGTAAACTCGCTGAATGAGCTGTGACTCCATAAAGTTTAGGAACTCATTTATTATGTTCATAGATCAGACACTGCATTTATTCACAAAGTGAATCTCTAAAATTTAGCTTTCATTAGAGCTGTGGGGAGGCCCAGTCTTTCTCCCTTTGCTCGAGAAGGTGAAGCTCAAGAAGATAATTAACCATGAAACAATGAGGAGGCTTGCTGGGTAAGCACTAGTGTGAAAACAGTTACTCCTCACAAAGGAGGAGAAATTAGCTGGCTGGATAAAAAAGGAAGTGTCAGGCTGAAGACTGAAAGGACTGCAAGTGTAAGTAGATGGCTCTCGCATCATTAATGCAATTTTTTAACATTTAAACATCACTGATTTCTAAATTTAAATGCACTTAACTGCTATGTGTTATGGCATATTAATATGCCATTTTTAAATAATTTTTCTTAAACTTTTAATTTTCACATTTCACCACTTTTAGTCATCCTTCCCACGCATGAAAAAAGCCACTGCCTCTTAGTATTGTATTCTTGTTTACAAAGCCAGTGTAAACAGACTGTTCTAAAAAGATTCTGTTTGCTCATTGTATTTTACAAACTCATTATTTTACATTAATACAGGTCTTTTTTATGAACAGAGTTTCTTTTGATTATACTCTTTCACAGAGTAAAGACTTATAATATATCTTTCCTTTCAAAACTTCCCTTCGACTCGAGCAGTGTTCCCTGAAGCAGCCACATTTTTGGCAGAAATTCAGTTGTATGCTATGCCAAAAGAAATAGAATAAACAAACACTGCTTAACGCAGCTGGCTAGGTAATTTACATATTACTGCACACACCAAACACGAAGACCTGGATACGGATTAGAGCTACAACAATGACACAAACATCTTATCTGTAAGGAGAAATGAAACTCAGATCATCATTGCTCATGATTTACATTCTATT
Source organism: Pycnonotus jocosus (assembly GCA_013400435.1). NCBI lineage: Eukaryota > Metazoa > Chordata > Aves > Passeriformes > Pycnonotidae > Pycnonotus > Pycnonotus jocosus. The sequence goes on along the minus strand of VWYP01008582.1, from coordinate 75,280 downwards.
ATTTAATGTGTATTATAGTACCTCTGATGTAAATGTATGTGCACATTTAAATCCTAAGTAGATGTATTTCTTATAATTTCTGTCTGTTTTACAGAAAAACTGTGCTAGAAATGTCTTGGAAAACTGTTGAGTGGGTACATTTTAGAAAGTTTTCTTCTGGTGAAAGCACACTACCTAAATGGCCTCATTCCAGCTTTTGGAAATAGCAAAAACTCCTCCAAACACAATGAAAACTCTCTAGGCATATTGTAAAACTTCTTCACTGTACATATAGCATAGGCAGGGCCCTCAAATCTGCACGTTCATGTGCTTTCAAACAGCAGCAGTCATTTTGGGTGAGGTCAACAGTCCATTCAGCTGAGTCCGTCTCCTGCAGTGGTTAGTAGTGAATGTTTATGGAAAAGTTAGAAAATCCTCAAACACATAGAAGGGTATAGAAGCTGCTCTCTCAAATTTGAGAAGTCAGCCTGTGGGGACTTTCAGAGTTTGAATTTATTAAGCCTTAATTGATGTCTTCTCCATTAATTTCTCTGATTAATTACTGAAGTCATTTGAATTTTTGCAAATTTTTAGGAACAAATTTCATTTTTATTATGCACTCCATGAAAATAACATGCCTTTTTGATTGCTTTAAATCTCCTGCCTGATAATATTATTGGGTAGATTTTCCTTTGTATGTTAAGAATAAAGAGTAAATAATTGTACCTTAGCTGTTTTCATTTATTTTTAAAATAGTTTTTAATTGTATTCCTGTCTGCTTAGAGCTGATGCAGCTCCTAGAATATCCTGTAATAGCAAACAATGAGATACTGACTACGCATATACTTCCTGAAGATCCTGCTAATATACTTCCTTAGTGGCCTGAGTATTGTGGCCTTACCCATTCAATATGGTAGGCCCATGTAAGATGGAACAATTACAGTGCAGCCTATCAGAAAATAAGGTTTCTTGCTCTTTTCCTAAAAACTATTTTGCTTGAAAACTCTTGAAAAAAAAGATCTGAAGATTAGCTTCAATTACACTCATATACTGTTTCTTGCAGAATGGGATTCATTAGACATGCAGAATAACAAATCTTTAAATTAATTATAAAATCACAAGTTTGTGACTTTCATATTTCCCTTAACTGTAATTTTTAAAACAATCCTGGCCTGAGTAATGAACTTATGATTAGTGGATATTTGGCATCATAATAAAACTCTGACTTCATCCTGTACTTTGAACACAATGCATTGCAATGAGAGTCTGCTGAGCAGTATTAAATATCTGACCCCATACTTAAGTACCTAAATAGGAAGTGATTTCTTTTGAAGACTTCTGTCCTTGAAAATTAAAACCTAGCCATTTTAGCTTTTATTTTTCAATGAGGTATTTTTCTGTTTAAATGGTGTTTGACAGTTCTCTCAGCATCAGCATGCTCTGAAAACATATTTCCAGTTTCTGAATATTACTTATTTTCCCACTAAAACAGATTATTTCTGAGAATTTGTTTGGTTTTGCTGGGGTTATTAGTTTGAACTTCCCATCATTTTACGGAGCCATGGAAAAACATGACATCTGCCAGAGTGACGAAAATAGTGGAATAATATAGCAGATTGGTGAAATGCAGGGAGTATTTTACCCTTGGATTGTTCTCTTATACTTTTAGTTATGACAGAAAGATCTGCAGTCTCTGAGGATGGAGTAGAGCCCTCTGTTGAAAGAGTTGAATATATTTCTTTTTTTCTTTCACTCTAAAAACCTACTGTTGCAGGTGACCACTCAGGAGACTCTCTCAAGAATATAACACAACATTTATCTAAAGTTTTACTAAAGTCGACTGGGTCTGCATATTTTTTACTAAGATTTGCTCAACAACAAGGGTTTTATCATCTTTGTTTTAGCAGATCATCCAGACTCTGTGCACTACCATGGTGGCTGTCCTCATAACTACAGCTGGTCCTCAAGAAAATGACAAGAAACACAGAATTTCTTGCAAGAATATGGGAAGTATTACCTATCTTCAATTAAGTCCAAGAGAAATCTAGACCTAGTTTCAGCATCTGTGTAACTTCATTTTAGGTCATAGGATAATAGTTCTATGTCACAAATCAGACATCCAATGCAACCCAGAATCTCAAAAATGTACACACCTTAAGTATGAGGATGGTGCATCATATTAAAAACTCTAAAATCAAATATCCATTCACTTAAAAATTAAATATTTTAAGGAAGCACTAAAGAGCAAATGCAAGCCATCAAGATGGTACTGTCATAGACTATATGGAAGAGGTCCAATATCAAAACAAAAACTGATATACAGTAAAAAAAATCTGTAAGTGTTCAAACATAAGTCATTAAATAATTTGTAATGGCTAGATCATGTAATGTGTGTTCAGCGCTTTACAATATGTAGTGTGTCCTTCTCATCCAATTAAGTTAATCATCTCTCAGTACTTTGCTGTGCTAGACACTCCTGATGAACTGTTAAATTTCATGCAAGATTTTTAGCTAGGACTCAAAATGATTGCACAATGACGGCTTGTGATGAAATAAGAAACTTTTAGAAACCAAGTTTTGTTTAGTGAAGCTATCTAGGAAATAACTGAACAATGACAGATTCCATTTTTACCCCTGAAACAAGGGGGTTTATGTGTGTTTTTGAAGCTTAGAACAAGTGTCATTCGAAGGGTTGAAAAAATATTGCACCCAAGAAGTAAATATAGAGAAGTGAAGAGGAGACACCATGCCTAACATTATGAAAAACTGTTTTCTTTCCCAGAAAGCATCACAGAAACAGATAAATAGAGTAAAAGAATAAAGATACCAAATTAGAAGCAATATAGTAGACTTCAACAATTTATTTTTCCAAATGCATTATAGAGAAGGAAACCAAGAGGTTGTAGGGTAAAAATCCTGAACAGCCATTTAAGCAGGCTCTTTACCTCCTAAGAAACAAGCTCGTGGAAAGAAGTGCCTTTCTTTTTTCCCTTTTTCTTTTTTTTCAAGTGAGCTGTCTCACCATTGCAGATTTTCCCAAGTCCTTACAACTCTAATTAAAATGTGGTAATTGGTTATGTTACCTCAATTACCATGATGCATGGACATTGATACAAAGCGACTCCAATTGAATCCCTTGGGTGTTATACCCCAAGGCCATCCCATTTATTGTGCCTTATTATTTTCAATTATGTGGCTGGATGTACAGCATACTTTCAAGCCAATACAGAGGAAGGTTCTGCTGGACTTTCAGCGTAATGTACACATAAGATGACTCAGAAGAACAGAAATTTTTTTTCATGAGGTATAGTAGTGAACTTGGTGATCAGACAAATGACATTTTCAGGATGATGTGAGGATTAGGGCACCTTAACCTGAATCGCCTTAGCTCAAAATCTCCATTTTAAATGTATGAGTAATACTGTCCCTTCAATAATTAGCCCTCTCTGTTGAATAAGAAAAGAAATTGTCTGCTGCATAAAAAAGTATGTTTCTCATTCAATGAATGAGCATTCTGGAGAAAAAGCAGCTCCTCCACTCACGAAAAAGGCAGGAATATTGAATTGCAGCTAAAGTAAAATCCATTAGAAACCACAGGGTTTTTTTTCTCTCCCTGTCCCAAAAATGTGAATTTCCATGGTCGTGTCACGGTACAGAGACCTACCTGATCTGGGCAAGACATACACAAACTGGAATCCTCTGTAGCAGCCAGAATAATCTGTTGAGGTTAAGCACATAATTTGCATTGGGATATACCACTGGCTGAGCAAAAAATTAAAAAAAAAATTCAGAAAACAATTTACTTATTTGCACTCTGACTTAATTTATGGGCACAACTAGGACTGAGTCTGTCCCCAAACCATTTTTTAACTTTTCAGTCTTTCAAGTAGACTGCACCTTCTAAAGGAAAGTGCATAGTGAGTTAAAGCTTCTCCAGCTGTTGAGCAGGAATTTTAGATGGCAATTTCGAGTTTAGTTAAATGAAGATTGTTGCTATTGGTCTTGCAATTGCCAGGCAGTCTCCTTTCCTTTAAGATGACTGCTAGCAGGGTCTTGCTAGGCAAGCTATAAGGCATCTGTGAAATCCTGAAGTTAAAACTAAAGGTGACATATAACATTACATCAGCAAAATATGGAATGATAAATCTGGATGAAAAGAATTTATTAGAAAAAAAACAAAACAAAACAACACACCCAACCAAACAGAAAAAATCCCAAAACAAACAGATGCAGGAGATAAAAACCTCTTTTGCTAAAACAAATTAGGACTGTTTCCAGTTTTCTGAGGTTTTGTCATTTTATGGATACCTCATTCTATACAGCTAGATTAACTTTCTGAATCTAATCATATTTCATCTTTCTGGAGAAATTCTTGTTGATAATTTCACATTCTAGATAGAACTTTGTGTTTTTGAGAAGGACAGCTTTTACCCAAATGTAGGTCCATGAAGTATATGTTAATAAATTATTTGTAGACTTATGGTGCTTGCTATTGCAAAAGGTGAGCAAAATTAAAAAGAGGAGTATAAATGAAGACAATTCAAAAGAAACAGAAAAGTTTTCTGTAGGTAATTCCAGCACATCTTTGTAAAGTTTTAAGTGGCCCAGATAGGAGACTGAATGTAAAAAGGGGCAGAAAGAGACAAAGGAAAATCCCAGTACACAATTAGAAAACAGACAATTAGAAAATGACTCTTGCACTGAGGCTATACAATCATCTGGGGTATCTTATTTACTGTCAGCAAGTCAGATGCCATGAATGAGTCAGATGCCATCAGGCTATAAAAACATCTCATTTGTTTTCATAAATTACAGTATTTTGTGGGCAACCACAAAGACAGACTTGCTACCAAGGGATACAGTTTGTGTGCCAAGCCTGGCACACCATCAAATACAGAGAGATACGGTAGCAGAAGAAATGGTTCTGGTACCTACCCAAGAAATGACTGCACAGGAACTGAGTGAAAAGGAAGGTTAGAACATGCCAGCTCAGGCAAGGAAAGTCAAAGAAACATGAATCCTGCAGTGGCTGGAGCATATTTAAGTGTTGAGAATAAGGATAGTTTTATCAACAAGAGAAACTTGTAGAGAGTGACATATTTAAGTATTATTATAAAGCAGCCTAAGATGAGAGGTTACAAAACATAACAGCCCACAGTGAAAACTAGATGAGCATCATGATATCTCTAAATAGCTGCTATTTCTCAGCAGAAAGAATGATACACCCCTCAGCCAGTGAAAATCAGCACAAGCTCAGCAAATAACTCCAGACTACCTCAGGCAAAGTGGGAACAAAGCAGCAGGTACCTTGTGAAGTTCCACGCTTCCAAATATCAAGTGAGATTCTGTACTCATATCCTCACCATGCCTCAGTCCCTGATCAATTGCAGTCCCAAACAGAAACACAGGACTTTGGCCCAGCTGCAAGAGCAGCACCAAGCTCTAATCAGCTCGTAACAGTTTATTTAGAGCAACTGCCTTCATAGAGCAACTGCCCACATGCAAAAAATGTGCTCATCGCAGTAACTTGGACCTCTGTCAACACTCTCTAACATATCTCACTTCTCACTTCACAAATGCAACTTCTTTCTGTTCCAAGTCAAATAGAAGATACATAGTTACTTAAAAAAAAAAAAAGCCAAAAAAAACCCCCACCAAAACCAAAAAACCCTGCTGATTTGTTGTACTTTACCTTTAAGATAACACAATTGGAATGCAGTTCACTCCCTCTTGGGCTGTTACAGACCCAACATTATTCAGACTCTAACAAAAAAAAATCAGGATTCTGAAAGCTGTTTTTTGGTTTGGTTGTTGCCTAAATATTGCACATACTCATTTCTGAAGCCCCAAAGTTCAACTGTTTTTTCCTGCTGCTGGTCAGATCATTAAACCTTTTGTGTAGCACTAACCAAATTTATTAGAGCTATTGTTGCAACACCTTAGTAATATGACTAAAAATATTCCTAAGATGGAACAATCAGAAAAACATAACCAGCATTTTTCAAGAGAATTAAAAATCTCTGCTACTGTATTTTCTTTCTTTATCAATCTTTTCTATTCCTCAGTCTCATATTTATCTTCTAACCCATTCACTTGCCCAGCCTATTTCACTGATGAATTCTTTTACTTCTGTTCTCATTTCTTGTTCTCCCAGACTCATTACCATCAAAACTCTCTGCAGCCGCTGAGATGGCATTTGTCTTGTATTTCTTGGTTTTCCTCTCAATTAAACCTAATTTATTGTTTAAAACTCCTACCTACAATTTCCATAAAGTTTCTTTCTGGGTCCACACCAATTCTGCTTTTTTCTTTAATTCCACTGAAATTTCTGTAACATATTCTCACAATCTCAGTTATCTTCAATTTTTCTGTTGCCAGTTGATTAATCCCATGCTTATAAAATCAACTCTGACACTACATCTGCTTTTCAGGGATGAGTTCTTTCCATGCTGCCTCATACAGAGCCCCTTTTGACTTGTCCTAACAGTGTGTTCAAACCTCTTCCTTCTCTGAGTCCCATTTCTACATCAATACCTAAAACAAAAGAGCCAATAAATCAAACTGGCAGAGGAGCACTCCTATGTCATAAATTTTGAAAAAGGCAGGCAAGCAACATTATTATTACCTTCACCAGTTCACTTGTCCACAGCATCTTTCTCACTAACTCACAATTTCTTGGGCTGTTTAGACTAATAGCATTTGCACTCAGGAACTGCTAGTGTTTCTAAACAATGCTTTATGTATCTTCATACTGTAGGATCCTAACTGAACCAGAGAATTATAGCTTCTGTTATTTTTGTAAAGGAACTTGAAAAAAAATAAGTCAAAACTAGTATTTCACTGTTAGTCAGATAATTGCTAAGAAGGATGTGTCAAGATTTTTTTTGCTTTGCTTTATATAAGCCTAAAAAATTGTATCACTAGTTCCCAAATCTCATCAAGACTCTTCAGTATATGAACTACATAGGATTATCATTGCTGTCAATGTAGCTGCAGTATACAGACCTCTGCAGTGTGATAGTTGCACAAAACATGCTGAGCCAATTCATCCGTTACAGTCAATGGTGTTACAGTAGGGATTATTTTATTCCCCCTCCTTTGTAATATAGTTTTATGCTGTAGAAAACCCATCTAATTCATGCCACTTAATGGATGGTTTAAACAGAGTGCTATTTTGCCTCTTAGGAATCATTTCCCTGAGATAAAAGCAAATGACTACATCTTACTTATATTCAAATAACAGAGGATTGTGTATTAATCACATACCCATGTATTTCTATGGGAAATACACATCTACTGCTGAGATGCTAATTAAAAACAGTCTTAGTTAAACAGGAAATTCTTTTTCTAAAATATATTTACAATCAGTGAAATATGTCTCTGGGCCCAGTTCTGTTAGGTTCTGAGCAACTTAGCTCAGAAGATTGGGTTTTTTTACCGGGGGGGATCAGATATGATGAGATTAAATATCCAGCAAATACAATAGGTATATGTGAGTTTATATTATTAAACAATCTTGTATATACAATGCTGTGTGAAAAACTGAAGATTCACTTGTAGACAGTAAAGATTAGGAATGGCATCTCAGAAGAAAACATTCAGAGATGGATATGTTTTCTTGTGCTGAAAAAGTGCTTCTTTTCTGTGAAGAATGCAATCCCACGAGACCTTTTTAAAGCAAGCATCACTCACCGAGTCTTTCTCTGATCGCTTCTGTAGCCTGGTTTGCCAGTGGACAGCTTGCATGACAATGGCTTCCCACCTTCTCTCAAGGTTCACGATTATCAGCTGCATGGATTGGTGATCTGCATTTAGGTTGCAGGTCTCCTGATCATCCAGGAGGTGCTGGCATAATCGCAGCACAGAGGCTACCCCACGGCGCCTCTGCTTGATCTCAGAGCATAGAGACTGAAGGATAGACAAACAGCAAATGTCAGGATGGAATACTCTGCAAATTGAAACATTAATTATTAGCTGATATTTAGTGGTGCCCATTCTCTGTCATGCAATATTGTTTTCCATAGATTCCCATACTTGTGTCAAAGCTTAGTGTTTTATTTTCAGATAAATACAGTCTTAACCTTAATAGCACAGACAAACTAACACTACGTTCACTCTCCTTCAAACAAATGCCATACATAGCTAACTGTCTCAATAATGCTGAAAGTTTTATGGTGTAGACTCGTTTATTCTTCCTTTCTTTTTCATTCAACTGGGACACATCTGAAAGGAGTTACCCTGACAGTAATCAGCTTCAGAAATCCTACAGAAAAATAAGGGAAAATTGTAGTCATGCGATGAGAATATGTATATTTTTAGAAAAAAAAATAGATATTATGGGTCATATACACCCTGTCACAGGAGAAGAAGGAGATTACAGAAGCAGAAAATTCAGTATAAAAATGTTTACAGATGTTTTTTGTTATCATAAAATATTTTCAAGGTAGTTCCATATTCAAGTAAATGTAGGAAAATGGTGACAATTGTACCATCCCTGAAAAAGAGTAATTCACTGCATTTATTTCATATACTGATTCCAATGCGACTGAGAATGCAGTCTGACGTAAACTGGATGATGGGAGAAAACTGCTAAGCCCTAATATTGAAACATGACAGGAGCCAGGATATGTTCTCCAGGTTCTCCACCAAAACCCTAACAGACAGTACTGAGAATCTTGCTGAGCAGCAGAATAAATAATGCATCCGACATGCTGGGACTCAAGCAAGGTCTGCCACCCAGAAGTAGTTCATGGCGTGGAGTGCTTCCAAGCATGGTTTTATCCATGATTATACTCTACTGTCACTGAATCAAACCAGGATTCTTTTTAACTCATAACGAATTTTAATAATAATATCTATGAAGCTGGGATACGAAGGCAGAAATGCATGTGAGGATGATTGCTTCAGCCCAGGTTCCGAGATCCTTTGCTTTTACAACATTACATGGCTCAAGTGGTCAATAATTATCATAGGGCTAGGCTACTCCTGAATTTAATAGGACTGTGCTCTACACATGGGAGCTTTCAAGATAGTTTAAATTGTAACTTGCCAACATCTGTTTCCCTCTGTGGGACACCACAGATGAAAGTGCATGACCCCATGAGAAAATTTGAACTATCATCTTTTTTGAAGACAGGGCCTCTAAACTTCCAGTTAATGATAAGAAGCAAATAAAAAAGCCACTACATCTCTCAAAGCTGTTTAGAAGCATTAACTAATAAAAAACCAGAATCATCTTTCTTAATTTTATTAGCAAAAGAAAAACATTCATATAGAAAGTGAATTTGGTTGCAGATTATTGTGTCACCGTTTCTTTAAAAATTGAAATTTATAATTAGAAATGTCATAGCTCAAAGGAGTATTTTGCTACTGTTCTTGATTAATAATATTAAGCTGCAAATGTGAACCAAAAGATTGATATATACATCTAAAACCATGTATCTTTTCTTTGCATGGGGTGCAAAAGACAGAGATTTCTTTTAAAGCCTTCAAGAGAAATGATGATTAAACTCACAAACATAGCTGAATTACTAATCTACTTTCACTAGCACAATTGGGCCATCCTAACAGATTGCTTATTAATCAACAAGGGTAAACAAGGCAATGCAATCTCATTTAAAGCAGAAGTTTTAATGCTTAAAAGTATTTGTGTTCAAAATGTTATTCCCGATAAGCCTTCATTAGAAGACATCTTAAAATGATTAAGTACATTTGATTGTAAAGTACACTGAGTAGTATAATAGCAGGTGGACATTTCATACAGATGTTCCACTTATTGATATAATGCATTCTATAGTTATTTAAATTACCCTAACTCTATAATAGTTGGAATTCTATTACTTCTATAATGAGAGAACCCTGTACCTTTAATATTTCTGAATTTTAAATAAGGTGAATGACAAATTCCCAAACCACTATTTATGGCAAAATATGACCAGGAATTTTATTATTCAATTTATACCAGAGCTGCATTTTCACTTACATTTCCAGAACTTGCCCTTATTTATTTTCCTAGAGTTCATTACTAGTTTCCTTCATAGTTCTTGATGTAACCACCATGTCTGACACATTTCCTTTCTGATGCTGTTTATTAGCCTAATGTCAGATCAAGAAAAATACCAGCCAACCAAACTGGACCACAAAGTCTATCTACAGTCAGGGTTCTTATTTTACATTTTATAACAGCTAGGCAATTCAGGTTTTATGGAAGTGATGTTGAGTTATATACCGATCACAGCCAAATTTATGTAGGTCTGCATTAACTTCATAGTAGTCAATATAGCTCAGAATCTGGCCCCATAACATTAATCTACCTTGATCTATTTGATTAAGTCTTCCCTTATAAATATTGGTCTTTTCTGATACAATGCCTTTTAATATGATGAGGTAAGGAGAATTGCATTCATAAGCCATTATAGGGGACTTTAAGTGAGGCCTTTACATTGTGTTATCTGAAAGCAGAGCTACAGCATCCAAGTCATTTCTAATTTATATCAATTTTACACCAGCATAATAACAGTAGCTTTACTGAAGCTATTTCTGATTTACATGGCTGTGACAGTACAATTAGGCCTATGGCACTTTTGTTTCAATTTTATTACATGATATTATGGTTAATATTAAACAGAAGAATGAAGCACTTGTATCTAACAGTGTATTGAAATAGTTGGCTATAGAAACAATACTTTAAAACCCAGAGAACTTAATCATGTAAAGACATCTTTAAGCCCTATATAATAGTACTAGCAGTAATGAATTTAAGCAGTATTAGGGTCTTGTATTCAGTGTCCTAAAGGGACACAATAATTGCCTATATCCCATGACATGATATATACACTGTGGTGTTGTATATCCATCCAGGTTTTGCTATTGTTAAAACAACATCCTTGTATAAAAACCTGTCAATACAGTAATTGCTCATGCAAAGTATGCTTCCAGGATGACAGTTACTTTAATTATCTGGAAGATACATTCTACCTTGTAAATGTTTGATAAAAGTAAATTAATTTTAAAAAGGAAATACGATGAGTATCTCTATTGAGCCTTGGCCCTTAGAGTTTACAGCTGCTATATAAGCTACCGGCCACTTGAAGGTTCAGAAAATTAGGATGAGATCTAACTGAGATGTACAGTTAGGCTCACTTAGTCTTCTGTGTGTGCAGAAGATTTACTGAAGTGTAGATTAAGAGATGAGACACTTTCAATTTTGTCCCCTCATACTATCATGTGTCCATCGAGCTGTGGTAAATGTAAATACAATCCAAATCTTTGTGGGAGAAACATATTCACTTAGCCATTTGCAGTGAGACTTAAATAAATTCATTTGACTTTTTTGCTGCAGGCTAAGAGTATAACACAGTAGCTGCAGATGCTGTGTATGAAGTTGACTTTGTGTCTGAGTCATTTGCTTCACAACAGATATGCTGATAACATTAAGGTGTTAGTCATTACAATGTTTTCATGGTCATGGCTTCCAATACTGAAGATTCCTGTCCATGCTGCTAGAATCTTGGAAAATTCTACTTCCCTCTGCCTATTCCTATTTTCAGTGCTTTGAAGTTATCACCCGCATAGCTAAAACGGGCTAGCTGAAACTACTTTCACAGCTTGTTAATACCATGACTTAAATCATCTGGAAAAGCCCCTGCTGAGTCAAATGACATCAAACACTCCTTCCAAGCCAAGGGCTAATGGCACTATCTATGGGGATGGAAGTGGCCATGATCTGAGCTGAGGGTGCTTGGCTTAGCTGTGTGACTCCTAAATGAATGGCATGTGACCAGAAACACGTCTGCAGCTTTAGCACTGCCAGAGCATATGAGAGCCATAGAAAGGTGGAAACTTGAGGAATGCTATAGCTCCTCAAGCCCCAGTCAGTCTCTATCCCTTAGCCTTCCTGCAGCATATCAGAACCTGAGCTGTGCTGAACCACCTGCCCTGCATGAGTGGAAGACCCGTATGGGAAGTCAGCCTTCTCACATAACATGTAAGATGAGTTGGCCACTGAAACGTGTTACATCAAGAATCTTGATCAGGTGTTAAATATTAACTATTTAAGATTTTTGATGAATTCAGTGGGACTAATTGTGTGTAAAAGTGTTGCAGTGTATAAGTGGGCCTCCACATAAAAGTATTTTAAAAGTCATTGTAAAATTAGTTGAGTTGCCTACATCCACATAATCCACGCATTCACCACATAGATTATTGAGATGTTTTCATAGCCTCATTTATTACATATTGTTTGGAGAATTCATTTTTATGGGATCTGAAGTTTCTTGTTTTCACTCTACAGTGGACTAAATGTTCATGTAGAGATGGCCAGAGTTCCGAAAACAGTTGGACAACAACAAACAGTAACTTAAACAGATGAATTTTCTTTGTGCTTTCAGGTCCAGAAGAAATGCCCAGGTATACTGAGATAAGTGTTATTTCTGGGCTTCTGTGTGTGCATGGGCAATACACTGTTTTTAGGAACACAAAAGAAGCTCGGCTGCAGACAAATTACCAGATCTAAGAGGAAGTGTCAGTCTACCCTTGGGCTGTTAAAAGCTTACTCTTCCTCCTTGTTGCAAGACATGGGTATGTGAGGGAGGGAATGACACACTTCTGACTGCAGCAGTTGTTCTTCGATGGAAGATGGATCTGCTGTTCTTTAGTACAACAATCACATGCAGAAATCAAGGCAGGATCTGGAAGTCACCCTTCTGTGTACACCAATCAAACTACACCTCTTAGAATTTATTTGCCTTTTTGTGCCTGATTTTTGGCTAGGGTAGCATTTCAGTTTTTAAAAGTGATAATGTAAAACTTTGAAGTATCACAGCAAAGAGAAATAATACATCAATAAAAAGAAACCAGAAACAGGAAAACAGGAAAAAGAGGAAATGCTTGCAAAGGTTGGGTAAAATGTAGTTTTCACTGTCGTCTGTGAAATGACAATGCCTTTTGGAACTTCTCAGGGTAATGCATTCTTATAGATAGATGGTGAAAAGAAGAATTTTTGGTTCTGAATGAAAAATAAAATCAACAATTCCTCAAAAAATATTAATAAGAGAGTAATTCCTTAAAATAAAAAAGCTAAATGAAAAAGATAGAAAATGAATGATTACTTGTCATTGTTTAGAAAAATACTGCCAAACCTGTGTGCTTTTGCTGATTTCAAGGTTAAAAGAATTTGTCACCTAATATGGGAAATCTGCTCAGTTGCATACTGTGTGACTTAATCTATATTGAAGCTAAATATTCTATAAGTATGCAGTGAAGTGCAAAAAACAGCAATTGAAAAATGACATGATTAAATGGCACAACATGCAATCATTTGCTTTCAATTATATCAATGTATCTTCTTCATTTCAAGGAGGCAGGCAGAAATATTGTTTTTTAAATGCCTCTATTAAATTGGGCACCAATAATAAAATAGATGAGAGCCCTAATAAGCTCATTTACGTAACATATATCACACGCCACAAAACTATTCTCTCCAAACAGGTTTGTTCGTAGATCTGTCTCCTGGTTGTCACCAGTCTTGGCTATATTAAAAGATTTTAAAGGCACAAAGCTTGCAGACCATTCAGTGAAAAACCTTTGTACTTAACCCTTGAGAGAAATTTAATGCTAATTATGGAAAAAGTATTGATATAATATCTTCCCTGTCACATTTTATTATGATGAGAGTCACAACAGAATCTGGGAATGACATTTTAGAAATATCATCTAATTGCAAGTCTGAAATACAGAATGACAGTTTAAAGTAGAATATCACTTTTTTCAAAATAGGGAACTGGTTCTCTTCATTTAAAAGCCCTACTTTTAATGGTATTACAATACTAAATTGCTACACTGATCATATCTCTGTTACTCACTGCTTAGCAAAGTGTTACAATATTTCTCTTGCAAGAGAACTGTGTCTCTTTCTAGACATATTAAAATGACAATGAACTATTAGGAAAAAAAGACTTCATTTTTGCATTAGCTTTAAGAATGTACATAGGGGTTTGCATTCTACATATAAGCAAGTATTTAATGAATACTTTTCATTAGCTTTAAAATGTTACATGGATATCTGTACTTATTTACAATAAATAATTGAATTATTATTATTATATATTA